>VZRX01010744.1:111578-152614 GCA_013398075.1 Notiomystis cincta
GACTTTACATAAAATTACTGAAATGCTTGTGTAGTAAGGTTACAATTGCAACTCAAGCCCTTGTTGAGCTGCAGAACATCACCACACAGTGGGAGGCTGCTGTTCTGAGGCTGTTCCAGCAGTGGAGGTTGCAGTCAGTGTTTTTTTGGCTCTGGTAAAGTAGTTTGTGGGATTTGTGTACTTGGTACACACATATATCGAAAATGAACAAAATATGGAAATTGGGTGATTAAGATTCCCTGTACTTGTGAGCTCCAAAAACATGTTTGTTACTTTATATTGCTATTCTCCAGGGAAAGGGTTAAACCTCCAATTAGACAGTAGCACATAGACCACTTCACAGCTGTGATTTAAGATGCCAATAGCAAGAGATAAATTTTTATTTGCCTACCACAACTACAGATAGCATAACTGATCAGACACATCCATTCCCTTCTACTTGTACTGCAAGACTTGGCCCTCAGTTTGCACTTCCCATGTAAAAATGCACAGCACATTTCTTTTTATTAAATTTCTGCTTTTCATATTGTAAGCATACAATATGAAAACTCTGTAGTTACTAATAGAAAAAATCCAGAGAATATCAATGACATAGATCTGAACTCCATTTTCATCAAACAAAAGAGCAGACACAATCCAAAAAAGCACTTGAATTGTGCAGAATTTGAAGCAAACAAGGTCATTGACTTAACTAAGACTATTCTGCATAATGAGAAGTGCTAAGGCACCAAGTCCTCCTGAGGCACAGGTTCTAAATAGCAAGGGGAAAAAAAACCCATCCTCGTCCAACCATATTTTAGAAAACTATTAAACAAAATTTGTGCATTAATTTTTGGAGGCTTGCTTTCTCCATTTCAGGAAGAGCTAAAATGCTGAACCAAAAATAACAATTTACTTCCCTTCAGCACATTGTAACTCAGCCTCTTTAAGTAGCAAGGATTCAGATACTGTCTGTGGGTGGACAGTAGATCATCTCAAAAATCTGGGTTTTTTTTCTATGAATTAAAAAGACTGAGGATACTATTTTTACTGCCATTTCCGAGCACTCCAATCCTCCAAAAGAGGGTGAACAGTCAGAAAGTTTGAATTTTAATAGAACAGGACCTAGAACAATAGGCACAAAATGAAACATGGGTGGTTCCTCCTAAACATTGGGTACAACTTTTTAATTGTGAGGGTGACTGAACACTGGCACAGGCTGCCCAGAGAGCTTGTGGGGTCTCCATCTTTGGAGACAGTCAAACACTGGACATGGTCCTTGGCAATGGACTGTAGGGGACCCTGCTTGAGAAGAGGATTTGGACAAGATGACCTCCAGAGCTCACTTCCAATCTCAGTCAGGCTGTGAAAGTGTGAAACACTCACTACAGTAACTTCCAGCCACACCTCTCTTTGATGCAGCATTTTGCAGTGTGTTAACTTTGGTCAGCAGCTAAGCACCTACCAGCTGAGCACACAGTCTGCCCCACAATCCCCACAGGACAAAGGAGAGGCTCAGAAGCTCAAGAACAAGAAAAACCTTATGAGCTGAGATAATTTAGTAAGTGAACAAAGTTCCCCATGCAAGCAAAGCAAAATAAGGAATTTATTTGCTATCTTCTATCAGCAGGTGCATGTTCAGCCACTTACTGGAAAGTGGGACCTTGGCACACAGAACTGTCACTTGGGAAGACAAACACCATAGCCATGAATGCCCCAGATTCTTCCTCCTTTCCCTGACCTTCTATTGCTGAACATAACAACATATAGTATAGAAAATCCCTTTGNGCCAAAATGCTGTTTGTTATCAACACTGATTTAGTCACAAACCCAAAGCACAGCAGCAGGTAGGCTGATGAAGAATATTAGCTGCATCCCAGACAGACCCAGTACACGTTTTCCCACTGCAAAACACTGGACTTGTTTTATGACCTGAAATAGCCTGTTCTACATTTCCACAAGCCACTGCAACATGTGCCCTCTGGAGCAAACACTGCCATGTTGCTGTTGCACAATCTTGGTATTGTTACCAAGTAATAGAGACTGAGCCCTTGCTGCACAAGGGACAAGGCCCATGACATTGCAGGAACCATGCATGGTGATGGCTCATCTCTTCAGGCTTTTATTTCCCTGTGCTGGCCTGACAGTTTCACTCAGCTTCAGAACTAACTTATGAAATAGCTGCACCCATTTTAACAATAATTTAAGTAGAATATAAAAGTATCCTCACACAGAGAACAACAGTTTAAAGACTTAGGACCTAATTCACAGGATCAATCCTTACTGAATCATGAACAACTGTTTCAAGAGTAGAGCTGATTTGTTTTCCTGACTGACAGCAACTCAGTGCTTAACAGTTGGAACTACTCAAAAGGAAGACATCCTGTTACACTGTAAGTAAACAGCACACGTGTAAGTACCAAGTCAAAGAGCATTTCTGTCTTTCCAACATCACTTTCTACTCCTAATAGACCAAAAGCAATGTTTTCTTTTCTAAGACACCATTCCAGATTATAATTCAGCTTTTTCCTTTCCTCTAACTTGATACAGAACAAAATCAAACCTGGACTTTGAAACCTGCTATCATCAGAACACAAACTCTGACAGATGACCTGGAACTTGAATAACAGGGCTGTTAACACAGGTTTGGGGTAGTGTTATTTGAGGACTAACAGTGTATTGGAAGTGCTGCCATTTTAGCTTCAGAAACATAGGACAAAATATGTAAAGGTAAAGGAAGCAGAAACTGGGAAATTTAGAAAGATTAGGAGAAGCTAAAACCTAGTGAGCTACTCCATTCCAAATATAGTTCACACTCTGCAGATCTATGGTTTACATTTCTTTGATACTGAGCTCTAATTTCACAGGAGACAATATTAATGTGTAGTTAGCACCATCCCAAAGAAAAGGAAAATGGAGCTACAGCATTCTTACTGAACAGCAGATAAACACAGTGTACCTGGGAACTACACTCTGCTGCTGAAAAGGCAGACACCCATCTCTGTAACCAAGACACTTCACAATTAAGGACATTTCCTCAGTATAATGTTTATGCTTCTAGAATATAATATTAAAACAGGATGCTGAGACTGAACATGCTATAGTTGCTTGCTTCAGTGTACTTATCCTTTGTTCTCTAGCTAACAACAAAAATCTCAGTTATATCAGTTTTTATTGAACATGATCACAGCTCTTTCTTAAACTAAGCAGCACCTAACAACACAAACTCAAAAGACAAACCCAAGAATCTGATGCACTTTGCACAGGTCTTTATTACTTTGACATATACTTATCAATGTGGCCTGTTACCAGCACACAGGAAAATCTAAGTCTGCTTAATGGGATGGACAGAAGGTTTTGTCATGACAAAGGTCAAAGAGATATAAAGCTGAATTATTCATGCCATGATATATATATCAATAAAACTTTAATTTTAAACCAGACACCAGAAAGAATTTGTTCATGTATTACAGAAAACACATATCTCCTAGACAAACTATTTTAAAGCAATTTTTACAGAATTTTAGAAGTACCAAATAAATTCTTTTATCTCTTGCCCTTACAGACAGTTGTCTTAGTTACCGTTCTGTTCAAATATTCAAAATTCAGTTTTAATAGAAAATCAGCAACCTACTAAGGACAGATTTTCAATACACAAAAGTGACACGACTTTAAAGTCTGATGAGCTCTGCCTCAAAAGCATCAGTTTCTGAGGGAGTCAAAATAACAGTGTGAAAGAGGGGTGTTGACAGAACATATGGCCCAACATACCAAGCCACCTGGTAAGAGGCTTATTTCTGGTGGCACTGCTCCTAATGCTGCTCCTCAGTCCCACTAAATAAAAACAGGCATGGACAGAGGCAGCTTGTCCCTGTCCTCCACCTTCCTCAATCAAATTTTTCACTCTGGATGGATGATATGAATGTATAGTCCTGCTCAGTTACCTTGCACATACCTAGTATATGTCATATTGACCAATACACAAATAAATTGGTCTGCCTCATGATGGGACTTGGGCAGTAAACAACAGCATTCCTTTGGGAGAGAAGGCAACTAGTTTTCCATGCCAAAAAGGACAGGCCACATCAAAGGATATTATTTTTTTGTGTGTGCTCCACCACCATTTATCACACACCAGTGATCACACCATCTGCACTTTATCCTCTATCTCTTTATCTCAGGGCTATAATGCAACATCTCACACCCTTGAGCAGTGTTAATTATGAACCATATTTAAAGTTTTTACTCCACTGTGGTTCATTGTTCTCCTGCTCTCTGTCTTGCTCAAAACCATGTATGGATGAGATTCAAAAAGCAAGGTCACTGTCTCAGAATAGGAGAAACAATGTTTGCTTCTAGCTCAGTTATTAAGTTGGAGTTTAGTAATAGTTGTACTTATAGATAAAGAGATCTTTTAAAGCACAGGTACTTGAAATGAT
Source organism: Notiomystis cincta (assembly GCA_013398075.1). Taxonomy (NCBI): domain Eukaryota; kingdom Metazoa; phylum Chordata; class Aves; order Passeriformes; family Notiomystidae; genus Notiomystis; species Notiomystis cincta. The sequence continues at coordinate 115,997 of VZRX01010744.1, forward strand.
ACAAGCTTTGTGGTGTGCTTTATTGATCACACCAGTGTGTGCACTCCCAGCCCAGAAAGCCAACCATACCCTGGGCTGCATCAAAAGAAGTGTGGCTAACGGGTCGAGGGAGGTGATTCTCCTCCTCTACTGTACTCTGGTGAGCATCCAGCTCTGAGTCCTCAGGACAAGGCAGGTATGGACCTGTTCAAGCAGGTCCAGAGGAGGCCCACAGAAATATTCCTTCTCCTGTAAGGTAAGGGTGAGAGCATTGGGATTGTTCAGTATGGAGAAGGAAACACTCTGGGGAAACCTTATTGCAGCCTTTCAGTACTTAAAGGGGGTTTAGAAGGAAGATGAGGACAGACTTTTCTAGCAGAGTCTGCTGTGACAGGACAAGGGATAGTGGTTTTAAACCAAAGGAGGGCAGATTTAGACTAGATATAAGGAAGACATATTTAGCAGAGAGGGTCCTCAGACACAGAAGAAGGTTGCCCACAGCCAAATGTATGGTACAAGGTGAAGCTAGAAGAAAATTCCCCCCATCACTGCACATNCTTTCAGTACTTAAAGGGGGTTTAGAAGGAAGATGAGGACAGACTTTTCTAGCAGAGTCTGCTGTGACAGGACAAGGGATAGTGGTTTTAAACCAAAGGAGGGCAGATTTAGACTAGATATAAGGAAGACATATTTAGCAGAGAGGGTCCTCAGACACAGAAGAAGGTTGCCCACAGCCAAATGTATGGTACAAGGTGAAGCTAGAAGAAAATTCCCCCCATCACTGCACATGCAGCATTCAGGCATAAAAATCTTACCTCTTCTCTGATGTGTTCTACTTGCTCCTCCAGGAAATCATTTCTTTCTGTCAGTGATTTATTCTTCTTTAACAGTGATTGGCCAATCCGAGCAGCTAATTCTAGGTCCCGTTCTTTCTGTGAAGCATTAAGAATAGAAAACTAATTTCAATCCAATTTTTTTAACCACAAAAGGATCAGAGGGAGGGTAAAATTGCCATGAAAGGGAAAGAATAAGCACTTCAACAATAAAAAGACTTTTTCCTTCTGTGAGGGTTTATTTGTTTCAGGTTTTTTTGCTTAATTTTCCTTTTTTTATTCTTGCATGTGTTACAACACCATTATTCAGAAAAGACTGACCCTCTCTCAAAGCATAATTCAGCTTCCACTTGCTCCATCTACAAATAAAAGGCAATCAGCTATGCAGGAGCAGAAGCCAGTTCCACCACAATGAATGTTCAGCTCCTTTTTTTGTGTATGCCAACCATTAGTGCTTTCATATAAAACCAAATCCTTTCTCTTTCCCTTTTGCAGATGCCCCAATCTACATTAAGTGGTTACTCTCATGTCATGTTTGGCCTCTTCTTCCCTCTCCTCTATGAGCACAGTACTGGAAAGCACCTGTTTTTACAGTTCCCCACAGGTACCCATAAAAACTAGAAGCTTATCCTGTTGATGACATGTACATATGGATGTCTCAGCTTTGCAGCAGCTGATACATGGGATTGTAATCTGCCTGGGAGAGGATGATCAAATGCATTAAATTTTGTGCTGTCCATGAATCATTTCTATTTATCATTTTCTTATTTAACTACTAGATTTTTTAAGTAGTGGTAAAATGGCACTGTGGTTAACTCCCCATGTACCCTTAGCTCAACACCATTTGAGGGAGAATTTTCTCCTTGTCACTGAAAATACTTTTTGGAGCTTATTTATTGCCCCTAACTACCATCTAGATTTTATGACTAAATGCTACCTTATGTCATGCACACATTAATGACAAAGCCTACAAAACCTACAACTAGTGTTCACATGGATTTGAAGTCAACGAATTTGAATGAAGAGGCTTTCATAATGGAAAAAAAAAGTTATATAATAACCAGTAAATAAAAAGAGAGGTTATTGATCACTGCTGTATCTGCAAATAGCATTTTCCAAATGGTTTCTGAAGGTCAGACTTATATTTGCATTGAAAGCTACTGGCATTATCTAGCCATAAAATCTTTATGCAATCTTATGTAGAATCTTTCAGAACAATAGGTCTCACAATGTTATCCAAAATACATTTGGTTTATCTTTTAAGCCAACTTATTGTTTGCTAATTTGGCTCATTTAATAAATACTGAGTGGAAAAACTATATTGCTGCTGTTTTGACTCTACAGAGGAGGAGCTATTTAGCAGCAGTGTTTTCTAACCTCCAGTTTGAAGAATGTAAGTCCACGCCCAGGCTCTTCAAGTAACTTGCCCAGACTTCCTACACAATTTTTAGCAATTCAGCTTTAAATTGCAGTTTGGGGACAGGCCTCTTACTCACACAATGATAAGGAACCAATTTATTACAGCAACATGTAAAAAAATAATACTGAGAAGCAGGACACATTTACACTATTATTAGAAAAAGATGAGAAAGCAGATTCATGAAGAAATCTGCTCCAATTCCTATGACATACCCAGGCAGGCCTGGTGCCACTCCCTCTCCTTAGTCTCATGGCAATAAGCACAGATTTCTGAAATATCTGCACATATGCTGTTTCAAGATCTTCTCTTTCCCATCTTCCCAAATGCTGCACCTCACTCTATCAATGTTGTAATGCTGAACTTGAATCCTGAAGCTTGCAAACATGAAGGACAGACAATAGGTAGCTTTTGTTTTTTCTCTCACTTGTATGTGTGAAAGCAACAGAAAGAGTTAAAATTCTGCAAATGGATGCAATCTCTTGTGATAACCATCATCTGGAGAACAGAGAAAGGTGCTGTAAGTGCACCTATCCCTACGAACAGAGTCATTTCATTGGAAATGATGGTCAAATAAGACAAAAAGGCTCACTGAAAGTATTTGCTTTACTAAAGTTTGATATTATACACTCCCTTATTTTTCTCTTCCCAACATCCAGATGGGAAAATATTCAGGAAGCTTTAAAACACTGGTTCAGCAAGTCCTTCAAGCATTGCTCCTGTGACTGTGATGCCTGGATCTATAGAAATTTGGCTACAGGGACCCAGGGGAGGAAACCGTTTGGCACAATGCTGCCATCGTTACCAGAAGGAGTCACAGACCAAATGCAGTAAATCTCAGCCAAACAAGGCAAAGGGAACAGAAACAAACAAGTAACAGACTGTTACTACAGGTTGATGAGTTATTCCAGAAGTGTTTTGGGTAAAGCATCAGTTTTAAAAGGTATTTTGTACAGAGGTGTTTGAATGGGTTTGGCTCAAAGCACAAAATGTAAGACTGTACTGCAGTGAGGGTTATCAAGAACAGGTGGGAGAAGTGAGCATTCATTCCCATGCTTGTTTCCTTGCAGGATTAGAGGAATAATAGACCACCCAATGGGCTGGGAAGACCCCATTTTCAACATTGCTATTGGAATAAGCAAGCATTTATATATATAGAATATATAGAATAATATAAGGAATTAAATTGCAGTCACCCATGAACTAATACAACTGTAAGAGTTTTCACTTAAATAATTACTCATGGGTATTCTTTGGAAAATCATTGCTTAAGTTTACTGCAGGAAAACAGCTAATTTCAGTCAAAAAAATTATCATGATATTTATTGAACATAAGTATAGTACCATGACAGTTGCTTTTTGATATTTCTTGAGTGCTAAGGATTACAAGAGTACCAATTTTCATAATAATGGTATTAAAAAAAAACATGAACAACAATCAAATCAACCAAACATAAGGAAAAGAAGAAAAGACAAATGAAGTACTAGACATTTTCTAATTTTATGTCTATGTACTTCTCTGGAAAGAAATTATCTGAGATAATAATTATGAATACAAGACTGTCAGGGTTTTTAAAATTATTTTCTGAAGAGAATATATCCATCAATAATGATACTCTTAGTTTTATATGTAATGTAAAAATATATGTCATTTTAAGATGAATCCTCCTCCTCATGCATTAGGGCAAACATTCACCCAAGAACAAGTTACACGGCCTCAATTGAAAAATAAACACAAGTAATGAGTCCATTTGACTGAGATAAACAAATGATCTTTACTTAGAAAGAGCATTTACCTTACCAATGAGATAAAGTGTGCATACACTTAGAGCCCCTATTCCTCCCCAATGGAGGACAATCTACCAACAATGTTGAGTAGTGGTACCACATAATTTCAGTACTTTTGACAGTATTTTTGTCATATTTTGTATGGGTCCTTAAAGAGATGTAATACTTGCCTCTTCAAGAAGACGTGTAACAGCATCTATGTCATTGTATGTTTTAGTCATCTGGCCCACTCTTTCAGCACATAAAACTGCAAAGAAATAAAGCAAAATATTAATCAGATAGGCAGTACTACTGGGGGAGGATCACAGAATATTCTGAGCTGGAAGACACCCACAAGGATCACTGAAGTCCAACTCCCATCTTATGCAAGAAATATCTTTTTAAGTTTAGATGTGCTTAAGTTTTCCTCTTTAAAAACTGCTTATGTCAACCTTTGGATAAGCACATCAAGAGCTAAAAACTCAAACAAAACAACAAACAAAACTCAACACCAACACCACCATCCCCCCCCCAACCCTGCCCTCAAAAAAAAAAAAATTCCAAGATTAATGTAATACTGAGAATACAAATGCTCCTCTTGTAATGAGCACTTGCTTCTGTCAGTGGCAGAACAAACTTTAAATTTTAAATGTTAAAACTTTCTTCTCTGAGGATGAATATCTTGAGTTTATAAAAAAAAAAATCAGGAAGTCAAAACTGATGTTCTTAGATACATAATTAGCATTACATCATGTCACCTGCTCCTTGTATGACATGCAGTAGCATTGCTCCATGAATAAACAACTCAAATACTGTTAGGGGCACCGTTCATCAGAAAGAGACCATGTGATATTAAGTTGATGAGAATTGGGTTTTATGGTACAAGACAGCAAAGTAAATACAAAATACATGCAAAATAAGAAATGGTTTATATAATAACCAGGCCACACCACAGTGACCACAGTATAACTCATAACAAATATTTACTTAGACTGGTTGAGATGATTAATTACTAAGGTGGAACCAGGAGTTCTGTCAGATTGAAGACAGTTTGCAGAAGTTCAGTCTATCACCATAGGAGATCCTTTAAGAAGCTACACTGACTTATCTAGAAGTCAACAAGTTTTCCAAAAATTCAACAGCACTTGCTGTTCTACCCTTCTATCCTTTTGTTTTTCAACTACACCTTTTCCTCAAACCCTGTAATTCTGGAGAAAAGGACTGTTAATAAAATTCAGTGGATCACATGGACTATGAGTTACCAGGCTGCTGTAGCCTGAACTGCTCCTCAGGGGATTTACCCTTGGCAATGTCATTTAAGGCTCAGTCTGGCAGATAAGCTAATGTTGTTCTAGCACACACTAAGGCGGGGGAAGAGACAGATCAGGCCTAATAGGATTTAAATAGTGAGGAGAAAAAAAAAAGCAGTAACATTAGCAGGAGACAGTTTGTCACACTACAGAAATAACTACCTAATTCATAAATATACAATCTGCATATATAGAAATATTCAGCTGATCACCACTAAGGCACATTGATAGTATGTCAAATGCAATAGTACTTAGATATCTTTTGAAATGTTGGAGGATATTTTTCCCTACCTAAACATCAGAAAATTGCTTAAATTATGGCAAGAAATTAAATTTCTTCACTTAATTTCCTGTTTCTCTAATTCTACTTTTGCAGATCACATCCTAAAAACATTTATTATATTTATTGACACAAGTAGTGCCAGTGAACTCCAAAGAATGCTATACAAAAGTATTCAAAATATAATTATATTTATCCAAATAGTAAGTCTGAAAGTGGTAGAAGTAAAAGCTTTATGTTTCAAATTAAAAACCTGACAAACATGACATACCAATAGAAAGAATAATCCTACCATTGCAGAAGTAAAAATACAGTACATCTGTACACTACAAGCTACATCCCTCAAAAGTAGACTAATCAGGATTCCACAGAAAAAAAATGCAGCAACTTGCAGAGAGCATCAGCTATAGTTAAAAAAGGGGTTAAAAAGAAGTTTTTCATAAAAACTTCACATAAAGACAGAGGGTGTAATGTTCAGAAGACTATTCATACACACAAATTGACATCACCATAAACTCAATTTTGTTTTAAAGATAGTAAGTTCATAAGTCATGCCATAAAGCTTCTATCAGAAACCCTGACGCCAGCAGGTTTCCAATACAATTGCACACTAAATAGTTCCCTTGGTTACAACATTCCATCACTGCTATAAAATAATGTTTGACATTGTCATTAGCAAGCTCATTTCAACTCTGTACCTAGCACTAACAATCACCACTGAGTATGACTATGGCAACCTCATACCATCATAATTCAGGTAAATGTATAACCTTCCTAACAGCCAGGCTGATAAAAGGATGGTGTTCCCACAGACAGAAGAAAGTCACTCAGCTGGGACAGTGATAAAGGTTGAGTTTTGTGGATACTCCCTTGGTTATTCCTTCAGAACTTGCTGTTTAAACTTTAACCTGGCAAGGCAACACCACAGCATTGTAACAACAAACATAACCAGCAGCAAAGTAGAATGTGGTCACCAAAAGCTTTCATATCTAGGAATTTCCATCAAAGTTCTGTTGGTGATTGTCAAAACAGAGATCTTCAGACACCACTCTGCCAGTGTAAAAGGGTTTCAAAGCAGAAGTGTCCTTTTATGCATCCTCTTCATCCAAGTGGAAATAAACCTCAGTAGACTGCATATAATAAAATCCTTCAGTCAGCTACTGTTCATACTACTACATCTACATACAATATTGTAGAAACACAGAGCTACTAAGTAAAAGGAAGGATTTCCTTTTGGAAGGAGGGCAAACTTGCAAAGAGGTGTTGCTTTCCATTATTCGGAAATCAAGGCCTCTGAGGAAGAGAAGGTAAAAATGAAGGGAAAGTGGCATTCAGAAGCATCATTTTAAAACCCCCCACACCTTAAAAATGTCTAAATATTTAGTTATTCAGCCTCCACAAACTACAAGATAACATTTGGTCAATTCCTAGTACAGCAGTTTTTATTTCTTTAGTGATCAAAAAAATCTATCAGTGAAAAAGAGACACTCTTTTGAAAAACCATTTAGAGGTGTGATCAGTGAAACAGGCAGAGAAGTATCCCCCACAAGCCACACATCTAATGGATCCTGCATAAGAGGTTTCTAGCCTGCTAGAGTTTCTGATGAGAGCCTGGTAACACTGCTGCAAAGATAAAACAAGAGCAAATGAAGGACAGTGCCTTGTAATGCGAAACCTACAGTGCCAAATTACTGACCTCTTTTTGCTCACTCACACATCAGTAGTTTTTTGCTTGAGGGTGATAGGGAGCACAGTGTCTAAATGCATGGATGCATGCAAACAGCCAAATCAAATATACTTTGCACTTCTCAGCTTTTGGAGATGGCTGACAATACAGATAAAAGAATAATTAAAAAAAAACCACATATTTTGATAAGTGCTTTGAAGCTAATGTCACAGATCCAAAACAGGAAACAAGGAACAAACAAAGCTTCCATCACATTATTTTCATGACAGCACTAAATACATGGTACTGGGGAAACTTTTGCAGTTCACAGTATTTTGGTTTTTTCTTAAAGCCAAACACACAAATGGAAAAATGCTACACAGATCAAACATTTCCTCTGCCTTAAAGTACCTAGCACCATCTTTATACCCTCCCTACCTTGTGAATTTTCTGGTAACCACATTCCTGTGCTTCTCAACATAGGTACAGCTGAAAGGATGTACTCTGCATTTATTTCTTGTCATCTAGTTAATGGAGCACTGAGTCCCAAGCTGAAGATGTGCACAGAGATGGAGAATGCATGTGACCTTTCTGGATTGCTCCCTGAAAGTCACCTATTCAACAAGTATGCTATTTAGAGTAAAGGATGTTTGCAGGAACAGGAGACAGCCATGGAAGGGAAGGGGAACAAGAATACCACTACTGGCAATGAGCCACCACCCACCAAAAAAAGGATTCAGGTGGAAGGAAGAAAAAAAATACATTACCAGAACCAGCAGTCACAGGTATCCTCAGCTCCTGCTCCCTGCATCCCTCCTCAACACATACTCCCTCTTCATTTTTAAGACCTATCAACCAGGGATAAACTAATGAAATAAAAGAGAGCTGCAACTGATGAAGAGGAAAGCCCAGCTCCCACTGCTCCTTTTCACATCTATTTCTAACTACTGGGAAACTTAAAGGGGCTAAGATGTTATTGTAAAGTTTCACTTTTGGGGCAGATAATATTGACCTATATAATTATAGTCTAACAGGGAAGACCCTAGTGCATGAGGATTTCCCTACTACCAAAGTTTACTTCATCAGAAACTCCATCAGGAGAAATGAATGTTGTTCACGGAGCACAGATCTCTTGCCATTTAAACACTGGTGCTTCCTATTGGCAAGGTGGTGGGAGGGGACAGTGTTTTTCATAACAGCTCCCTACCCAAAGCCTGTAACTATGGCAAGGCCTGCTATATTCTTGCTCAGTTATGACAAGCCCTGCCTCACAAACAGCTTCTGTCTCACTTCCCTCTGTCCAAACACCAAAGATACAATGGCAAGGGCGTTGCATCCTAAATGTTGCACATGGAGCCACAGGGAACACACATGGCAAACCTGACTGGGCAGCCGTGCTCCCTGCTGCCACTTGGCCAATGTTAGCACTGGCACACTCAGACTCCTCAGCTCTCCATGGATTCATTTCTCAAAGGCTATTTTTACACTCCAAGGATAAAGCACCCACTAAAAATTACAGCTTCAGTTCCAGAGCCACTGATAGTTATGCTCTGGCACAGGTTACTGTGAGCACTACGTCAACTTGAGCCAAGCACATGTAGAATTCTGAAACTGTGCCATATTAGGTATATCACCTTTCAAATAAACCCAGGAAAATTATACCTCAAATGTGCTACCAGCTGTTACTGATTTTCCACAGTTAAAGACAAACATGGTAGCTTCTCCTTCAATGCAGAAGTGTTTTTGGTAGCCCTGGCTAAACTGGGGCAGAGGCTTCAGATCTGCTTTTGCCTGCCACATTTGAGACAGCCCTAAGAGAATACACACATATAAAGAGCTTAAAAATTTTAAGATATTACTGTCACCAGAGCTTGAAGAATGTGCTTCCAAGTCACTACTTGCTAGAAATCCACATCCTAATGCAACACCCAGCAGTTCCCCCTGTCTTCCCCAGCATGGAGCAGGGCAGTCACTCCAGAAGCAGGTGGGGAGGTCAGCAGTGGTGTGACCCTGGTTAGAGCCTCTGCCTGAAACCTCAAACAGGGAGTAATTTCTAAGTATTTCCTCTAAGTAGGACACAAACTGCATCAAATTTTCTTGTGATGAATGAAAAGCCAAGTTAAAAGAAATTTCAAAAAGAGCATCAGACACTTGTTCCTTCTATTAGCATAAACACAGATCAAACATGATAACTTGGAAAATACAGACACAAAGCGAAAATAAGAAAATAAGAAAGTCTCTGGAGAGAATTCACCCTAATTCTCTCTAATTGCCTTAATGCATGCATCATTTAAAGATACAGCTCAGAATAGCTCTTCTCTTGAAAGTTAAAACTTTTTGCAGGATTTTTTTACTATGAGCCACTGATTTACTGTCTTGACATTCTCTTCCATTCATTTCTTGTCAAGAGGTCTCTGGACTGCAGTCAATATAACTAATAAACGTGTGAAAGATTTAAACCAGGATTGGGACTGTATGTCTTTAAAAATCCTAAAATGAAGTTACAAGTCTGTAAGCCACACATTGGCATCAGTCTCCTTTCTTATATATGTGATTTTTTTCCTATTCCCACTCTTTGGAAGGGAATAGTTGTGCCAAAACTTTCAAGAATGATGCCTCTCCATCTTTTTTGCTTTAGAGTTCACAGATTCCAGAGCTTTGAATGGCCTCCATCCTATTGTATTTTATATTTCTGAAAGTCAGACCCCTGGAGCGGCTGATTTAAAATTTTAATAGTGATCCCAAGAGTTATTGTTTTTTCTTTCTAATTCAACTTGAGACAGATTCTTTGCCTGCATTTACTAAGCACTTTAGATAATAGGACTTTTAAACTACTACATTAGTAAATGGAAATGGCTGCCATCATAGGTCCTAAGTAGGTAAGTCTTCTCCTGTCCCAGCTGCAAAAGCAAGAATCAAAACATAGCCCCCTTTCAGAAACAGCTGACCCAACAAATCACTAATCAAAGGAAGGTGACAGGTTGTCATTTCACAGCTCAAGTTCCTTTATGAAGAAAAACTAAGTAGACACTATCAACAGATATCCCTGAGCAAAGTTCCACTGCAGTCAGCCCCAGGCCAGCTTATCAAATGGAAAGTAAACATACTGCTGTCAGGCAACTTCACAACTCCAAAGCAATGCAGTGACTCTAGGACTGTTCTGCCCAGACCCTCATGAAGGTGCATGCCACTCTCATCAAGAGAGCCGACTGTAACGCTGCCACGTGTAACGTTAGTGCTGTGACAGGCTCCAGGAACAGGACTGAGGGAAGTTACAGCACCTAAATGTCAGGACAGAGAAAAACCTCTCTACATCAAAATTACTATGGAAATAACAGTCAAGAGGCGCATACAAATCCTGCACAGGGAATAGGCCAGTTACGGAGTCTTAATTACACAATTTTTATCTTCTTCTTTTCAATAACTATAAATGGTTCAAGTGAAGCATATCCCCTGATTTCCCATTTCTGGTACCAGATTTATAGCCAGATATAGCTAAAATGTTTCTTTTGTTCAGGATGAAAAGGCTGCAAGCTGGTGTTTCCATCCGCTTTACTTACAGAATGGATTGACTCATCCATCCTCCTGGAGAAATACTACCCTTTGCAAGCACTCTCACATGCAAAGATACAGAGAAATACCATATATAGGTTTTGTGTATCTGTATCTCTGCTACACTGAGTGTGTAGGTGACATGAACGCATAGGTGGAGAAGAAAAGACATCTTTAGAAGACGTTTCAAACACATACTAAGCTTTTGAGAAGAAGGCACTGTAGAAAGACAGGGCTAAATTTATCCCAGATAGAACTCAACTTTTTTTTTTCCCCTCTCAAAATCAACAAGAACAGCTTCAGACCATTAGGTCTAGATGAAAGGTAAAGTCAGCAGAAAGAGTAAGAACAGCATGATGTATGCTTCAGCAATAATTTAGTTGCTAAAAAAATAAAATATAAAAAATGTCAGATGGCCTCTCGTGATAAGCTTCCTCTCCATCCCAGTCCCCAGTTTTAAATTTTCTTTTTACCATTATTTTCTTCAGCACCTTTTTCTTTTGCACAGACACACAAATCTGAAAACCAGGTGGGATATTTGATTGTGGGATTTGATTTGAGGGAGTTTTTACAGGAAAATTCTATGCAATGGCATTCAAAGAGCATGGCTCATTCACCAAGAACTCTAGACACAAGAACTGTTAACCGTGAGGTGGTAAAAGGATGTAAATTCACAACACTTCACATTCTCTGTACTGATAATCCTTCAAAGCATCCTTACATCAGCTTTACAATAGTTTATTTGGAAGTGACAATTCTCTACCATAAGACTACTATTTCAGAGCAAAATTTACAGCACATGAAACAACAGGAACAGTGCATTCAGCTTCTGCTACCTGAAACCCTGAAAAAGGTTGCCAGATTGGCTGAAGCAGCCCTATAATAGGTTCTCTCTCTATACTGCAGGTGCACAGGAGGCTTTTCAATGCATACACATTCCCATTTCCATCTGAACAAGCCAGTTGCCCATTATTTCCAGAAAGTATGCAACATTTTTGGGTTGTTTTTTTTTTTTTTAAATCAAAAGTTTAAGTCATAAGACCCCACACTTGGATTATTTCTGTCTATGCATTTTCAAATTCATGGATAAGCACAAAATTGCTGCTCTGTTCTAGAAGCACCTGCTGGGACTGACAACCTAAAATATACAGTTTCATAAGACACACATGGTGCACACATAAAAAATGCACTACAATTTCAGAGAGAGAAAATGTCTCAATTCCTGTTTCATTATAAAATAGGGATTGCACAGCCTACATCTGTTGATCATGTATTTCTTCTTTAAATTAGTATACTTAAATTAAGATCTATGTTATATAGGTATTAGATGAATGTTTCATCCAAATGTAAAACGCATGTAAACTACAACATTTTGTGTATTTAATCCACAAATGTCACTCAAATCACTTACATGTTGCCATGTGCTACTACCATGAAAGAATAAAAACAAAAGGTGAGTAGTACCTTCTTCCAAGATATCAAGGCTCTGCCTGTTGAAAGTGCATTCCCGCTCATTTTCCTTTTCACAGTCATATTCATAGCTTTCCTCTTCGTTTACTGACATTGCTGCAGTTATCCCAGACAGACACGAAATGATGCCTTAGTCTCACAGGCAATGGGAAGTCATTCCCTTGGAGGCTGTGTCTTTGGGGAGAGCAAAGCAAGGTCTCCACAAAGCAGGATACCATCTTTCCTCACTCACATGCTCAGCCAGGGAACTCCGGAGCGACTGAGATTTGTCCTTAGTGCAAAAGCTTTGTGTTGTACAGATGGGGTGGAGGAGGGAAGAGACCATCTGTCTAATAATTACTAGAAGGTTTATGTTGCTCCTCAGACCAGCTCTGATAGCAGCCAGTTTTTGCTCAAAAGCCCCACTAACATATTTCAGACAGAGTCAGTGGGCTGCAAGCCCCTCCCTGATACTCCTCATGTCAACAAGGCTCCCTCTCTTCTGCCCCTGCTCTTCCGAGTGAAGTGGTAGCTCCCCGCAAGTGTCTCAACACGGAAGTCTGGCCCAGCCTCTGACTGTCACACCTGGGGAAGGCTGTGCACCGTCACCGAGTCATAAATCACCTCTCGAGTTGCCCAATGCAGCAGGACCTCAGTGGAGCTGGGAACAGCCCGAGCCTGTGCACACACAGAGCCAATCCCACCCAGCAGGCAGACCTCGATACCCAGGGCTGCTGTGCAGCACACTCTGACTGCAGCATCTGCCACACGCTGAAACTGCTGCGTGAAGAATTAGGCTGGGGAAAGGAGCTTTTTCATTGCTTCTGCAAAAAAGAGATTTTGCTGGTACAAATAACTTAAATGACATATCCCATTAGCTGTCAAATACCGTGGTTTCCACAGTCATTCTTCTCTTCAGTCTGCTGTGGGAAAAGAAACACCTCACAAGTCCACATATGGCACCCTAGTGAATTTTCAGGGGTGCATGCATCTCTTCTTTGTTCAACAAGAAACAAATCTCCTGTTCTCAGACCTCTTGGTTTTGTTTGCTAATCTTGAATACACACACAGGGCAGGCCAACTTTTTTATTTAACTTGTTACAGCCACAGATATTTAATGTTTGCCAAGTTGCCTCCCTTACTTGCAGTGGCAAACAGAGGCCCTTTGCTGCTAAAGCATTCCAATCCACAGCACGGGGCAAAGCATTGGCAGGCAAAGTGGGGGCACTGCAAGGCAAAGGCACCTCATCATCCTCTGAGGGGACATAACTGCTAGGAACAGATAGACAAACATTGCATTACAAGCCAGCAGAACGCAACAGTTTGGGTCATGTAGGAACAATTTCTCTATTACCATTTCTCTGGTGCTGAGGAAGAATGGGGTAGTTGGTGTGAGATGGGAAGCAACCACTTTTATACAATACCGATGAATGATTCTGTTCTACGCTTTAAACTCCTGGTATGTATAAGTGAACAATGCAACAATGTTTATATAAATAACAGCCAAAGGATACACACATGTAACTGGTTGTTGAGGAAAGAAACACTCATTTCTGAATAAAGAAAGATCTTGCTACTTCAAGAAACTTGATCTTTGCCAAAATGTACTGCAATATTAAGCAGCAGCAATAACCTCAAGAACTCAGTTGGGGGAAAAAATAGGATTGTCCCTTTCTCCCCACATCATTACATTAGAAGATGTAATTTTAGTAATAATGAGGATTATTTCTAGTCTCTGAAGCTTAGAGCTTTTCTGTCTTCAGTTCTTCCCTGTAACAGCAAAACAACTCTTTAAAAAATACTTACAATCAGACAGTAAGGGTCTTAAGTACCTACTTGCTATTCAGTGTCAATTTACCACATTCCAATAATAGCTAGAAAATGGAAATTGAGAGAGTAACCGAAACAGTAAGTCATACTAAAAGAATGCAAGCACCTTTTAAAGCCTAGGGACAGAAAAGTCCACCCTTGCCAAATATGCTGTGGGTTTTAATAATCCTGACAAGCTATCAACTACAGCTAACTATCTAGTTTATGAAGGACACACTGAAAGCAGGCATGTTGCTGCCCAAAATACATGACAATATAAGGAGAGTATACGAGCATTCCCAAGCTGGCTTCTGAACTGTGATTAATATCAACCCATGCCACACAGGAGGACTCTGACATTCAAAAAGCAGAGAGAAAGTGTGGCAATTTCTATTTTGATATCAACATATGATAAACGCTGATGCAAATTTAAAATGGGTGGAGAAGGAATGTATGCCCCACCCTCACACTATCAACTCATTTTTCATGTATTCTGCATTACACCCCCTTATCAGTGCCGGAATATTTACTTGCTGAACATTACAAGCCAGGTTTCCAATAAACATCAAAAAAAAAAGAAGCTATGGATAAAAGAAAAAAAAAGCTACATTGTATTCCATTCTGAAAACACACAATCTAATCTGGAAAGATTCAAAAGAGATTTTTAATATTTCCTGTAAACACATACTCAGGGGCTTTAAGAGTGTACTAGAATGAAGATTCATTTTTATGGGTTGCCACTGGGAAGTGAATTTGGTGTATTTGCTGCAATGCCCACTCTGAACTGGAGGCTGAAGACCTGTACCTCCTGTCAGGAAGCTTCTAAGGGGGTTGCAGAGCTCCAAGTACAACCCTGGTACAACGCCTGCACTGAGGTACAGAGTGTGTTCAGCAGCTTTGCCATGAAACAGGAAACACACAAACCGGGAGCTAGTTTGAAGAAGGGTGAGGCTGGACACAATACAAACAAACCCTCATATCCTGACTCATTATTTCCAAGGAATTCCAATGCATTCAAATCATTTTAAATTCCCCTTATCAATAAAAAGATCTAAATTCTGCACAATTAACTATTACTAACAATGCTGCATCTAGAACAAAGAGATTCTCTGTACGCAAACAAGTCTAAAAACAGCAGATGAAATGGCAGCCCTTGGATTTAAAGCATGCTCATGAAGAAATGTGGGTATTTTGGAGTGGACTCTTCAGGGAAGGAGATACATTAGTTATTGAATATGTGCTTTCTGTTAATATGTACAGTAAAACAAAGTTAGTTTGTTCAAATTTTTACTGGTTTCGTGTTTCCCACTCTTTCAAAATCCCACACAAAATATTTTCTGTCACTCAACCAAAAGGACAGCATGTTACTCTTGCAGAAAGGGAAAGAAATGGGATGAAGTGGGAAAACACTTACAGGATATTTAGCAGTTGAGCAGAATAAAACCAAAAAATAACTCTATGCTGCAATGTGTGTTGCCTTATGTGGCTTATGTGACTTGATAAAGAACAGAGAGTCAATGAAGGAGTAAAGAGAAAGAAATGACATGGCAAAAAGCAAAAAAATGGTATCAACAGTTATATAAGCAAGGTTCAACTATATTTATCAAGTATAGAGGTAAAAGACATGGGAGCACAAGATCAACCTGAATGAGCATTTTAGCTGCATACCTATAGAACAAGGGCTGTTTCACAGACTGCATACTAAGGGCATTCGTAAGATTCTCCCAGATTTCAATAGCATACCCAGTGTCAGCACCCACTAAGATTCAGAGTAACACCAGGGTTACTCTGTCCACAGGGATAGACAAAAAGGGCCAGTGTATGAGGCAGATGATGGATCACCACACTAACATAAGCACAGCAACAGTAAGTAATCACTCAGATCAAGCAGAACAAGCAATAACATTGTCCACTTTTGTTAAAAACAAAATTAGTGAGCTTGCTAATAACTGTATCAGTGGAGTGGAAAACTGAACAGAGGAGAGGAGCTCTAAACAGTAACTGCACACATAACAGGTGGTAAAAACATTTCAATGTGAGTGGGAAGAAAATACAGGAAGGGGTACTGGAACAAGATGGAGTGGTTCAGGCAAACATAAAAGCTGTTAGGAGGTTCAGCACGTGTAACAAACCAGGCACACCGTGGATCTGGCAGGGGAAAAAAGGCAGAGACACCATTTCCTCCGTAAGAAATTGCAAAAACTCATGGCCAACTAAGGAGGAGGAAAGATCCAATCAAACATTCACAAAGTCATCTGGAATTCTAAACAATTGAACTCATGCATTATGAACTCTTGAGGTAGAAATAAATATGTAATGGAAGAAACCACAAGAAAAGTAATTTACTCTTAAGTCAACCTGGATTTCTCTAGAAAGCATTGTTCATCAGAAAAATATTGCACTAAGAGAGAGGCAGGGAACAAGCATATTCATAAAAATTTATATGGATATATATTTATCTTTTTGTTTACTTGTTTGGTAGTTTGAGGGGGTTTAGTATTTTTTTTTTTCACCCAAGTTGCGTTGCATGCGGGATTTTCAAGAATGTATTTTTTTCTATTAAAAATTACCTAGATGAACCTAAACTTTTATACTGTTACCTTCCATGGTAAGAGTCTACAAAAGTTTCACCTTTTCCTCTTTATCACTGGTTCTCTCCAAGTCTGCTACAAAAATAGCTACTTTCCCACTCAAGTACATGCCCAGCTCTTTCCCCATTCTACCTACACAAAGCCAAGTAAGGTGACAAGTGTCACTCATAATATAAAATATTATACTTGAAAATGTATGTAAAAAGCACAGTGTAGTAGTTATTTATAGAAGTTTCAATTCACTGTAATGTTAGTTAACACCACCAGTGATTTAAATAGAGTGTGACATTTTATTGTCTATTTCCATCTACTCCTATGAAAAATAAACTATGTAAAGGACCTTATGTAAAAGAATTAATTAATTATTCCAACCCTAGAAAGTCTTTGTCAAGCTTTATTAACTGTTAATTTTGAGCATCTTTTCCTTTTTATTTTGCAAGATATTAAAAAAATACCACCACCAAATGCAAGTTGAAGACATCATTACTGTCAGTTATTACAAAAATTCATTACATCTGAGGTAATAGCAAGTCACTTTTAACCTATTAAGATAATTAATAGCATTAAAACTTTATATCCTGATATAAGTTTAGACTGTTTTTTTTTCTTTTAAGAACAAGAAACCATATGCTGCTAAAATAATTATTAAATAAAGGAAACCAAATGAAGTCATGTCTTTTAAATGGAAATTTGAGTCCCAGAGGCTCTGACAAAGAATGTATGAACAATTTCATCAGAAGAGTAATTCTGCAGGATATTATCTTGTGAAGATTCCTATTAGTTTTAATGTACCACCCACTGTTTTCCAATGTTATATTTAGCAAGAAGGGTGAACCAAGTGGGATTCATAACTGAATGCACACATACATCTGAGCTCTGGAGAGTCCATGGATGGCAGAGAAATTTGCTCTCTAACAGTACTTCAATTTGTCTTAAAATGGATATTCAAAACAGGTCAGTTGAGCTGCAACTGCCTATCTCACTATAACTGAATGTAAAAAGAATCTCAGGAAAATTACTCTGGTATTAACAAATACATAGCAGAAAAATCAAAAACCAATCAAGAGACAGGCAACTCTTAATATGCCATCTGCTCTAGGTTTTTGGAAAAGCTTTATTTTCTACTATAATGATGCCTTTTGTCTGCTACTATAAATAGAATACCTTTCTCCATCAAGGGTAAATGCCAACACTATTTTAAACTCAAATGAACATGCCAGTATCTAAGGCCAGAGACTGTCTTCCACTGCATCTTTCAAATCCTCCTCTCTCTCAAACACCTGAAGTCAAAGAAGCAAAAGAAAGCCATAGCTCATAAAATTCTATGAACCCTATGAGACTGCCATTCCCCTGAGATGCTGAGACAGGACTGACAGCACTACCCTTCTTCATGTAAAAGCTAATACTTTAATTAAAAAATAATAGTAATAAAAAAATGTAAAAAGCATGATGCCTTACCTGCTGGAGAGATATTTTCCTATCACACTAAACCCTTCCTTGTCTTAGGGAAGAAATTCCCAAATAATTCAAGCAGGCAGCCAGCACATACTCCAGCTGACTCGCTGCAGATCTCGGCTCGTGAAGACGTATTCTGGGCAGGGGCTCAGCACTGACAGAAAAACCTGTAAGCCCAGAATCCAACCAACCATTACTGTGCACCTGAGGCCCTCATCCCACAAGGCATTTAAATGTTTGCCCAACACCTGTTGCTTATTCCATGACCGTGAAACTCCCACAGTTTCCCTACTGCAGCACACACCTTAAGACAAAATGGGTGAGCAGATCAGATCCTAGCTCAGACATTCAGGCACACCACACTTCCACATAATGACACTTTGAACAGACAGACAAAGTATCATAAAAATGAACAACTGAAAAAAAATGCTACCTGTGGGAGCCTTAACCTAGGGAAAACTACAGCTTCTATTGACCGTACAACTGGTCTGTTTCTTAAGCTTCTAAAAGCAGGCCAACCCAGCCTGTTACATCATGCAGATTAATCAGATGCTACAGTATTTACTAGGGTTAAACCTAGAGGATAAAGGTTACATAATGGATTCAATCCAACTTAAAGTGGTCAGATCTCTCAAATAAATATGCACCTCTCTCTTTGAATACCTGGACAGGAATCATCAATTAAACATAAGAGAAGTTCAAGTGTAACAAGCTTCTGAAACTGCTTTCGGTTCCAAAATCTAGTACTGAGAAACAAAAGGAGGCACATGACACTCAAAAGACCATAAAAAACCATTCAAATTTTGTCACCCTTATCTTTACATTTCATGTCCCCTCTGGTATTGTTATCAGAGCACTATCATAGGAGTATCTTTGTGTATTACAGATGTACATCATCTCCTGGGCCTACGCTCCTTACTGCTTTCTGTGCTTTGCTTCACTGTGATCCTGGACTTGCCTTCTTTAAGCTAAGCTCTCCAACCAGAATAAAATCCATGCACAACTACTGCATTCCCAAAGGCTGCATTTTTCTTCAGACTGCCATCAATAAGGGATCTTGATTTTCTCATGCAGCAGAGAATACAGTTTTAGCATTTCCTTACCCTTTCTTGTGTGCCTTCTATCAGAAGCCTGATGAAAATATTCGGTGTCCTGATACAGAAATAATCATCCTAGCAAACGTTACATAAAAATTGCCAACGGCACAAAAGATAATGCTTGCCAAAAAGTTAACCTGCTCACTTTTAAGAATCTATATTTTTTAATGTCTTTCAAAGACAAATAACCACATGTTATTTGTACTGCCTATTAACACATCAAATATATACATATTACAGGATATTGATAATGCAGAAAAAACACAAGACTTCGAACTCATACCAACAATCAATCTTACCATCAGTATATTTTAATTCAGCTCAGTTATTATAGATACAGTTAGCTTTTCGAATATTCTTTCCCCTGCCCAACGACTGCTCATACAGAGCATATGCCGCTCTGCCACTCCCTTCAGAGAGGAAAAAGCAGAGTCTCTTGCAGCACACTCACAAGAGATGCTGAGGTGCAAAAGAGGTGCAGGCATCTCTGCTACACCTGGGTGTTGCCTTTTTCTGGGTATTTCCTTTTCAAAACCATTGAATAACGATGCTCCGGTCTTACAAGCTCCAAATTCTGCAACAAGAGACTAGAAAGAAATATTTACCATCCGTGCATTCTTCATAATACCAGTCCAGTTCATAATAATCTGCTTCAATAAATTTCTGCATAGTCAGTATCCTTCGGTGACATACAGGAGATTTCGCTTCGCTGCTAAGGTCAAGTGAAATGCAGCCATGCCCTCCTGCCTTTGCAAAATGCCAGAGCACAGGGAAGCTCACGGGAAGCTGAAAATGAGCTGCACATCTTCACTGAGGCTGCAACTAAAATAAAAGGGGGGTGTGGAGGGTGTATTTGGGAGAAAAAAAAAATAGAAAAAGGATGCAGAAAGGAAGCAGATGCCCTGGCAGCTCCTCTAATAAAGAAGCTCTGCACAGGAGCCTTGGATGGGTGTTAACAAAATCCTCCTATCAAAAGGCTGATGCGCTGACGTTGAGGACACACACCAGCGCCCGGCTGCTTCTAACTCATTCCTTTCCTCCCCAGTCTCCACATCTCTTTCAGGCTAATGTGTTGCCATGGAGACGAGCTGGCTCCAAAAGCGATGCAGAGATGAAGAAAATGCATTTTGCTGTTTCTGGCTTTACAGACTAGAAGGAGTCCTCCATACTGGAAACAAAAATCGTTGCTAAGAAAGATGATACAACTCATTGCTACTGCTCACAGAACAGCATCACACTGCTGCAATTCACTGGGGACATGTGGTACATTAATAATGAAAATCTAGTCCATTACTACTCTCCTTCACACAGTTTGATAAAAGCCTGCTTTCCCCATGGAAAATCAAACTATGTTACTGCTTTGTTACACTATTCTGGTCCGATATAATAGAATCCTTTCTGCATCCTACTGTTGAGAAATGCCAAACAAAAAAAAAAGAAAGAATCAGCAAAATCAGGACAGCAATACATTTCCCCTTGCAAAAGAACGTAATCTGCTTCTACTTTTTGCCCTCTCCATGAACCACTGCCACTCCACGCCCCCCACCTTTTTTTTTCCTTCCCAAGCATCTAAGTTTCATAGCTGAAGACAAGAGGTTAGGCCAAATTTTCATTACTCTATTCCTAAAAATGCTGAAGGTCATCACTCAGAATAACCTAATGCTTGTGTTCAGTGTTTTGGAAATGGAAGCAAATACTTTTGCAGCCCCCAATAAAATTGTGTTTAAGCTCTTAGGAGAGAACCTGTCTGAGGAACAGATGGCATTAAATCATCAAACACAGCAATTCAAAAAGCATGTCTGGATATGTGCAGGTACAGATACCAACACAAGACTGATACTCATTTTGTTCATAACCAGCACATGTTCTTCACCCATTTCTCCCCTTTTTTAGGAAACACTGTTTCTTTGTAGACACCAGTAGAAGCATCGAGGCAGATGAAGTTGTAACTTACGTTAACAACACGAGGTAGGAGGCCATATTGAGTCTGACCAAGGAAGTCTTTGGTGTCTGTCTAGCCAAAGATTCCACCCACAAGAACAGCTATGAGCAGGTAATAGAGAACTGCCCAACATTTCCCACAACTGCCCTCCCAACATCTAATTTATTCATCATCAGAGGTAGCCTGAGACAGATACAGCTACTGCTTTTAGCAATTCTTGAACAACTCATCCTCTCTGCTCTTGAGCCCACACACATTTTTAGCATCTCCAACATCCTCTTGCAAGAAGTTCCATACATCTATTGCTCATGACATACAAACCCCTCACCTTTTACTTTGCAACTCACATTTACTAACCTAATCCGATGCTTCCAGCTCTGGAAATCTGAACGCTCAGTTCATCTCTTCTTTTCAATCACTCATGATTTCGGAGATATCTATTAAGTTCGCCTTCACTCATGTCTCTTCTAGGTTGTTATCACTTACTCTACTCCCTGACTGATACCACTTCATTTTACTGTAACAGAAATAGGTAAGGAATAGTCAAGCTATACAGAGGAAAATACTTTGGTTTCTTGACCACATCAGTATTTCAGCTTTACTGGTATAAGAAATTATCACTGCAGTAGCTTTGAGTCTTGCAGAGTTTCAGTTATGGTGAAACTCAAAAGGAAAAAATTATACATGCTATTAAATGCAATTAAGGCTACACTGTTAAAATACTGCCAGAGAAAAATAAAGGTTCCTATGGCAACACCAACTCAATTGCTCTGCATATAAGCTATTTGTTCCACTTGTATTATTTTTGTCCAAAAGGTAATTTCAGTCTGGTAATGCTATTAAACAAGCATTTAAATTAGAGAGAATTAACACTGGCTACCACCTTAAATTGCTGCAGGGACAATCTCCTTTTTTTTATTTGCTGACATTTTAAACAAAGGAAATCTTCAACATGCTAGAATTTTCTTCTCGCTGTCCTTCCCTTGGCACACACACTCCTTTTCAATGAGACAGGATAAAAACAGTTCAAGGTAGAGGCTTAGGGCTTTTTTGTTTGTTTTATTGATATTTTTTTACAAAACTGATTGGAAGCATACTGGTGTAATCCAGAAAGGCATTACTTTTCTGTGGAGAAAATCACTTGTATGGCCAAATGATTTTAGAACTCCTCAAGAGACTTGGAAAAAAGGAATAAGTGTATTATCTTCCCAGCATAAAGACAGAAACCCTGGGCAGACTATATACTATATATCCAGCTATCCACTCCCAAGTAGCCCTTCAATTATATGAGGAATTGTACCTCTATAAAGCTGGAAGGGTTGTCAAGTTGAATGGGAATTTGTGACCAAGCAAATTTGTGACCATTTTCAACCTTTGCAGCCCTACTTTTCCTTCCGACAGGTCTGTCAGATTATCTTATAGTAGACTTATCAGAACAGTACACTTTTCTGGTGGACTGATTCTACAAACTTTGAACCTCTGTGTATTCTAATCTCTATACTGCAATGCTACTTTTGGTTGGGATATTATTGTGTTACTTACCTAAAAGTTTATATAAAATGGGGTTAAAAAAGATTTAGAGTAATAGGTCTGAGACCAGAAGGAAGTTGCATTTTCCTATTCCAAACCTAAATACAGTTATTCACATCTGTTCAGCATTCCCTTTCAGCTGCTAAATTTTGTCCTATTTTTTAATGTTTACTTCTAACTAAACAAACACCTCTCTTTTTATCTGTTCTCCACAGGGTAAAACATACAGATTGATAAAGAATTCTGTTAGTCAACTGTGAACAGCTAGACTAAGCATTCCTTAAGTTAGTGGTTACAAAGGGGTTTCATTAGGCAGAAAAGATGGCTTGAAAAGCTGAAGAGCTCTGTCCCTCCTTTTTGCTGAGATAAATCCATGCTGTACGTCAACATTAAACTGATGTGCCTAAATTGCCCAGGTTAACAAAACCACACAAACCCTTTCCTTTGTTTAAAGAGAATTTTTGACAAAGGTACTTTCATCTATCCCATAGCAGCACACTCAAGACTGTAGGGCACTGTGCTGCTAGGGTGCAAAGCAGCAGCAAGTCATCTCTGCTGGCAAATAAAGTCTTAAAAGGATGTCAATACATAGCATGTCATAATAAATCCTGTGTTTTCATGCTTAGTCATTCTCAGCTTTTTTCTCCAAACCTTTTACAATTCTGTGAGGATGCTTTTTGAAACTGAACACTGGAGTTGGATGGAGTATTTCCATGGCAGCTGCAATGGATTACCTCCCATTTGATTACCTCTGGGTCACATTTCTTCTCTTGGCTACAGCCTCAGGATGGTTCAGATAATTAAACACCATATCGCATCATCATTTTCTACAGTCACCAGCACAGTCACCACCACTCGGGATAAAGTTGCTCATCCCATTAACATTGTCTGGAGTCCTTCTTATCAGAGCAGTAGCTGTACAGGCCACCACTACACAGTGCATATTGATCACAGTCTGGCATTGCCACAACACATACTTTGCAAACTGATAAAGCAGGTGTATTTAAAAGCCCAACTGATTTTCAAGGATAGGCTGACACACTAATTTCTAAACTGGAATAATTTACTGCAGTGAATAGTTATTGGTGTTTTCACCTTCTAAAAGAACAATGAACAGGAGTCATCCTGTGACTATACATTTAGTAAGGGTAAACAACTCTGCAGCTTAGGACAGTGACCTCTTCCAGTGTAGTATTTTCCTTAGCAAGAAGTCTTGCTTTACCTGGAAAGAGTAGAACCCAGAGTAAAATCCAGACCACTGAGAGCATTATTAGCAGCAGCTTTCAGAATTGGTATTTAGAAAAATGAGTACTTCAGGTTTGATTGACTCCCCTTTGTCAAACTGGTATGACTATCCAGGGCTTCAAAACAGTACAAGTGTTACCTACAGATGGGATGGAGCTGTGGCTTCACACCCTAAGGGCACACTGACCTCACCTGGTACAAGGAAAAGACTCTTCTAATGCAGAAGAGGGTCTAACTGTTCTCCCACTGAAACAAAATGATTTAACATGAGACAGGGGCAGTCAGATGAAAAACAAAGTACTTAATGACAAAAAGCTATTTTACACATGAAAGGATTATTTCTCCCTTCCCCCAAATAATTACTGGAGAGCACTATTTTTGCATTTGTATAAAATCAAAATTGATGTCATCTTTGGCAACCTTCCTGCAAAACCAGCTGTGTAGTTTAATTAAGGTATCACTGGGCACACTTCAACACTAAGTAAGACCATAATAGCAAGAGCCAGACATTTAAGAGAATACAACCCTGTCTAGAATTAAGAAAATCAAAAATAAAGCTTTAAAGAAACAAATTTTGCAAACTGTTCACCACCTGGAAATAATGCACATCACAATATCCTTCTTTATTTTATTTTTCCTGGGGACAGCAAAAACATTCTGAAATGAAGCTGAGCTTAATACCACGCTTGATTGGCTAGACAAAACTATTATAGCTGCATGGTTATGACCTATTTTTCTAACAAGGCAAAAAAACCCACTGAGAGACATGATTGCAGCTTCCTGGGAGAGGAAAGGAATGCATTACACTGAAGGAATATAGAATAAGGGAGCCCAGAATGGGACCAAGCACTCCAGGTGTGGCCTCACCAACATCAAGTACAACTCTCTCAAACTACTGACAATGCTCCTCCTAATACAGCTCAGGATGCCACTAGTCTACTTTTCAGCCAGGGCATATTGCTGGCTCATGTCCACCTTGGTGTCCATCAGGATGCCCCAGGTCCTTTTCTGCAAGGCTGCATTCCAACAGCTGGACCTCAGCATCTCCTGGTGCATGGGGCTGTTCCTTCCCAGCTGCAGGAAGACTTTGCACTTTCCTCTGCTGAATAGCACAAGGCTGCTCTTGACTCATGTCTCCAGCCTGTCAAGGTCCCTCTGAATCGAGCACAATCCTTTGGTGTCTCAGCCACTCCTAGATCCTGTCTATGTCTCACCCTCTGTGATGTTGCACGGCCTCAACTTCACCTGGTGACAGCTTTGCAACGGCAGCACACCTCCTGCATAAAAGGAGGCCATCGCCCTCTACCTCGGGATAGGGAGCAGCTCCGGGCACTTCCAGGAACCTGACTCTTAGCAGCACTGCCTGCCCAGTCTGAAACTCTGTCTGGGTTAAAGGCTCTGTCTGGGCTAAAGTCTCTGCCCTGAAGAATGCACCCTGTGGCATGCTGCTACCACATCCAAAGGCTTAGGTTGTTCTGAACTCTGTTGAGGATCCCTTCTTTGCAGTGTTCCACAGAAACTACTACATCTATTGGCTGTGTCTGGGAGCTGTGCTCCAGACCTGGCTGTTAGAGAGGACCCGCTAAGAATGTGCTTGATCATCCCTAATGAGCAGCAGCTCCAAAGAAGGCTCAGGACACCCTTAGGTCAAGAGCAGCTGACAGCTTCTCAGAAGGCACCAGGGCTTCCTGAGGCCCACATTCCTGTGGCTCACCTTACCTTTACCTTACACGCAGCACCAGGCTCCCTCAGTTTCTCAGAGAGATCCCAGATGAGCCTTGTCCCCCTGCACTGCCCAGGAAAAACCCAGAGTGCTGTGCCTGCTCACTGCCTCTGGTAGCTGTGCTCAGAGAGCTGTGCTCTAGGGCCTGGCTCTCACACAGACCTCCTCACAGCCCCCAGCTAAAAGTGAGCTTGACTGCCCCTAGTCTGGGGACAGGGAGATGGAATGCTATTTTGCTGTATCATACATTCATTTAGGCTTACATAAAAGACACTCTGCCTCAACAGTTTAATGAGACTGGTCAGATGACATTTAATTTATTTGATTATGCTATAGGATAAGATCAGTTTTATTTTATTCATTTGGCAAAAACTGGCTCAGTCTTCCATCTGAAGGAAATAATAACAAAGATGTGCCTTGCAGTTCCAGAATGTAAAAGAACAGTTGTAGGTCTAATATTATTCTCTTTCTCCCAAGTGCCCTCTTACCCAATGGCCAAATAAATTTTAAGAGCTCATTCTCTACAGCACCTATCTTTTGTTATAGCTTAAATCTCCACAGAAAGCAGTGAATAAATTAAAATGTTTGGATATTCGACTATTCATCTTTCTACTAATATCTTCAAAAATTCATTAAAAAGAAGAGCTAAGTAGCCTTATGTCCATCCTCTTGTGTTATGGCCCAGCAGATTTCAACTGATTCTGAACCTTTGTGGCTGTGAACTGGACTGAGTATCTCAAAAAAAAAAAAAAAAAGAAAGCCACAGGAAGGCAGAAAAATCTGCTCTAACAAGCCACAGCAGTATGCCTAAGGGTCTTTGCTGATTCTTCTATATGGATGAACACAGTGGGAAACTCATCACATTTCCACCAACAGGTTATAAACCAACATCAATCTCAACACGCAAACAACTGCAAGGAAATTTTGGTAAGTCACCGAAAAATCAAACTTTCAAAGAGACAAGTTACAGTATTTGCTCACACGCTCATCAAGGTTTTTGAAACAAACTAAACAGGTACAAGAGGGGTAGCTTAATTGCAGCACTGACAATTGTGCAAGCAGTCACACCCTGGAACACTTTCCAAAGTGGTGGTGGCATAATTCACAGAACCTTTCTGCCAACTTACTTAAAATAGTATTTTTACTTTCATAGTTAATTTTGTCATAAGCCAATGTTTGCAATCAATGCCATAATTTTGAAACATGCAAATTTATTATGATCTTGCACTCTCATGTATAGATGGAGTCTGCAATTTGTTCACAGTAACTCAACAAGGGTAAAGTCAGAGATCTCAGTTTCCAGGGTATCAGTCTAAGGCTTGACCCAAATTTGCTTGAACTTCTCTAGCTACTATCTATACACAAGGGTCTCCTGTAAGCAATAAGAAATAAATATTGCTTTATCAAAGATCTCTTTGCTTGCTTCTTCTTTTTTAAGCAGTTATTTCTCAATAAAAGCAGAAAATATACACTGTGGCAGGAATTACACTCAGGGTTTTTTTTATTCAAGTCAGTTGATTGGCAGAAATCTACAACCATAGCAACATGGTGAAGCTGTAGTCATTGTGCTTGTAAGCCAAAAGCTAGATAAAATTGCTAAGTATTCACAGTTTCTGGCAGCCATGATATCCAATTTATCTGTTGTTTGCAGCTTCACTTTCAGAGAATAATAGAAGGATTTGAGTTGGAAGGGACCTTTAAAAGTCACTTAGTTCCAAACACCCTGCCATAGGCAAGGAACCTTCAACTCATCTGGGTTGCTCAAAGTCTCATTCAACCTCACCTCGATCATTTCTAGGGATGGGACATCCCCAGCTTCTTTGGGCAACCTGTTCCAGTGCCTCAACACTCTCACAGTAAAGAATTTCTTCCATACAACTAATCTAAACTGACTCTCTATCAGTTTAAAGCCATTATCCATTGTCCTATCATTACAGGGCCGGCTTAAAAGTCCCTCTCTTGCTTTCCTGTATCCCCCTTTAGGCACTGAAAGGTGCTCTGAAGTCTCCCCAAAGCCTTCTCTTCTCCAGGACGAACAACTCCAACTCTGTTGGCCTGTCTTCACAGCAGAGGTGCTTCAGCCCTCTGATCATCTTCGTGTCCCTCTGAACTCGCTCCAACAGGTCCACATCCTCCTTACGTTGGAGGTCCCAGCACTGGGCACAGATTTGAGGTGGGGGTCTCACAAGGACAGAGTAGGTGGGGAGAATCACCTCCCTTGACCAGCTGACCACGTTTCTTTTGATGCAGCCCAGGGTACATTTGGCTTTCTTGGCTACAAGTGCACATTTCTGGATCAGATTGAGCTGTCAACCAACACGCCCAAGTCCTTTTCCATCAGGGCTTGCTGGTTCCATCAATTCATCCTCTGCACAGGTTTGTACTTTGTATCCATCCCCAGCAGTCACACACCTAACATCATCTCAGCTGGTAGAAGAAGGATGCTGCCATGGGGATTTTTGAGTTCCTTGTCCCACTAGCAAAACATTTTTCCTATGGTTATTGCAATAGTCCACCCACACAGACAATTTTACTTGTGAGACAGGACTAATCAGGTTACTAAAGACTTTGGAAACCTTAGATTTCAAAATATTTATTTAATCCATCTGCTATCATTGTAAGAGTGCTAATGGGCTGCTACAAAACCAGGGGTAGTACACTTGATTCCATAGATCAGCTTCAGCTTTTCTCCCCACCCTTCCCACTGTTTTTGTGTGACTGGGTGTAGGTGAGAGAATCTGTAAGTTATTTACTAAAATAATTCATGTCCTTTATTGAAGCATGAACATCAGAAACTAAGTTCTTCATGTTATCTGTATCTACAGGCTCAAACAAAAGAATGAATAACCACAAAGGCTGCAACTCTACTTGTGTTCCCTCTAGGCACGAGTTTGGTTCTTCACAAGGCTTTTCTAGAAGCTTAAGCTGCAGCAAAATGATTTCATGTCATTCTGTGATGCTGGCACATAGTGCCACCAGACAATGGTGCAATTTGTCAGAGAACACATTCAAAATAAGTGGATATGGAAGGAAATCTAGGCTTCTTAAGCTGCACAGATATAGACATTTCAGTCTCTCTGAGAAAAATCACAAGCAAAAAGGAGCATTTCAGTTTCTCCAGTATTTAATAATATGGAAAGGTGCATGCACAAATCACAAATGCAATGGCTGTTCTTGATTAAATGTTCCCTTCGTTTTCTATCTACCATAACCCAGGAGACTAAAGCAATGAATCACAAACAGTTCTCTTGCTCTCCACAGCTTTCAAAGAATTGCACAGATACTTCGAAGAAGGTACCAAAAATAGCACTATTTTATTTGTTTCTCAGCACAAGTTCTGAAGTTTTGACTTACGGAAGTACTTCAAGGTCTCCTCTATTTGCTCAGTTGTTAAGTCAATATTCGCATCAGGGGAAATGAGAGGTGTGTGAAGCCAGTCGTCGTGGTCATAACCATAGATTGTGTCTGCTCTTAGCTTATAATGAGGCAGCTGCTCTTCCAGGAGACTGATGATTTCAACTTCAGGAAGATTGGTACTGTTGCACACATCTGTTAAGGGAAAGGGAACAATCTCTGTTAGTTACCTCGAGTACTATACATACAAGCTTTCAAAGAGGTCAGTTTGGTTTGATATCAACAAGATTTTGCTGCATGTAAAGAACAGTGCAATACAAGTAAGTTTAGGAGATATACTTGGCAGAAACTATCTTAAAATATCCTATTTACTAATAGACAATACAAGGGCATGCTCTCTTAGTGACAAAAAGCCTGACCTCTAGAAGCAGGGACATTTATTGAAGAATCAGTGGGCTAAGGTGGGGAATAGAAAGCCTGTTACAACCCGAGTATCAAGAAGGGTTTAATGCACAGAAGAATGTACATTTTTGATGTTGTACTTCACAGATAATTTTTAGCTTGCAAGCTTTACATATCTCCTTAACTTGGTCTTTGACCACAATTTAGTACCATTGTATTTTTTTTGCCTTTGCTGTGCTAGGTTTTTCTCAAGAAACAGAAATCCAGGATAGCAATCCACAATAGCCAACAGTGTCACAGTTCACACCTAAGACACACTGGTAAAGACGATTACAGGAACTTCTAGGGCACCTTTTGACACTATTTGACTTGCTTTCTGTGCTGCAGCCCCTCATGTTCACAAATATACCAAGTTTGCACACAGTTCTAAAAATGGATACCGACAGCCAACAACAACTGCAAAAATGTTACAATTAAAATTAGAGCTTTAAATTTAGGCCAAGAGGTAGCTGAGACATTTTAACACAAAGAATCCCAATTCAAGGTAGAAACTTTTTTACCATTGAAATGGTTAAACAAGGGCATAGGGAGACTAGAAGTCAAATAGTGCCATAAGCACTTAATGCTTTTAATAGAAGTCAGAACAGATTACCTTCAGAGGTACCTTTCAAACTATGTTATATTATAATGAAGAATTTTGAGTCTGTGTAAATATCCATAACAGTTATGATACTTCTAAATAGATGTTTAATTATCATATACGATTAAATATAATGTCATGTTAAATATTTATTAAGAATCTGAGCAACCCATGGTATGCTTTCAGTAAATACTTAGTGTATCAGTCTGCACATTTTCCATTCCCATGCCAGTACAAAGAGAAAACACCACCGTCCAGCACAACCCCTACCCCTACACACAAAGCAAGGAAGAGTTATCTGAGCCTTTTTTGGAAGAGCAATGCACCAAAGCTCCTTCTTTAAGGTTCATAGTTCTTGCAACTCTTGCTGAGACTCACTTGAGAGTAACTAGCCAAGACTGTTAAGGCCCTGAGTGCTCCCATGTACTTTTTGCTATGACCAGGCTCACCATGGCCCTCAGCCAGCATGCTCTTCCAGGAGCCCCATGTACACCCCAGCCCCTGGTCCTGCCCTGTGCAGGGCTGTAGGCAAGCCTGTGCCCAGCTCTGTTCCCTGCTGACATGGACTCATTGTCCAGGCTTCCTGGATTGCTGGCATTTCTCTGATGATGGACCCCTGGAGAGTCAACTCCAATCGTTGCTGCCAGCACCTTTGCTCTGCTTGGGAACAAAGGGACTGGGCTGTGCCAACAAGCATTGTGCCCTTCCCATCCTGTCAGATGCTTGAAAGGCAGCCCTGCTCTTGCTGCTTCCTGACAAAGGCACTAATTTTTCTAAGAGTAACTTATTCTTGCACAATTGATGTAGACCTGCAATTCCACCATAACTCAGTGGAACTCACCTCTGTCAAAGGGGAGGAAGGAGAGAACGGGGAAGTAGCACATACTTTTCTATACATCATTAATCACCTGTTTTTTACCTTTCTAAGCCAGAAATTACATTGTCAAAAGCATCCCAAGCACTAAAAATTGCAAGAACATTACTATTCTGTCAGACAACAGGGCAGAGAATACCAAAATGAACTCATACTGTCAATCTCCTGCCTACACACTTTACAAAATCCTGATGATTAGAACTATAATCCACTTGGGAAAGTTGTGTTGTACTTCATGGTCCAAGGAGTCTGCTATTACCTATCAGAAGGTATTCTCCTCTGCCATCATCCAGACTGTTCTGCTAAGTGTTGTACATATGTGAGTGTCCTCCAACCTCCCTGCATGTGCAGCAATGCTGTTTTTATGGAGCTCTGTGCAATGTCAGAATCAGCCTGCACACATCACTTTAAGAGATCCTTGCAACTCTCTCAGAGGGACTACTGGCTTACATAGAGAAACTAGATCTGTTCCCCATGCTCTGAAAGACAAGAGCCAGCCTGTAACTACAAACTTTCTTTTTCCCTGGCTACCTTTTTAATGGCTTGCAGCATCATCTCAGTGCCTGCAACCATGTGAGTGCAGAAAAGCCAGCTGATCTTCTAAAAAACACCTGATGACATCCACTAGATATTCAACAAACTTTCTGTGTACATGGACACATACACAATTTTTTCTATATATGTCTATCTTTGGATTACCTAATTGCTCTCAATCTCAAGAATATGGAGTTGATTTTTTTCATTGGGGTTGTTTTGGAGGAGTTTTTCTGGCCAAAATGTTAGTTGTTCTCTTCAGAAAAATGAAAGAATCTACACAGTCTCAGATGATAGTCTTGGGAACAAAGAAATAATATTTTAGAAAAATTCAAACCTTTAGTGCCTTCTTTTTTTTATTAGGAGTCCAAAAGAAATAGACTATATAAATAAGATGAGAAAGGTTCAGATGTACAGATAATTAAATTGGCTTGTTTTTCCCCAAAAAGTAGCAAAAAATGAATGCAAAGGAAGTGACCAATAAAATGTGAGGAGGAAAAAAAAACCCTCACACATGCACACATAGAAAAAAACTCCCATACAGTTTTATTGTGGAAAGGAAATCCACCAGAATGTGAATACCAGGTGGTAAAGAAATAAGAATTATCGTGGAATACAAGTCAACCAAGAAAGTTTTCTACTCTACCATATAGTAAATCCTGATCATTTCTCAGCAATTCAAAAGGCCTAATAACTGGAAAAGCTATTAATGAATAACTGGAAAGGCAACTTTATATGAAGCTATTATGATTCTGTTGTCATTAACTTCCATTGCAATTTTAAAATCTGTATACCAGCAGGAAATATGAACAGGCTCTGATGTAATTGCCTATTTAAAAAAACAGGACACCATAATTACACTTGTTCATGACTAAACATTATTTCACCACTTAAATCATGGCAATATTCTCCGTGCTACAGTTACACGGTCTCTTCCCCTTCACTTTTCCTCCCCTCCCTATTCTGAGATGCACACATTTGTTATGAGAAGATAAGCAGACTAACACCATCCCCCATCCTCAAAGATCAGGTACATTTTTCAGAAGGCCCTGATTGTGTTTCCACAGAGGTTTTTTTATTATTTCTGAATAGAACTGCAAAGATAAACAATGAAGTAACTTCTCTACTAAGAACAACCAAGACATCAACTGTGATTGCGATTTATTAAGTTAACTGATATTCAAGAAATTTAAAAGCACTTCCTCTTGTCCTAGGTGATACCTTCATTTTACTGAGAAATATATAACATCTTATACTTAAAACAATTAATTGATAATTAATTTTAAAATTATACAAAAAAATGCAGCTGAACCATACCCTTTTGAGTTGCTGTTATGGATTATGGGTTTTGTAATCTAAGCAATTTTTAACTTTCAGTTTTCTGGAAAACACATTTGGCAAACAGATTTCTACAAGCAGATCAAAACCAACTTAAATAGCTAATGAATTATGAACTCATGATTGTTAGTAAAGCATGGATCATGCCAGGTTCTGCTTCTGAAATCAAAAAATTAGGAAATAAGATTTGGTAATGCTCTTGCAACTCTATAGCTTTCCGCACTTCATAGAAATAATTCAGTATTAAAAAAATAAATCAGTTCAACTCTTTTTCATATTTTTGCTACTAACGTGTTCCAACGTTTTAGTTTCTTCTTAGCTTAAATGCATGAACATCCCACCTCACTTGTTTTGTTGCAAATATGTATTTCTCCATGCCCTGTTCCTCAGGAAATGGAGAAGGTGCTCAGTCTGCTTTGCAGTAATTTTTGACAACATACCTCCTCATGCACTGTTTCTTTAAATGAGATTAAACCAAATGTTTTCAAATACTTCAAATACTTGGTTAATTTCTTGTTACAGTTTCTAGTCTTTTCTTTCCATAAAGATGTAAAACAGGCCGAATACTCCAGCTGAGCTCTCTTCTGCATATTTCTTTCCACGTCAGTATCCTTTGGGTAGTTACTAATGTATTACTTACTAGCTTGCTTCATATCTCTTCATACATTGGCATTTGACTGGCTGGGGTAGTTCTCCTTTTCTGGACATATCAAACCTCTCTACCCCATGCCTCTCAACTTAAGACAGCCACTCAAGTTTCACTGGTTGTTTCAGATTGCTTATATTTCCTTAGAGAAATTTTTATTATGCTTGCTGATCTAGGTACTTTGACTACTTCATCAGTTCCCTTTTTTCTAGGCACATCTCTATCCATACAAAATACCCTAAATATAGTAAACTAACTTGTCACTGTGGAGACTGAAGTGAGGGTAGGAGGATGGCTTCTTCCTTCCCCCATCCCCTCTCCCTTTTTTAAAATATATTTTCCACATGCAGAGAACTAAATAATTTGCAGGACAACCATATGCATACGAGGATAAGAGTACACTTGGTTATTTTCAGATGCACACTTCCATCCCTCCTCTGCTGACAAGTGAACAGGGAGTTTATCGAATAGAAAATGGAGTGAGAAGTCCAAAACAATGGGAGCTGACTGTATGGAGACTGCACAACTCCTCAAGGAATGTCTTCCCCCAACTCCTCAAGGAATGCCTTCCCCTCTCTGCATGTAACAACGCAGAGATCACAAGGCATCCTGTGGGGTGCTGTCACCCACTGTGCTTTGCATCCTGCACTCACACAGCCAGGCCATACATTAGGTCACTTCCCACAGAAAGTTACACACATACTTAGCTGTCAGTGTTACTTGGATGGATGGAACTATGCCAGCACCTCACGAACAACCAATTCAGCTTTAGTCAAACTAACTTCAGCTCCGCCTAAGTTCAACATGAAACACAGACAGCTTTGAAAATCTCATTCCTATCAATGTGGTCACCTAAAAGCAGCTCATCTGTCAAACTATATTCCCTATCAGGCTTTTGGGTTCCACCTGTTTATGGCTAGAGATGTATCTTACTGTAGGAAAGAAAAATCGAGCTTGACTGAAAAAGAAGCATTTAGTCAATTTCAGCATCAACTTCACATAAGAACTAATGATAAATTCAGAGAATGAACCTAGAACAACAAAAAAAGAACACCCCAAAACATACAGAAAACACACACAGAAAATGAACTCTACAAGTCTCAGAGCCTGGTATCTGCAGGAGCCTGTAGAAACACAATGCAAACAGCTTATCAGAACAGTCCTCACAAGGAACATAAAATATATAGTTTCTGCCTGTCTGCTTTGTGGTTCAAACCATCCCTGATCTTCATGGTTTTACCTATTTGCTTCAGGGCAGAGCTCCCCTCCCAAGGTTACAAGGACTCCCGGGTCTCCAGAGCCTGCCGGCAGTACAAACTGCCACCTGCCGGCAGAGCTGCCTTAGTACACGAACCCCCAAACCCCACGGGACACTTGGCCAGCCAGTTTACTGCTCTAAGAGGAAAAAAATTCCATGTTTTTCCTACTGATCTAAGTGGAAAAATCACTCATAAACCCAGTCCCGCCAGAAACCACGCTAGAGTCAGGGCTCTGCTCGAGAAGGGGCGTGCCAGAACACTCAAGTCATGACAAGAAAGACCACAAGAAGACTACCCAGAGACAGTGTCATTTCCACAGGACGGTGCTCCTGAGCTGTGGTCCCGATGGAAGCCAACACCTTGCAAACAGCACAAAGCAGCCGCGCTAACCACAAGTGCCTCCTCTGAGCAAGGGGAAACAACCACTGAGCAGGAGTGGTGTGGGCAGCAAAACAACTCCACTCTGGGTGTGACCTTAAGGACTGCTTGGCAACCTTCAAAACACAAGCTTTGGTCCGCTGGCTGTATCACACGCCCACCCTGAGCATCTTCCAGGAAACTCCACCGCATTAAACCCCAGCAGGTGGTGCTCAGCCCACAGCAATGAGGGGCAGTCTAAATACCCTCTCCTTCTTAAAGACAAACAAAGCAAACAAACAAATCCTAAACCAACACAAAAAGAAAAAAAAACAAACCCAAAAGCAAACAAAAACCACCTCAGTAGTCACTCAGGCAAATCTTTCATTTCCTGAAACAGAACTAACACATTGTAACTTGTCAATACCTTTTGAGGCAGCTGAGGAAAGAGAAATAAATACAAGTACAGTAACAAAAAGAAAAGAGAAACAAGGAAACTCTCTGAAGAAAGCTGGAAAAATAAAGAAATCTACTACTTTACTTCATGAGACCACATACTCCTCTTTTTGTTTCCAGTCCTGTCCTATTTCCCACACCCGTATTACACTCACCCTTGACACTTAGTGCTTTCAGATTTCTTTTTTTAAGTTTCTCTATTTTAAATCTTTGAAAATAGACAGTCAATAAATAACAATTTCAAAAAATTAAAAGCACACAATACCTGCCAAGGGTCAATTCCAGTGCTACTTCCATATTAGTTAAGTAAAAGTAAGGCTCTCTATAGAAAAGGGCTACAGCATGGAGGCTAAAGTACAGCCACATGTAACACAAGAAATCGAAGTTCATCAAGTTGAGGCTATTCCCTGCCAAATACCAGAGCATTTTGACTGCTGGTTTTGCCCCATATAACACTGAGATTAGTTACCTAATCTAGGTCAACAAGCAGGAGGCCATGACTACATTAGCATTCTCCTTTTTCAGAAGATCCACAAACCAACCCATATTCCAATGGTGGAAGCAAGAAGGATAGTCTTTCTCTAAATGTTTTTCCAGCAGATATTTCCTGGCTGCTTGGAACAGCCCAATAGCCTCATATTCCTCATGCTTTCTGTCCATTTAGACAGTGATGGAATGGAGTGAACTCGTCATTATCGTTGTGAACAGATCCACATAAAATGAAAAGCAGAGGGAAGAAAGCTCTACCACACAGTTAGACTGATACCTATGCTACTGAAGAGGAAAACATGGCCTGTAGTCATTCATTATTTGAGTTCTATAGGCCCACATAGACACAGTCATTAAGTATTGACTGAAGTCTATAATTACAAGTATTTCTTGAGCATTATTTAACAATCACAGGCATGTGTACAGAGCAATAGGCAAAACCCCAGAACTTACCATATTCCTATTCAGTCTTGGTTCTCAGATGCCCAGAATGTGGCTAACTGTACTGAAGGATTACAAATAATACTGCTGAACTCAGGACATACTCAGGACATGTGTTTCAGTATAAAGCAAGTGGTTAGGTTCTAGGACAAAGAAAATTACTTCTAACCAAAAAAAAAAAAA
>VZRX01010744.1:152698-206185 GCA_013398075.1 Notiomystis cincta
GAAAAATGTCTATAAACAAAAAAAAAAAAAAAAGAATCCAATTCACTGACTTGTCCAAAGGACAAGCGTCCTTATACATCTGAAGCCTCACTGCTCACTGCTGGCTGCAAAGCCCAACTGCTGGAAGGAAAGCCCTTCAACATGAAATTTGTCTCATACCTTTAAAACTCAGATTCCTCAGCAGCTGTGGCAGCTTCTGTAACTTGACTGGTATGTCATGTTTGACATGGCATGTCATGATTTGAAATTGCAAGTCTTGCCACATCTTTAACCAAAGTTATTTAAACAGTGGTTCTTCTGCCTCTGACCATGGAAAAATCTGCATAAAATCCAGTCTTCCACAGGAAAACAAAAGATTCCATACCAATCTCTTTTTGGCTTGGCCAAACACTCCACTAAAGACTAGGATAAATTTGGGAATGTCAAAGCTAATAAAGATGAAACCACTGGAAAGTACAATTCCAATGTGAGGAATGCTATTGTTTACCAGGTTAAAGTCTCCCTGTTTTGGTTGCATCCTACATACACATTCCTGCTGGGTAGGAAAGCTGAGACAGATCTGGTGATGAGAGTCCATTAAACTATTAGGACCCTACAGTACATTATGCCATAAATTTAAATTAACTTCACTTTAAATGGAAATATGGAAATGTTTCTCCCTGTAGATGAATGCACCCATACTCATGATTTTTACATTAAACAGAAAATAAAAGGAAACTTTGCCACTATGGCTATTCTTTTAGAGTAAGAACAAAAGCTATTCATGTACCAAAGGCATGCTGGCAACGCACTGTTCAGCAGCAGTAAGAATAAACAAATTCATTAACCATTAGGATCTTACAGCTGCCAAGAGAGACTGCAAATGTCTCAAAACCCCATTGATAAATCACTGAGTATGAAAACCCTGAAAAGCAATTGTCCTGCTTTTGCTTGTTGTTCGGCCCAGCTACAAAATGTGCCAGCCACTAAACAATGGCTGTCAACAAAGCTTTCACAGAATCACAAGCAAAACATAAGAATTAAATCTTATGTAGCTTGCTCTTTACAGATGCTTACTTTAAGTGAAAAATGTGTTGCTTCATGATGGACACGCACACACATACATTGAGGGAGAAAGGTAAAGCTGAACTTCACATGTTAGGGAACTAAATTATGGAATAAAAGTTATTTTCACATATTTAAATGCACCAATAGTTAAATATGGCTATTTAGTCTTCCTGCACTATTCACTGCACTGCAACAGGAAAACAAAAAATGCAAAACAAAAAAAGCCCCCATAAAATCTACTAGGCACTGGCCTTCAGTACTTTCTCCAAAGAACAAACCCAGAACACTAATGAACATTTACTGCTTTCATGCACCCCTACTTCTAATAAAGTACACATTTAGGAATGGTAAGTGCTTCCCAAACCAAGGGAAATCAAAGAAGAATGTCTTTTTAAATGTCACACTGGACTTGTAATTCCAACAGTTGCTTTCACAGTGACTTCAGAATTGACAGTTTACACTAAAAAACATGGATCATATTAGGAAGTATAAATAAGAGGGCTAGATAGGGAGCACAGCAGAATTCTGCTTAAGGGAAAACCAATCAGCCAATCAAATGTCATCAAATCACAAAAAGATAATCCTTGATAGAATAAAAACATATGCCTGACATACAGATTAAGAGGTAGCATAACAACCTGACAAGAGAGGAATCAGAAAAAAACATCAGATTTTTGGAAAAGGGCAAGAGTTGGAAAGCGACTGTGGGGACGATGTGAGGGGAGGAGAATCTGCATGAAGTTGACTGAGAATGCACCAAAAGACAGACAGAAAATTCAAATAAGGCAATGATGCAGCAGGCACAGAAAATAAGATCATTTTGTCAGAGTGTGCTCCACAGAAATACAGTCAGACTCATAAAATTGTTCCAGTCACGCTGAAGGAGTTATCTCATGTTAACAGGACTGACATTTTTGGAATGCTTTAGAGAAAGGAAGAGTGTTCAGAATTTAGCAATAGCTGCTTACAAAGTGTCAGGAAAGAGGAAGAAGAGACCAAAACTAGACCAAGCTTACAGGATGAGACCAGTGACAATAACAAAGTAAATGGGCTGAGGAAGGGACCAACATTCCCATAGCTTTATTTAAAGGAGAGACTAAAAGCTGGGAGAGGAGTAGGCAGGGGTCTAAAAATTATGAAGATTTCTCAAAATCATGAAGATAACTTCATAAGGGGAAACAGGAATTGATATTCACCAAAATCCTATGTAACTAGGACAAACACTGACAGAAACAGTGCAACACTGGTGTCACTGTACACAGGAGTAGCAACCGTGAACTTCCAAAGTAAAACACTCAGCAGATCCAGGTAAGAAAAAGCTATGGACAGGTTCCAGCACTAAATAGTTCTGCATGATGGGGGTACTTATGCTGAGAGTGGACTACTGAGAGTGGCTGAGCAAATGATGTCCATATCCAGCATCTGCAGTTTCTGGAGTCAGAAACAGACCTGAGCTGGCTGGTCCAACACAGCAGAGCATTTCTTATGCTCTTTGCTTCAGTTCCAGCTTCATCAACCAATATTTTACACTTCTTCTCTCATATTGGCAAAACTGAGAAAAGCATGGAAGTCCCACCCCAAACCAGGAGCCAAAAAAGAAGCAAATGCTAGAGCATATTATGCTCTACTAAAAGAAAAAGGTAACCACAACAGTAAAAGAGAAAGGTAACCCCAAAAGAATTCGGAGAGGTTCAAACAAAGGAAAGCAACTCAAAACTTTTAATAATATTTTATTAATACTTTTTTAACCATTTAAAGCTTAAGAAGTCAACCAGCAGGCCTGTAACAGGTACCAAAACCAACCAGAGGACCCTGTTCAACAGTCCCAGAATAGGAAGCACAATTTCTGGTGGTAACTCATGCACCTAGAACAGGACAGCCACAGGACAGCCATTCCCCCCATCACCTGCATAACAAAGAGTAAAGCAATCTCACAACAACCTATAATGCCTAAGTCCCTATGGAGTTAATTTTGAGTAATCATGTTTTATCACATCTGAAACAGAAAGAACAGAAATTCAGCCTTTCAAATCAAAAACATGCATCCTGGAGGACACACACAATGGAATGGAAATTCTGTGGGGCCTAAGCATGTCTTTTAAAATTAAGTGATTACCTAAAGAAATGGTCAGAATGACATCACTTATCTATAGGATTAGTCAGTTATCAGAATTGCTTCATATTGCCATAAAGAATGGTAATTTGGCAAAAGAGAACAGAATCTCTGTTTCCTACAGGAACATATTTAAAGCCTGAATAAGGAGAGAGACAGGAATAAAACCCAGAGAAAACTTTCTGCACCCAAACATTGCTGTGAATGAGGCTTGACAGCAAGAGAAAGTTGGTGTTTCTGGATGTTATGACTCCTTCCACTGCAGTCAGTGCAGTAATGTACATGTTACACAACCTGCAAGAAAGGTCAAACAATACCAACTCCTCTCACAGACACCTTCCTGCTGAGAAAAAAAGACATTTCATGGTTTGACCCCTCCAGTAATGTAACTTTGTTTTTAGAAATGGA
This sequence comes from Notiomystis cincta, assembly GCA_013398075.1. Lineage (NCBI taxonomy): Eukaryota > Metazoa > Chordata > Aves > Passeriformes > Notiomystidae > Notiomystis > Notiomystis cincta. The sequence continues at coordinate 156,267 of VZRX01010744.1, forward strand.
AAAAAAAAAACCAAACCAAACAAAAAAAAAAAAAAAAAAAAAAAAAAAAAAAAAAAAAAAAACCCACCTTTTTTTAAAAAAAAAAAAAAAAAAAAAAAAAAAAAAAAAAAAAAAAAAAAAAAAAAAAAAACACCCTACTTGTTTTAAACGCAAACAAAGTAAGACACAGATCAGGTTATTACCCCAGAACATTTCCCAATAATTCAACAGCCCTCAGGAAATTGTCCTGAACAGGCAGAAAACACACTCCTACATGCGTTTAGTAAAAGTAATTAGTACAATGAACAAATGAATCATGCAAACTAATGAAGGAGCTAGGCAATTTAAATTACAGTCCATTCATTCTCTCCCTTTTCAGAGACAGATGAGGAAACCTACTTGGCATATTAAGCAGTTAGCTCTTGAATTATGAAGTACACCATACTAAAATCATTGCAAATAGTGAATATTCAGACATGCAAAAGCAAAGTTAACTTACTGAAGATGTCTAAGAATACTGTTATGCATATTTTAAGTGAAAAAAAGATAAAAGAACCACAACCAGAAAGTCTCACAAAAATATTCTGGCAGTCAGACAACTAGTGATATCCACTGGTATTTCAGACTTCCATACCCACCATCCTCCTCATTTCCAGGAGGACAGGATTTGTCTGACAGTAGCTAACAGATAAGAAAAAGGCAATCAGTCTAAGAGGCTTTTGTAATTCATAAAATTGAGGCTACTGAGCAATTTAGTGATATTCTGCTTTTTCATGTCAAGATTATAGCCCTTCCTGCTCTACGAAAAATGGGATGGGTGTGGTGATGGTTGTGGTGGTAGTGTTACAGGAGAAAGCCCCCAATTCCAGTTGCTGTTTTCATCAGCATCTGACTGGAAGTACTCAGGTCTGCCCTGCAATTACAGAAAAGACAGACAGACCTTGGAAATCATTTCCACTCCCTTTCTAGCAAAAGGAACACTAGAGGGTGCTACACCCGTATTCCTGTCTCAACGCTCTGGGATGAATGAGAGCAGCAAGAAAAAGTTAAAAGGAAAGAAAAGCAACTAGGACACGATAGGTGCCTCCCATGACATTTAGCAGCACCACACCACTTCCATACAGCGCTGCCCCACTGTCCACCAACCTCAGGACTTGAGTCTCCTGCCTATTTACCTACAGGAGCTCCACAATCAATAGCAATAGAAACTTGAAGTCAGACTACATTGATCTTTTCTCCTAAATCTTGCTAACAAAACCTAAAATGAAGTATTACAAAATGAAAAATCTATTACAACAGCTACTGAGTCCATTTTCAGGTTTAGTGTTTAGAAAGTATGTGCTCCATCAGCACTTTTTTTAATAATAACTCTTAATATATTCACAAACAATTTTTTTCAATGGATCAACTATCCTATTTCATTTGCCCTTCTGTGCTGAAGTCAGCACAGATTCAGATGCATTTACTTGCCTAAAGCTTCACTTGCAGCAACTATGAGCTTTGGATGATGCTTTAATATAAAATTCAGTGGGAAAAGTGCTTTTAGGGTGCTGTCCATCTCTCAGACATTGGTTCAGGGAAATTTTTCACCAAACTGTTTTTTGTTACCTGGGCCCAGCCCTGCAGTGCTTATTGCCTCTGTTATGCCAACAGAGCTGCTTTTAGGCCACACAATAGGACAGATCAGAGGTATAACCTAACTAAAAAGTAACCCTCATCTCCTCTCTGACACAAAAGCAGAGCAAGGATCTATCCAGACCAGTTGCCTAAAATACCTCTACTTGCACTCCCACAGAAATCTGTTCAAGCACAATTTTGAGATGGTTTGGGGACAATAAATGTTTAAGCCAGTCCTGTATTCAAGAAAACACGTTTAGCAAAATCAGAATGTGCTATGCTCTCAGCTACAGTGAATCTGCTCTTGGGTCCCAGGCTGGAAAGATGGTGCTGTTGATGGAGAATGCCAAAGTGCCTCTCTACTGCCAGCAAATACAATGGGAAACAAAAACAATAACAAAAAGAAAAGGAAGCAGCATTAAAAATTCTTTGAGCATCAATGATCTTTAAAAGTTAAATGGCAAAATATGCACATCATGTAATTTACTATTAGCTATATCAGAGGTAGCTCCAATTACCATTAGCTTGCTGTGTTGCACAAAGCATCACCACACCACACTGTGCCTCAGTTTCCCATTCTTTTCTTAACTGTGCTCCAGACTTTATTTGCAAGAATTTTTGCAGATAACCTTTTCAATAATCTGCAGGTGTTAATCTTGGACTAAAAAAAAAAAATATATATTATCCTGATTGCTGAATTTGAACTCTAGGATGAGTCAAGGCTTGGCATCAGAAAAAAAATTATGGTATATGGAGACTTGATATGAGCAATTTTTTTCCCACTTAACAATTTAAAAGTGTAAATAGTATTAATTTGTCAATCAGAACTAAACAAAGTCTTCATGTTAAAGTCTCTGACAATCCTGACAACTCAATCAAGTATTTATCTTTCAGTTTGTTTCAAGGATATATACTGCATACCTGCAGACAATACTGATAAAGATTTTACAGAGGGAATATGAGACCAATTCCTTACTTCCAGCCTATGCCCTTTGACACCTTTAAAGCCTACAACAAAAGGCTGAAACTCGAAAATCCATAAACACCAAGAAAACCCCAACTAAACAATCAACAAAACCACTGCTATTTCTACTGCAAGTCACATCATGTTGTGCTCAGGTCACAAACAGTACAAATCTGACACCGCAGAACAGCAAATCCATTTTAAAAAGCAATTTAGGGTCAATCTGTAAACAACACTCAGCTGACAGCTAAGCAAGAAGAAAGAGATTCAGAAACTACACCAGACTTGAAGGAATGTGAAGTAGCAGGAACATGCACTGGCCTCCATTTAAATAAAAACTTTTTACAAGCTTAAAAAGTGCGTTTGTCTTGCCTTTCAAGGAACAATAATCAAGAAGGCATCTTGATTCATGAAAGAAGTTGGTTGTCCTGGCTTTTAGTCAGAAACAGAAAAAATCCCCTTAAGATTCCTGTTAACAAGGGAGGGAGGAGAGGGGGTGAAGGGAGACAGGCCATAGCCAACAGAACAGATTGCAAGATCCTTGCAAGGGGCCTGGAAAACAGTTACACTACCAGGAATGCATTTCAGTGATGTGGACTTTCTAGTCTACCTAACAGACAAATACCTACATGGAAGTCAAAAGGATGATCCATTTTTGAACTAATCAGTTAAGGAGCTCTAAATCCATGAAAACAAGGAATGAAGGATAACAAGTAAGTTTGTTTAAAGAGAACATTTCTTATATGTAGATGCACACCTGACAAAGTGACTCCAGTGTTAATCCTGCTGCTTGCCTTCCCAAGGAAATCAGGACGGACATGAGAGCACTTCTGCCTTTCTTTCTACTCTTTTTTCAGAATATCAACCCTTAGTAACTACACAGCTGTTGGACTGAGCTGAGCTAAGCTAAGGCATGCTACTGAAGCACCCACTGATGGTCACCATTAACTAGTTCTCTGACTTTTAAAGACAATTCTAGAAAGGGCTGAAAGTAACTCAGGATAAAAGTATCTGGCTGCCAATTTGAACAGCCTTAGCCTTATTGCTGTTTTACTCAGACATCTCATTTCTCCCTTCCAAAAACTCAGCTGACTCCTCAAACATTCCCAAAAGGACTTAGAACTCACAAGGTCACATTAGGCTAAAAGAAGCCTCAGAGCTCAGCCAACAAACCATGCATTTGGAATGGAAACCGCCTGTCATTTCATGGCCATAACCATGACTAAACTGAGTTACAGTGATTATTCAAACACAAAAAAATTGGGTCAGCTGATCACAGCACTAAGAATCTAATTCTATTTAAAATACCATACTTCAACACATATTCCATTTATTTGTATGAATCTATAATAAGGTATTCAACCTTTCATAAAAGCATGCAGAAGAAGCTATTCCATATACATTAACTTTTACTGTTCCAGAATGAATGTGAAAAAATGAAATTACTTTGAAAAGCAAAAATATGTACAGTAAAAATGTTAGATCCTATTTCTCCCATCTCTCTTCTCCCACAAAGCAATTCTCTTCTGAAGATAAAAATCTAAATTATGCTGCACATTAGGACAAGCATTCCATGAACTTTAAGCTGCAGTGTTCCGTTCTCCTCATCCCTGACTTTGGTTATTTTCCAAACAAACTTTCAAGTGGTTCAATTTCCCTGGTACATAAATACAGTAACCTGGTTTCACAGCTGTCATTGGTCTGGCCTATTTGCAAGGACCTTAGACATTACAAAGTGCTTTCACTGAAAATCCTGGTGCCTGTGAAATCACTTCTTTAACAAGAAAAAATTTGCACAACAGCAGCAGCACCGTCTATGAAGAAGATGCCCCACCACAAGCTTAAGAACAGAAGCCTAACCCTGCACCTCCACATGCTTACCAAGGCAAAAGGTTTGACTGCTTACCAGTAATGGTGCAGGCATCTCTGTACTCTCTGCAGTCTGGCACATCGTCCTCCACGCCCTCGCTTACATAGTGCTCCTCGTGAATGCCGGTGTCGCGGGCTACGCTTGCATGGTTCGACAGCTCCGAGGGAGGCACAGTGCCGGCCAAAGTGCAGTCGTGCAAAGCTGTGGCGTCCAGCTTGGCAGGTTTCACAGGCTTGTACAATGTGCCATCAGGGGGACCAGCACTGGAGACTGGGGCTGGCTGGCACAGATGGAACTCCTTCTCTTCGCTAGAGTTGGCTTCAAGAAGTCTGCAGAACACAAAAGAAACAAATGTTCAATTCAATTGAACAAATGTTCCAAACAGAGTATTTCAGGACAGATGATTTTCTTTTCCTTAAACATTAGTTTAACCTGAGAAATTCAGCAAATACTAAAACCCCAACACTCTTCACAGAGCAGCTGCCTATATCTGCACTTTGCACAGTAGTGTGCACTCTGCACCTTGCACAGTAGCAAAGTGCCAGTCCTTGTAGTGTGTTTTTTACCAATGGCTGATTAAACATACATATTTTTGCCTATCTCAACTTGCAGTAAGCACAGTCCATTCACCTTGGCTTATTCACCAGTTCTCTCTCACGTCAGCCAAGCCAAAGCTCCGTGCAATCCAGCATCTCTATGAGCCAGGTCATGAAGACAGGCTGCACATCCCTGGTTGATTTACTGGCACTTTAATAACATTATAATTTGAAATCAACTGATAGCAAACAAAACAGCAATTATTAGAAATTTATACTATAACCCTACTAGACTTTCCTCTCTGCAGCACAGCCCAGCCCCTCACTGGCAGTTGGCACCTCTGCTCCCTTTATAGAGCACACAGAAAACAAAACCCGAAGTGTACTGGGTTAATGGATTCACCACACTGCTGCTCCCCACTGCCTCAACTTCAAACTGGGAACGAAGTCCCTCAAGGCTGGATACTGATGTCCCCAGCAAGATGAAACTGGCCAGAGAAAGAATGAAGAAGAGCACATTTCTCCCAGAGCCTCACCAAACCTTTTGCGTAAGGAGCTAAAGGCACTGTAAAAACAGGCAGTATGGTACTGCTTTTGGCTATCAGCAGTGTAAGGAAAAGATGCAAATGCTCCCTATTGCTAGGAAAGGAAAATATAATCATGGGATTGCAGAAAAACAGACTTGGGAAAGGACTTGAAAGACTTTATATATGTAATAGCTACAAGATGCTGTATAAGCAGCAGCTGAAGAACAAGTCACACAGGAACACGCAGACAACGAGGGAAAAACAGGAAGACAGACAGAGAGAAAACACAATTGCATTGGTTTGCAAGCAGCAGGTGTGGATGCAATTCCATATGCAAGTGCAGCAACAGAACATGCTATGTTCAGCATTTTATTGAGAATCAGATGTACAGCAGTTTTCTTGAGAATTCTGTGTGAAAAAGGCTCTCTCTAATCTCTAGGAACACATCCAGATAATCTTATTTTGCTGTTATAGTTACATTTGATATTTTGGCATCTTGTTTTCTGGCATTTCTAGCCAATACCATTATTGCTCCACCAAAACATTACAGTATTTCTAGAAACTCACTGTAAGACTCAAATATCAGTCTCTAAACTGTAGAGACAAAGATCAGGTGTTCAGACCTTCTGGGAGTAAGCTCCAGAGAAGTCTTACAACAAAGCTGAAATACTGCATCAGCATCATCTTTTCTCTACCTATTTTCCCCCTTCAGCACAGGCATAAGAACAAAAAAGCAAAATTCTCTTCTCCTTTTAGAGGGTCTCAACAAGGATACATTTGCACTGAAATCAGAACATCATAATAGAAAACAGATGGTCAATATTAACCCTTGGAAAAAGCACCCTTATAGACAAAATAACATTTCATTAAGTTTTCCTTAATTACATATATTTGTATTCCTGCATAGTATCATTTAACCTGGAAATAGTTCTCACACTCAGAGACTCAAAAATTGTATTTTCTAAGGACCGTAACAGCTAAAGGAACATACTAAATCAAATAATAAATTTATATCATACCCTAATAAAAATGATACTGTACTGTGGCATATGCAGGAAGAGAAAGTTTCAGTTGAGTGCTTTAACAGAAAGTGTTATGGTTCCCCTGCAGAGCATCCATTATTCCTGCCCTATCACAGTACATACTGAAAAGAACAATGGGGTTACTTGTACTGATTACTTTTAAAATGGTCCCCTTTCAAGTAGCTCTTTAGAAATGACAAGAGGGAGAATACTGATATTAGAAATTAGTTGGTCAAATGTAGTTGGAATCAAAATGCAAATCTTAATTTTCCCCTCTGCACTGAAGACAGGAACAGTTTAAGCTATAAACAAGTACTGGGAATGCACAGACTTAGTCTCAATTTTGTCCTAGCTGCTACCACACATCTGTGAATTCCATTTGTTTTGGGAAACTGTTAGATAAGTCTGTTTTTATGAACAAGGCCAAGACTAAGTAATGAAAAGCATCCACATCACTCTTCAGCTTTTCTTGCCCTCCTCTTCCCTCCTTCCCAGGCTCTGCCTTAGCAACCTCAGGAAGCCAGTAACAAAACAGCACTCCTGATGAAATAACACTGATAACCCAGGTGTGGTTTGTGTGCAGTCTTCAAGTGAGTTCTGGGAATTTAAGATCTTGTAACTATTCTGAACAAATGACATCCAACATCTGACATGTCTGACCACCTCTACTCATTCCTGACTCTCTCCCTCACAGTCCTCACCAAAAATACTTTTGGCCAGGACATAACACCCCAGTTTGCATTAGAAGTTTGTGTTGAATGAGTTTCACCTCAACATTCACTCCACTGAGGTACCGTGGAACCAGTTCTCACCCTCCTGTAAGCTCTACCACAACAGCTCCTGCCTTGTCTCTGTTAAGAGTAAATAAAGATACACATCCAGAAACAGAAGTCATCAGTGCTCTTCCTTCACACAACCTGTTTTACTGTTGGCACTTAGGGAAACTAGAAAAAAATAAGCTCGAAAGCACAAAGAACGAACAAAACCAACCACCACCACCCCCACCCCCCCCCAAATTCATAATAGTCTGCCTGGTCTACTGCAGAAACACATAGATTATCTACATGAGAAAGTCAAGTTCAGGATTAAGGAAGAGAATGTGCCTTGATCTTAAAACCTGGTATAATGGAGAAAAGAAGGCCACCATAAATGTGTATGTCTGCTTCCTTTCAGACTTTATTTAATATCCTCAGTAATATACTCAGTTTCCATAAACAGAGAAATGTTCACTCTTCAAAAAGCTACAGAGGCACTGTTTGCATGGCCTCTCTTGCAAGGCAAATATTACCACCTAATCCAGGCAGCACACACCTTTAAACTTCTAAGTCTTCCTACTGCAGAAAATAAAAACAAACTGCAGCTGAGCACTGTTGCCAAAACAGCCATGAAGAGAAATGGACATGGTAGCTACTGTACCCATGAAATATACAACATTAATATTATTCTTTAGTCAGTATCACCTGCACATACAATATTCATAAACAAGATGGTACAAATTGCTATTGCACTCTTTGGTATTTACTCCTTCTGCCATACAAATGCGGATACAAATCATTATTGCAGCTTTGTACTTAATCTGACATCCAAACAAGTTCAGAGTTTGTAAATCAGATTATAACTTTCCTTAATGAAAATTCAACCCATTTCATTCTTTCTACTATGTATGTCAACAGCAGCCTGCATATAGGATTTAAATAACTCCTACCTAATATGACGTAATTCAGCTTTTGCCTCAGTATGGCAAAACCTGTATTGCACCATTGGCTGTATTGTACCATTACTTCCAGTCTCAATACAATGACAGTTTGAGACCAACAGACAGATGTGGGACTAAAGAAATATTTCATTTGGGATGTCTGAAGTTAATTCTTCAGTGTAAAACTGTTTGCTGAAAGAGCAAGATTTCCTAAAGTTTATCATCTATATCTTTTTAACAAATGTCCTTCTACCCCCAAAACCCCTTATTTGTCAGTTGTTTGTTAAAGGCATTCATTCCAACCTTGGACTTTGTTAGAGTGATCACACAAGCACAAAGATTTGCTCCTGCACACCACCTCTGTAGAATGCTCAGATTTTAGTCTCACCCAATATATGCCGTAAACAGAGTATTGGCATGATTCCTGTATCAAGACCTTAAATTCTACATACAGCCAGCACCTCTGCAATCTAATAGCACATCCACACAATAGACTGGACTATGACTGCAATGGAAACAAGATTTGATGAAGAAGTACATTGGGTACTGACTGTAGAGTACCTGTGGCAGCCCAGATTACAAAAGGCAAGGCAAGAACTGAGCAGTGATTAGTCAGCACTGTGTTCCACTTTAAAAAAAAAAAAAATTAATCCAGCTTTGCCAGTTATCTAGGCAAAGCAGTTCAAAGCTAACAGACACATTTACATTACACAACAGCCAAAATTTGATGGTTTTGAGGTAGAGGGGAAAAAAAATCTCCACATTAGTCAGCCATTTATGGGATCTGGACATGAAAAGAAATAAGTTCATTTTTTCTTTGCAGTTTGTTTTGTGGGGAAATGGTTGAGTTTCACACACCATGTATTTCATATACAAGCAAATAAAATAAACTACTTGCTTTTTCACTGCCATTTGACATGAAGTTTTTCTGCATTCAGGACTAGAAAAAACTTAACTGAATCTAAATACACATATGAATAAGTAATCATTCTTCCTCAATCAAAAGCAGCAGAAGATACAGAGATATTCAGCCATGGGCTTACCTAGAGCCCAGCAATGCCAAGTAATGTTGTTCTTACTACCACTTTGGATTGCAGCAACAGCAATTTACTGCAGTCACAAAGCATCTGGAACTCCTAATGTGCTTCCCAAGAGCCACATGCTGCACCTTGTGGTGATTATTAAGCTTTGAACCATTTTTAATTATCCAGCCCAGATTTTGTGATTCAAATACTACTTCTATTCAATACTCAAAATGGCAACTGGGACACTGTGAATATCTGCCAATTTAAAGAAATACTTCCTTAACAGAGGGGGAAAACAGAACATCTGACTAAAATCTTCCAGGTCATCCTTTTGCTATGCATACTCTCAAACAGAACTCAACTATGCTGTCTGGTTTAGAGCAGAAGCAAAACCATTTACTGTGAGCTGGCTGGTTTTGCAGAACAACTCTGGTGCATATGAACAATTAATTCCCTTTTGAGTAAGAATCTGAAAACTCTGCTCCAAAATGCACTTCAAATGCTACTTGCTGTCTAACAGGGACATGAAACTTCAGGTAGCCCCATGTGCTACATCACTGACAAGTCATTTGGCATGTACCTATTAAATTTTCTCCTTCAAGAAGCTTCAAACTGCACAGGTAACTGGACACATTAGGACCAAGGTGACAAGCTAAATCTAATCTAAAGTAACCCCCTCAAATCAGTAATGAAGATTTAAGACACTTCAGTGTTTTGATCTAGTCACTCACCCCTACTAACCAAAGTATTTGCTAATTTAGCCAGAACCACAAGATATCAAGAGATTGAGAAAGCTTTCTACTCTTCACACCTGCCTGGAGCTTCAGAGCCCTGATCCTGTATTCTCATTTACTAATTCACTAATTCTCATTTACTAAGTACTAACTGCTACTTAAACACAGAGGGTTTTAGAATGTGCAAATTCCACCCTTTTATGTACTTGAAAGAGTCCCACCAGAAATAGCCTTCCTTGTTTTGTGCATCACAGTCTACTAAACACCTCTGTTTTAAACTAAGTCTGGTAAGTTTCACTAAGTTATTCAAAAAGAACCCTCAAGGTTCCTATCTACTCTCCCCCACCAAAAAAATGCTTCACATGCAAAATGTTCCATGTAGACACTGAAACAAATCAAAGCTACTTTGTATGTCTGTCTAATCTGTAAAAAGATAAACATGCTCGCCTACCCTTGCTGTTTGGGAAAATAATTGACTGAAACAACTTAGATTTGCTTTAAATATTCAACTTTTTATTTCTTTCATACTACACATTTTGAATCTATAAAAGTTTGCCATATTTTTAAAATTTAAAAACGATTTCTTCACTAAGTGGGTGGGTTCAAAAGCCAGTCAAAATGCCTTCTTCCATTTAAACACACTTTGTCAGACCTTGAGAAACAACCATTTCTAAAAGGTCTGGCTTTTACACACACACACACACACACACACACACACATACATAAATATTCCCTGTTTAACTTTTAGATAAAGGATGAATATGATCCCAAACAATTTACTGAGTTGTTTTACTCATGTGCTGGTAGTATATATCCTCTTATAAACCATGGGGTTTAGCTTCTGCTCAGAAGCTGCCCTTCAAACATGCAGAATGCTGACTGCTTAGTTAAAACCTCTAACTCAAGGGACATAAAGAGTCTAAATGTCATAGATGAGTGATAGAATGTGAGAAACAGTTTATTTACTTTCAAAACACTTTGATAATTCTGCATTTCTCATGTTAGAAGAGTTTCAATAATTTTACAATAAAACCCAAATGGACAAACATCTTGGACAACTCCAGACTACATCCTTATCCAAAATTTTAAAGCCATTCAAGGCCCTTTTAATCAAACTTCTTGCCTAAGTTTCCTAGCTTTGTAGTACATTCATGTAGATCATATTCCATGCTCTTTGTTGGTTTTGGATTTTTTCTCCTTCATAGTGGGGTTAGGAATGCTTTGACCTAGCCAAATGCAATCTTTCAGAAAAATATCAACCACCCAGTGGTAATGCCACATGCTATGAAGGATCTTCTCAGGTACATGCCTCCCTAAGAAAGGCTCTTCAGCCTGTGAAACTATAAAAAATGTTTTCAAGCTAAAGATCTGAAGGGTTTCTAAAATCACTTTTATAAAGTCTCATAACAAACAAATACTAAGCTGATGAAGGCATCCAAAACCTGAACAATACCTGGTTAACTGCCAGTGGCATGGTAATGTAATTTAGAATAAAAAAAGTCACCACTAGAGAACAAAAGCCAGAATAGCAGCAGCAATAACCAAAAAGCTGCTTAAACCATAATATAACCATGTACAGCTTGCAATCTCACTCTCAAGGTCTCCAAAGCTGCTGCTGTGACCTTGTTTGGCTTTATTTGACCATTAAGTCATCAATCAAGACAGTTATGTTTTCTCAAAAAACGATGAAATCAAAACACCACAAATAATAAATCTCTTAAAAGAAAACCACACCACTGCTCTCCATAAACCAAAGTTTCTCACCACTAGGATTTGGCCTTCAGAAGGAGCCCTTCAGTCTCTTCTCCCCTCAGGGCAAGGGAGAGTGGAAGCCTACTGTAAGACAAGCCCTGGGTTTGACCTTCACAGCTGTGAGAGCACAAGTGTGCTCTCACCCAGCTTTATGTAACACTGCCCTGCTCTGCTCTCAAGTTCCTTCAGGCAAATATTGCAGAGATCTATAAATAGTTCTTCCTCGTGTAAGGCTCACATTACACTGGGAGCTTTTTACAGTTCCCTCTCCTTTTATTAAATATAGGCCAAAACTCATGCCCTTCCCACCATCCTGCTCTCTCAGTGAACAAATAAAACTGCAAAAATGTAAGGAGGGCATTCCCTTTCCTGCAACACCTCGTGCTCCTGGCTGGGAAATCTTCAGCTGTGTACCTGCCTTGTTAAGGGAAAGCTGTTCCACCACCACCACTAATGCAGAGTGTATGAGAACTGCATGTGCAGGCAAACAAGGAATTCATGAACAAAGAAAACAAAGCTCAGAGGTATGGCAATGCAAAGTATAAACCCTGCAAACACGTACTTCCTTTTCACAGCCCTGCACGTGCAAGGTGCTCACTGAGGTAGATCAATACGAGCTGGGTCCAAAAGGCATGGACCAATACTTGCTGAAGATAAGCTCTTATGACTTTAAAAAAGCAAAACAAAACAAACAAACAAACAAAAAAATCCCCACCAAATCATTTTGGATTAGGCTGCTGTTATATTTAGTATGTATGGACTCCAGCCTCAAACACAGTGGGCACACAAGCTATAATACAAGAGCATCAGTTTTGGTACATAAACATCATGTCTACCAGCAAATTTCCTTGTACCACTAAAAAAAGGCAGGTATCAAACATTTGTCAGAGTTCAGGTATGGGGACAACAACTACACTAGCAGCAAACCAGGTCCTCAAACAATATGGGTGGGAACAGTGATAACAGAAATATGGAAAGATCTTTTTATTTATGCACCATGAAAGAATGAACTCCCTACTTCTTTACTTCTCCATAAACCTCAAAGGCTTTCAGAAGAGAGTTTTGGGTACAGCTTTCCTGCCAGCTGGGGAGAACTCTTGATTACCACAAGTTCTCTGAACTGCAGCAGCTGAGGTAACACCATCATCTCTGCTCTTGAGTGCTGAGCTCATTTCCTATCCACAGGAAGGAGGAGTGAGCACTTGCCCAGAAGCAGAGTAGAGGGTCACAAATGCACTGCACACACATGAACTAGCTACTTGTACAGGGGAAACAAAACCAAACCCCACAAGAACTCACTGAATAGTGGCTGGGCCTAAGACAGCAGGCAGTAGGTAAAGATATTCAAATTAAAATCTGTTCCCATTCCAAGCTAAACCCCTGATGAGCCAGCCCAGCCATACTTTGTTCCTCAGGGCAACACTAAAGAGCAAGGGAACACAGCCAAAAGACCATGCTAGTATGTTGGTTTCCCACCACAATTACTACCATTTAATCAAAAATACAATAGACCTAATTGCCAGCAAGTTAGGGCCAAGAGTTTTAGTCAAGTAACTCTAAACAAAGAACAGACTGGCTCAAACCAAATATTTATCATGGTTTAAAACCTGGGGGAGAGGGGAGAATTTTACTCTTGTTTTGCATTACTATTGTTCTTCTCCTACTGCAGGAGGAATTATTAATTTCTCACCCTCACAAAGACTTGCAGAAGTCTACATAGAGTCGGTACAATTTAAACTTTAAAAAAAAATACTGATTTACAGGATTGGAAAAAAGTATCATTATTTCAAATTTTAACAGCCAGCCTTCTGAAAACATTTGCAGAGAATATCATATAACATAAGACTGATGGTTTTCTTTAGTTTCTTATTGCACACAGTCAGTGAGAGCAAGGACAACAAGAGTGAAATTCTTTGATAACTGCCCTAAAAACTCTAACGAAACTAACACAAAACTCAAAAAATTCAAAACCCACACACCATAACTCCTGTGTCCTTATTTTCCACTTATTTTCAGACTGAGTTTATTGCTTTGGACTAAGGTGAGTAATTATATAACAAGATGATAAAAAAAATAACACCAACAAACAAATTGAAATCCCATCTGTTGAGTAAGAACATCTTTTTTTTTTCTTTTCCCCAGAAGTTAAGAAATTTAAATATGCTGTTGCTGCTAGAAGCCATTTCAGAGACAACTATTGGGAGGCTTACCTCCAAGGACAGTCAGACCACCAATCCCTGCTCTGAGTACGATGCTAAGTCGATCTGCTTTGGCTCACTAGCATCACTGGCCCTCACTCCCTGGCAGCAAGCCTCCCCACCTGCTCAAGCAACTGGCACAATCCAGTGAGAGCCTCCATCATTCTTCAAGGTTGCCTCACAACCTGGAACATGCACAGAGTTCCTCAAAACCTATCCTATGATTTCTTAACCAGCTGTTAATATCCTTGGGCCTCTATCCATTTTCTTCTGCCATCTCTGATTAGGTGTGTATGGGAGCAGTGTTTTCAAGCATGCACTGTTAGGTTTGACAGGACACAGGTAAACTGAACGCAGCTCTGTCACGAGCTCTATGATTACAGCCCCTCTCTAAAGCTTTGGGCTGGGGGGAATGCAGATCACAGCCCTTTACAGCTCAGAGAAAGTCAGATCTCCAATACTTGCTGATATCTGAGCAAGCCATTTTAGGCACCAGTGTTGAGGAGTGACATAACAAGATCACAAATTCCTGAACAACCAACAATCCAGGGCCTTATACCAAAGCCTTGGTCACATGGCCTTCCCAGCAACTGAGACATGTGCCCCTGACTAATGAGGGTGCATCTCAACACACACTATTCCAATGCAGAAGTGCTTCCCTCCAGCTCCCCTAGGGGCTAATGGCTACAGCAAAACAAAGCCATTTCACGGTCCTTCTCAAAAGGCTACAATGTACTTTAAAAACTGGCACAATTATTCTGTCAAGTAATTTTTCTGCTTCTGATGCTTGTGTGTAAACATCAAGAATAAAATAGGAAAGTAAGAATTTGTCGTTTAAAGGTTGCTCTGTATAATCAGCATATTACCATATACATGTGTCTGTGTTCTTGGGAACCTAGAAATGTTTATCCTAACAACAGGCTGTGGAATTTTAGGAAACTGAGCCAATTACCCATGGCTCAGTGCCATTAAAGTCAAAGACACACAAGCAAAGATTTTAAAGCAGAGTTTTTTAGAATTCAAGAGGCATTAACAAGAAGATGCTAAGAGCAAAGTTGTGATACAGTCTTTACACACACATAGACAAAAACCACCAACACCAAACAAAACAAAGGAGAAAAAAAGAGTCTCCTCTCAGGAGAGAACTACACAAGAGCATAAGCTAAAGGGTACAAATGCAAATTAAACACAATACAACCTCAGTTTTTACTTCATTTGCAGACCATCTTGCTTAGATACAGAATGAAGTTAAAATTCACTCAGTGCAGATGGATCAAATGGTTCCAGACCATTTGGAAACTGACTTTGTAAAATAGTTGTGATAGCCACTGGACATGGCATTTTATGAAGCTGTCCTTAGAAAAATTTCTTTATGCACATATTCTCCAAAATGCACAACAGATAGTCCTGGACACTGAACCTCACTTACCAGACACAGGCAGTAAGGAAGCACTTGACCAAACTGCCTCCTGACAGCTCCTGCTCAATTGGAAATCTCTATTGAGACCAAAAACTACCCTAAGTGGACTAGACAAGCTGACCTGCTCTACCATCAGCCAATTCAGTTCCCCACTTATCAGCGTGCCTCATGACTTATTTGTATCTTAGCACCCAGTCAGAAAGCATTCATAGTCTACCAACAGCCTCAGGCAAGCAACCCAGCCAGTTTTCCACGAGGAAAACAGCTCTTAGGCAAACCTTATTTCTGTATGTCAAGGATTTTATTCTTTGTGTGCTTTAAAACTTAACTGGAAGACTGAAATTTCTCTGAAAGTGGAACTTTTCACTACAGTATCAAAAGCAACCCTTTCTTGGGCAATAAAAGGAATTGAACTAATTCAGTAAAATATTACAGATACATGCTAAATGTAAAAGTGCAGAGAACAACGTGCAGCTTTACAAGGTTGGAAAACTCAACATTTGAAGCACTTCTTTATTCAGTTGAAAAGTATTTAAAAAATCACTAATCTTGTCTGCAGTTTAAAAGAAAGCCTCTCTCAAAACAAGTATATTATGATGCTTAGAAATGTCTTCCTTCAAAATGTTTTTTCATGACCTAACTTGGCAGAGCAATGGCCCTATCAGCCCCAGAACCACAATTAGAATTTATTTCCCTTGACTCATACATACTCTAGCACAAGGAAAGTTATCATTCCCAATACTCAGTTTTCTCAAAGAAACAGTAATAAGACTGGAACATTTTCTGGATTTTAAGTATTCATGGTTACATTTGAAGAAGATGATACATTTTGAGACCATAGGAAAGTATCACTAAAGCCAAAGTAATAGTCTAACTATTTGAAAGACTGTCACATTTTTGGCTTGTGCATGAAGAAGTGAGCTTCTGTCAAGGAAGTTGTGGAAGATTCAGATTTCAAGAGCAATAGGTAAAATGGAAAGTAAGGCCTACAAGTACAATCCTTAATATAAACACAGGATTTCCCGAAAGGAACAGATCTCTCTGCCTACTCTTAAATTCCTTGTGTAGATTGCTCATTTGATATATAAACTCTTATTTGAGCTAAAAAAGTTAAAAAGAAGCCAAGATTTGATAACTTAAGCCAGTAACATTAAAAAGTGCTTGGAGACCACACATCCTCAATTTCATTATTTAAGCCTTCATTATTTTTCAGTTCTCTGTCCAATATGTTCTTACAGCAGACCTCAAAGCTTTATCATATCTCTTTTACTGTCAGGAGAGAATATGAAGCTCTCCTTGCTATTGAAGAAGGCCTGGAGACCAATTCCTTGCAACTAAATGTGGCAGAAGGAAAAAATGAACTTGTGTGGAAAGGACTGCATATCACACACTTAAAAGAGAGAAATTTTAGAAAACTACTTTTATATTCTGTGTAGGCACTGACTTCCCTGAAACAAAGTCAATCTATTTAACTTGTTTTACAGTTCATGTAGAAAAGTTTTTGATCTAAATTAGTCATGCTTTAAGCATAAGCAAGGTGAAATATTACAGTGTATCTACCTAGGGGTTCAGGCTCTAACACAATTTTCAGCAAGAAATGCTGAAATAACATTAAAAAGTATGCCAAATAATGGCAAAGATCCCCGAGCTATCACTCGCCCCATGCAAATAACAGTTTCAGCTTGGTTTAACAAATTCTTAGTCATCCTTTGGTCAGAAGAACACAGCAGTCTGGACAGTTCATGCAGCAGTTCAAACAAAACACAAGACTGCTTTCTTCTAAAGTGAAAACTGCAGTATTGCTTCTACCAGGATACATGGAATTAAGTATTGTAGCTGTTTGTAGTGCACAGTAGACATGTGGCTACACTAGACCACCCTCACTTCCCTCGCTGTTCTGGATCCAGATGCTGTTTTCAGAAATACACTCTTTATTCATCTGTACCAAATGCAGGGTTCAGCAAGACCCTCAATTTCCACCAAGAACCATTTTCTGTTCTTCTCAGTGAAACATTCTGCCATCACTTTAAAACCTTGTCTTTACAATATTACATTTCTCTTTTATGCCCTTTTATGTCTCTGTAAGTTCCCATGACTCAGTTTTCACACACCTGTCCCTCACCATGGAAACAAAAAAGGAAAAAAAAAATGCATATACCTCATTTACATTATTCAATAAAAATACTCTATTGATATTCATCATTAGGATGGAATCTCCATGGCCAAAACAGGAAGCACAGATAAGTTTCCCGTGACTCAAGCCTAGCAGTAATTCCCTTGTAAACTTCCATCATCACCAACACCAGCAACTGACAAGTCAAGGCCAAAATAAGCCACTGTCCTGTAGCTTAGAAAGGCAGCCAGCTTTCAAGCAGCAGTAAGTCTAGCACAGCCCCTCTGGGGTGAATGTGTTAGCAGTGACAAGCTGCACCAGAACCTTCCTTGACCCCGTCTCTTTTAACAGATTTTCATGGTAGGTTTGCAGTTCCACCACTTGTGCCCTTTCTTCAAAGCTGCTGTTGAGTGCAGACTCCACAGGCAGAGACACCCTCACCAGCTGCCTGCAGAGCCCCCGCCCGCAGCCCAAAGCATCTCTGTGCAACCCGAGAAAGGCACGCTGCCGCCTCCTCGGCAGGATGAGACGGTGCTGAAATGCTCTTCCCCAGCCTTGCTCTGTACACTGACTGCAGAAGAAACATCAAGGTTTATTAATAAGCAGGAGGAAAAGGTCAGCTTGACTTGGATCCACGACTTTCTAGGCTAAGATCACTTGCACGGTACGCCAGACGGGTCAGGTAAGAGACCGGTTCTGCCAGGTCTCTGCAGTTTCAGACCTTGGAACTCCAAGCAAACACCACAGCATACACCCATATGGTCTCTCACAGAATGCTACTGCTAAATAAGTGCTCATACAGCCATGCTGATATGGAACAGAAGGGTGTTTTACAGCTCCCTCTGATTTCTGATAATTCCTGCTAAATCTGCAGTGAGATAGGAAAGAACAATGTAAAACAAGTCCAGACACAGACAACAGATCACTTAACAACTAGCAGTACACTCTGGGTTTTTTGGTGGTTTTCTTTTTTTTTACAAGTTCTCAAAAAAACTTTTGCATAATAATGCCATTTAATAGATTTCCATTCTTCCTCAATCTTTACATTGTGTTCAGACCTGAATGCACTGAAGAACAAAGCTGTTCGTTTTCAAAGGACCCTATACAGAGATATCAATTTATAGTGCAATTAAGAAATCACACAAACCTCAAACAAACAGCTAGAACAAAGACTGCTATTTTCTTGCTGCTGCAGTGCATTTGTGACCTACTGGAGGGTGCTTAGGTGCAGGTTTCTGAACTCTGACAGATTTTTCCTCTTTCCCCTTGTATGAGTTTATTCTCATTCAATAAGAAGCTTGTTTTTACAGTCATGAATCACAACCACGTCACTGAAGATATAGGAATCTATTCTGCTCAGTTCTTTGAATTTATACATGTATTTATAAATCAGGTCAAAATAATGTAGAATGTGAATTAGTGCACAGTGGCAGTGTACATTCCCACAGATGAAAGGAGGAAGGGAATTTGAGCATTTGGTCCAAACATGTGTGCAGGTGATACAGCCTGAACATTCACAGCACAAAGTTAAAGGCAACTAGAGAGAACCCTGACCACATAATTTTTATGTTATTCAGCACAGTCATCAGGCTCAGCAGAGACACACATGCCATAAAGTCTTTAAACCCAAATATTTCTTATTTAGCTACCATAGTACAGTTTGCATTCATTGCCAATTCCCTTTGCTGCAAGACAAGGGACACCACCACAGCCACCAGGTTTTAACCATTATGGCCTGTGCTCTTCAGATACATCCCAAACAGCTGTAAAAATAAAACTGAACTTCAGCTAAGCAAGTTTGCAAATTATCCAGAGTATATCACATTCTACCTGACAGTGGGCAGAAAATACCCAACTCAACAAAACTGAAATGCCATATGCAAAATTTTCCTATCAACATCCTATATGGACAATATAGATACTACATTCCACCACTGGATGAAGCCCCAAAAAATCCACCACACAACTGCACATACCACACAAAAGTTGGCCATCACACAATACTGTGGGCAGGACCAATGCCTGCCAGTCAAAACAAAGAGAGATGACATTCAGCATGAACCCATCCTGAGTGCTTCGAGGAAACATAGACAAATATCTTCAAAGTTATTTTCAAGTAAGAACAGGAGAAGTTTTTTCATATCAGATAAATGACACTACTTCAGTATAAAGAGGTAGTATGGTGGAATATATAAAACCTAAGCCTAAATAGTAATAAGAAAGAAGGGTGCTCTTTCACTTCAGCATGCCTGCAACCTTTCTGTTGCATGGAGGGCTATTTTATGAACACTTAATAGCAACTGACACAGCCTACCTTAGTTCATCTTTGGTGTCCTACAGCAGTGAAATACACATCACTGAAACGTGTCTGCTATGTGGCAGCATTCCCAGGTAGGTCATTTAGAGAAGTCCCAAATCACTCTGAATCCCATTTTAAATTCTCCACCCACAGATTTTCTTTGCAAAGATAAACATGAAAGAAAAATGCATTCACTCAGCCATGCACATGGAGACTGAAAGACTAGGGACAACCTTTGATTATAGCACTAAAACAAAACAGACATTAAAGTAAGAAAAAGCTGGAAGAGAGGAAAAGCACAGCAATTTACTCAGCTGAGTCCCACTAGCTATTCTGCCATCTGGAAAAAGCAGTAGCTTTCAGCACATAAGCATGTAAACTGGTGGGCCCTCTTGTTCTTTCTGCTATTCTTCTACCTCAACAATCCTTTTATATAATAGTTCTGTGAATAAAATATGTCAAATTGAGCCTCATGGGAGTTTTACCAAATTTTAAACATTAAAATGCTGCTTGTAGCTGACTATTATGGTCAAATTAAAAGTTCCACAATTTAAAACAATTTGCTTTTCCAGTGGCACTGTTGTCTGCATTAACTTTCCTTGGTTACTGCACAGTCAGGAAAAGGTCTGGTATATTAGCAAATGCAGTGAACAGATGAATATAGCTGACTTCATACAAATTGTCTTAGGTCAGAGCCTTCCCACTACAGCAGAGTGAGGAGTAGCACTTCTCAGATTCACTCTAGTTAAAAGGTGTCTGTTGAGATGCAGGCAGCCCTTGAATATCATCATAGTGAAAATGAAATTTCCACTCATGCAATTCTACCAGTTTTGCCTCAGTAACACAGAGATTATTCCCAGTCAAATACAATTTTACAAACCTGAGAAATGTGCCTTTTCTTTGCAAGTTACCAGAAAAGAAATAGAAAAAGATGGTTGGGAATGAAAGGTACCATTTTCCCCTTTCCCATTCCAATCCATTGGCAGGCGGCTCCTTTTTCCAGATCTCTGCCAGGGCTCTGTCCCTCAGTGACTCTGAGAGTCTCACCAGACTGCTAAAAATAACTTCTCAACTACAAGACATGCACATTATCAGCGGAAAACATTTCTGCAAACTTAGTAACAGCCCCACAGCTCAGTCTGATGACAACAGAGACTGAAAAGGCAGACTAAAGAATGGTTGCTGAGGTAGGGAAGCCTTCACTGCATGCCCATTGATGACCACCACAGACAGAACACATTTCTTTTTCCCCAGGTGACAGATGTTTTACAGGCAATATCAGAAAGTTTAGGTTTTTGCATTATAAGCAATACTGACTGTAAAATCTAAATATGTTAGAATCACATTCATAATTTGAACTTAATACACTTAAATATATATTGCTCTGCAATTCAGCAGTCTTCCATAATTGTTTCTGTGGAAGTCTTCAGAATGAACATAAAATAACATATAATAAGCAAGTGCAAGGCTCTTGACATTCAAAATTATTTTTCCTGCTATAAAACAGTAATAAAACAAACAGGGGATGGAAAGACTTGCCCAGATCACTTTCTGTATGGATACTTGTATTGTGGGGTTTCCTGCTTCACTGCATGCTGTCATCACTACAGAAAAATGCATAAGAAATCCTTTATTACCCAAAGTCCTGAGCTACAGAACCAAAGGCCAGTTAGTCTCCAAAAGGTATGTGAAGCACATTGCCATCAACCTTAAGAAGAGCAATTTTGATGGCACTTTATGAAATGGAAAGAGTACTTCAACACCAAAAAAACCAAGTCACTTTTCATCTTAGAAAATCTGTAGTTGTGATTTTTTAATTCAAAAGCAATTGAAAGACACAGAAAAAGCAACACTTAAGAGACTTCAGACATAAAACTGTTGTCCCTGTGTAGATCACAAATTTCTGCTACTTCCACCACTCAGCACTACCAAAGAAGAATACTCTGACTTTTTAAAAAAGGATGAACAACATGGTTCTTGTGTCACGTCAGCAAAAACTCTGCAACCAGTAAAAGCCTTTGTCTAACTCTTATTCCCCACCTTATTCTATATGGTTCATAGAAGTTATCTTTGTTCACTGAGAACTTAAGTAGTGGAACATTCACTGTCAGTTCAAAAAGTTTTTGAACATGAAGGTGTCCTACTTATTCTGGTTTGGTCAGGATGTTGAGGTATTTCAGCTGTTCACATGGAGGACAACATTCTTGCTTTTGTAACATTACTTCCCAAACTAAATTCTCCAGTTATGAAATTACAGATCCATAAGTACAATTGCATGTCATAAATGGTGATTGCATTAAGGGGTGTAATTTTAGGAAGCCTCAGAATGATATCAACACCACCTACTCCAGATACATTTTTTCTTGTACAGTTAAAACCCCCACCTGCTTCCAGACCAACAGTATGATTTTAACCCAAACAAATTTCTGGTAAGACCTGAAGTGATACTTGAAAACCTAATTTTTTTTTTTTTTCTTTTAAAGTAAAGATTTAAGAGTATGGGTGGCTTTTTTTCCTAAGCCTGATGGAGATTTTAACAAAGCACAACTTTCCATGGCTACCGTAAACACACAAGGAATCCACCCATCCATTTGTTTTTCCCATGACACTTCCATCAGAGGGCAAATCACATCAGTTATACCATGACCTTCCTACTGATGTTTTGTTAACGACCAGACAAGAAACAAGGAGTTTACTGAATGGAGTTAAAAATTAGTGTGCTGTTGATGTAATAGCCGTAATTTGAAGCTATAGCATTACTATAAAGTAGTTCTAAGACGTAAAGAGAAAGAAAAACAAAAAAAGAAATGAGAAAGAAAGGAAAAAGAGTAGAAATCCCAGTGACCCTGCATCTTTCAGAAGTCACTAACACTTCTCAGCAAGCAGAAGGATATCCTGATCAGAGTCACTACTTATTTCACATTCCCAGTCAAAGTTATCAGGAGCAGCACTAAAGAAGTTTAGTGAAGACTCCACTGAAAACTGAACAAATCAAAACAAGTGCCAGTATCAAAAGGTCAATTTTCCTTCCCTCTCCCTGGTACAATCAGGGGTAGTTGTGCAGTAACAGCTGCCATTTGCTGCATTTCCTGAGAATAAAATGCAGGGTTAAGGGAGGGAAGCAAACTAACAATCTGACCAGGAACAAATAAAAATAAGCTCAAGGTCTCTTATATCAATACATGTCTATATTAGAGTTTCCACATGATATCTGAGCTGTCTATATTAAGCCTCTCAGGCCAGTCTTCCACTAAATTAAGCTCTTGAGTGGCTTAAAGTTCACATGATTTTTAGAGCCTATTTAGGCAGCTATTCTTTCTGCATCTCCTCTAAGTTTCTTTGTCAGCTACCTTTTTCACCTTCAGTTCCAGTTCTCTGATGAAACTGTGCATATGTGAAGTCACATTACATCAGGAAGCACATTTCATCTATTTAGATAAAAAAGATTTCAGAATGAGGTGGGATCAAAGGCAAAAGTATCACAGTTGATGAGAAAATCATTTCAGTACTTAAAATCCAACAACATGGAACCCAAAAGGTGAAATACACTCCTGTAGCTTCTAATCCTCAGGTTTTCCCAGGAATTTCTGTAACAGCCTCATGATGACTTGAAGGCAAACTGTACTGCTCTAAAAGGCCACATATCCACCTCAGTCCTTAACTTCATATTTGAATAGTCTCAGAATAATTCCAACTACAAGTCCTAGTTAGGAAGACTAGTAAATGTATTATAAAATCAGTCCCAATACTTTCAGTTCTGTTTAAACTTTAATTCTATTTCCTTGCTAGTCTGTACAGACTGCAAGTTTTAGTACAGACCTACTGTTTGCTTTCACCCAAGCTCCCTTCACATGTGTAGAACCAAACTGCAGGAAGGGAATTTGCTCACTGGACAAGACCTCCTGTTTCTTACCTTTGATATCAATTTCATCTGCGTTCAAATTTCCTTCCTAGTACACAGTTCACCAGAAAGAAACAGATATTTCGCTTGCACTCCATTTCATAGCAGTATGTACATAAAACAGCAACACCTGGGATACACCAAGTGGGATGTGGTAGGGGGTTTAGGGTTTGAGAAGAAGTAAGTCTGTTGAAAATATTTCTTTTAACATGTTTCTTCAGAAAGACTTTCTACATACAAACTGAAAATTGCTCAACACCTGTGCAAGGGAGTTGTTCCTCTGTATTTCAGAGATACATAAAAAACAGTGGGGACAAATCCTGAGCCACCCTGTGACGAATACAAGCACCGTACTGGAAGGAGACTTATGTTAAAGAAAAAACAAGTGTGTGTAAGTTAGGTAAACAGGGAGAAAAATTCAGTGTATTCACTGTACCTTTATGTCCTTTATATTGAGGTGAAATGTGAATTAACAAGAGGAAAAAACAGTGAGCCATACAGAAATGAACAAGAAGAACCCATGAGACATATTTCACTCAAGAACACTTTAGATTTTATTTTTTGCTACTCCCTAAGGACATAGGTTTCTAGAATTTAAGTGCAATTCTGTGGCACTATAATCCTACCTGAGCTAGTGGGGATAGAAGGGGGATTAAAAAGAACCAACAAAAAGGGTATTCTTTCTGCCTGATATGAACTCCATCTCTGCCCAACTACAATTACACTCCTGTACTTTCCAACGTCATGTCAGAGATGCTAAAAGCTCTACAAAAACATCGTTTCCTTCCCTTTGCTTCCCTACAACAGTCTGAAAACAATTTCAGCACTGAGATTTTTGAGTGTGTTAAGGAATTTAGGTATTGCAGGTGGTCCACATCCAAAGTATTTTTATAAAGTTTTAAAATGCAAAGCTTTTCATTAAGAAATGTCAGCTTCCTTCAAGTCAGTCAATCACAGAGCAAGGAACAGCTATTATGGGCATTGTTCCAAAGCTAAAAAGCTCCCAATGATAGAAAGGCCATTTAAACTTTTGGAAGTTGAAATGGGTTTTTGTAACAAAGAACACATGAAAAATGAAGTTAAACTTGATTAGAAGCAGTTGCAAGTTTTTCTACAAATCCACCAAGTATATTCATTCTTTTCATGAATGTTCAGACACAGCCAAGTTGTGCAGTAGCAAAAAGAACTAGCAAATTATAAAAAGTTTCTCCTTGTTTGATTATAGCAATGAAGATCAAGTTGGGGGAAAAAATCTAAAGAGTTTTCCTGCCTTCCAGCCACCAGAATACAAGAACATAACTCTCCAACAGCAATCTCATATTCTAGAGCCATTGGATTTATAAAGAAAAACTGTTCTTTTAAAAAATTGTTCTACAAAGAAAATAGTTCATATTGCTCAAAATTCATTAATAATTTTGAACTGGTTTGCTTTTTTTTTCCTGTTTTAAAGTTCTGGTTTAAAATTTAAATACAGATAAGAAAAGCAAACTCAAATCACATCCAGAAAATAAGCTTAATAAAGTGACAACAACCCTAGTCCTAGTCCTCATGTTTCAAAGGAAACACTCATGAATAAGCTCCTTATATTTTAAGAATTTTCATTTTAACAGAATGAGGTCCAGGATACCAGTTAGACAGGCATCATTAATGGCATACTTCAATAAATGGGCTCAGAGCTACCAAATTACCTATCAACATATACAAAGATCAATACACATAGCATATAAATATTAAAACCAGGATTGCCAACAGAAATCAGTGACAAATTAATTTTCCTACAAATATAGGACAATGCTAGTACCTCAAATAAGTGCAATTTCTTTGCATCTAAAAGCCTGCAAAACTGTCCAAGTAATTCCTTTTGCACCGATTTGCCTGTTTTCCAACATAGCACATATTTAACAATAATACCACAACTTAAAAAGACCTGATGCCCAAAGCAGTTTTATCTGTAACCTTAAAATATTAGCTATTTCAGATTCCTTCTGGTTTATTCTCAAAAAAAAAAAGATCTTATGGTGGGAAATAACATGCCAGTTTAGTAACATTAGATGTGGAGGGAGGGAGGGAGGGAGGCAACCACAATAAACAGTGATCCTTGACCCACTGAAGCACAGTACACTGTCACTAACCTACTTTTGAAGATCAAAGCTAAAGTCTGTACCCCTGCCCCAGCAGCCCAAAGCTGCCTCTGAGAACAGGACAGCAGCTCAGCTCAGCGGTATTTGAGAAAGACGCCGGGCAGCGCTGTGCAGTGCAATAGCTGAAAAACAGCATTCAACTCAACTGCTGAGTAAGGGAAAATGAAAAGTACTAAAGCAGCGTTTGCCATGTTCCTTTCTTTGTCTGAGTTAATTTAAAACATGGCTAGTGATGCCTCTGCACACACACTACATATATACTACAGTCAAAGCTCAGCTCTAAGAGCTACAAACAGTATTGGGGGATTACGGCTCCGTAACAGCCCCTGCTGTACCTGGTTTTCAACTCCTTTTGCTCCAGATCATCTGCATAGCATTCTTCTTTTCTTGTGTCTCCTTTTCCCCACCAGAATCTCACCATTTGGCCAGTGGGCTTGCTTTAAGTGTCGCTTCTATTTGTGTTTCCCCCACATGAACAGTTCTTGATGCTGTAAGGTCATTTGAATGCAACTGAAACTTTGGCTCATGCACAAGTTTCCTCACCCTCTCTTGGCAGACCAGCTACACAAACTACCAAACTGAATCAAACAGGGTTAGGCTACTCCTCTTTTCAGTCTGCTGCATTAAAACCTTGATCTTTTAAATGCATATTACAATATCTACATTCTTAACCACATCCAAAATTTTTAATTTGAGAACAAAGCCGTATAGACAACCATACACAAAAATCCTCTGGACAGAACAGATGGTAGCAATATTTTCCTTCTAAATATCAGGAAAACACTGCAAAGTGTTTCCAGAGTCTTCACAAAGGTAGTAAGATTTATCTACAGAGCAAAATAAAGCCATAATTTAAAACTACATAGATCTCAAAAGACTAAGGCTTTCTGCTGCATGTCCTGAAACACTCACGAATGAATAGAGCTACGAACTCATCTGGCAATCACACATGTACTCCAACAAATTAAACCCCTTTTTCCTGAAACTACCCTTCAGAGTAAAGCCAGTGACAAACTCTGCCCTTCTCTAGATGGCATCTTTATGTAGGGTATGAGCTGTCATCTCAACAGACTTCTGAAATTTAAGATTTTGGAAATATTTTATCATTCCTCAAGAAAACTGTGAGCAATTTCCTTTAGCTTAACTTCTCCTCCAAGACAAGCCACAACAGTTCTTCTCAGCCAGCTTCCTGTCCCCTTACATAAAGGACAAGTTTGCCCCAGCAGCAATTTTTTTGTGGGCTGATCCAACTGAAAACAAAACAAAGGGTCGAAACAAAGGATGTATAAACATTCTCTTCCAGGGGCAAGGCTGCACCAAGGATAAATTTTTGCATCTTTGTGCAATTGAACTGCAATGAATTGCATATGAAATGCAACTCCCTTTGTGAAAAATGTATTCCAAACCAGATGCTCCTTCAGACAAAAGAACAAATAACAGAATTTTAAACATTTCTCATCTGATTTTGCTTATTAGAAGTCACCTCTCCAATCATGTCTAACTAAATAGGTTTTTTTAAGTTCAATTATAATTAATCAAAAGGCTCACACCTACATCAATGGTTACGTACAGTGCATCTCATTGCATCTATCTTTTGGCTACTGGCAACTCTAATCAAAAATATCCTTTTAAAAGTCCCTTCCAACTAAAACCATTCTGGTTCTATGATTATTCCTCAGTTCCAAATTGAGCATATCTGTATGACTGGATAATATCCAGCCTTTAGGACACATAAACTGTCATTTAATTTATCAGTGAAGCTGCAGGTATTCCCAGTGCCTTTTCACACCACTGTTTTCCGGCTTCAGAACAGTCCTAACTCCAAGTTTTAATATATTAGAGTGTAGAACTGTTCCAAGAATCAGGCTATGATTACAGCAGACTGAAATTCACCATATGGTGAATGGTGGATTTGATGAGTTGATTTACATTTGCAAATATAATTCTATTCCCGTGTGCATTTCTATACTTCATCATAAGTCTGAACTGAAACACCTGCAGCAAAAGCAATTAAATTTGAGCCTGATAGTAAAGCAACAAGATTTAAAGTAAAAGCAAATAAAAATATTTCATACAAAACTGAAATTTCTTTTCTTCCCAAACAATGCAGAAAAGAAAAAAAGGAAGGAAAGAAATATAGCAGTAGACATTCAGCAATCAGTTAAAGACAAGCCAGAACAAACATTTGCAGCAATATGCAAATACAGCACTTTCAGTGGTCAGAGAAGGGAATAAAATACTCTTTTAAAGGCTGAAACTGCAGAGAAAAGTGTTTCTTTCCAGTAACATGCAAATCTAAGAGAGCTTTCCTGTTCATACCCTTTCTGTACAAGTTGGGATTCCAATAGATGTTTCTCCAAAATCACAGGGAGTAATAAAATATCTTGTGAAAATCTATTTTTTGTTTTCATTAATTTTTAAGTTAAGTTGCAAAACAGTTTTTCTGAGAACTAAGAATTTTTCAACAACACTTTTAGGTTTCCCAATGAGTCCATTTAATTACCATCTCCAATCTGTCTTGCCCACGTATCTTCAGCAGCAGGAACAACCAAGAATGAACTGGCAGTAAGATTATTTATCCTCTGCCAGACTGTGCCACTGTTAAATATCTAGGGAGATAAATTAGAATTTAAGTGTAGTTGACTGGGAACTAAATCTTGTATAGATATAGACAGATATAGGCTATTTGCACACAGATTTTTATGAGGTCACCTTGCTGACACAACACAACCTTCAAAGCCTGGAGACATTAACCAAGTGTCTCCTGCCTACCCATAAAACATTGTGTCAACCTAGTAGCAACAATCCAGCACAGCATGACCTATACCATCCATCTACTCACACTGCACATCCTCAGGACAGTCTGCTTTATGACAGCACAGGAAAGTTATTTCAAGTAACTTAAATCTACTGTCTGGCTCATCTATTCTTTGATAGTCCATTTGCTATGGGAAAAAACACCCCAACAAAAAAAACCCCACCACCTTTATAACAAGTCTACATGCAAAGCCCAAAAATTTCTTGATTTCCTTTACCTACAATGTATTTCAATTCAGTGTTTCTAAATTATTTTATTTTATTAGTTTGCAATACAACTTTCACTACCATCTTAGCTTGGTGGCAAGGAATGAAAAGATCATGATCTTTAAAAATAATCTAGAGAGACTGGAGGAAGGAGTCACTTGCCCATGCTAATAACTGGTGTTGTTTTATTAATGCAAGGTAATAAAAGTTTGTCCTTCGCAGTAACTGGCATTGGGCCCATTGAGTGTTAAGATCCAAACTGAAATAATGAACCAAGAAAGTTTACAGAGAAAACTGTGGATCATTTTTCTGGTGACGGGTATCCCCTACACTGCCCTTTCATACCCACACAAGCAAGTATGTGTTCAGTCAGAAATCCTCCCCCTGCAGCTTCTCTGAAAACACTGTATGTAGGCAGGATAAACTATTACACAGAACTAGAACATTTGGAATGTGTCTCAGCTTTTCAGACACCCAGGCATAGTCAGTAAAGAGCAGATTATTCCCTGAGCAAGCAGGCAGAGTAGTAGACTATCTTAGTATTAGAAGTATAGAATAATTTATATGGCTACTATAAGAAAGTTGTAAGTCAAATACAAAGTTCAGAATTTATATAAAAACATTTAAGCCAAATACAGACAAAGTTCAGAATTAATTTAGACAGATTTAAGATCTTGCAAAAATAGGCTTGAGATACATAGGAACTGTTTCCACTTTCTTCCTCATCTAATGAACATTTGTGGTCTAGTATCAAAGTAAGTTAAAAGAAACTCAACCTCTAAAACAAAAACAGAACTTCCCCCAAATACTCCTTTTCTGTCCTGGCAATCCTACATCCCAAAAAACAAAAACCAAAGCAACCACCATCCCCACCAAACACACAACTGAAGAAAAACACACAGGCCTTTTACCAATCTGCACAATAGAGACAGAAAAAAACCCTAGGGGCAGAAAGTAGAAAGCAACAAATCCTTCCCTGCCTCAGTTTTGTATGGTATCCCTAAGGCAGCACCCAACTCACCTCCATCAAGAGTTACACAAAAAGGTCAACCAGCTGAATCTACTGTTCCAGATAACCAGCAGGGAGAGTTTTACTGAGGATTAAAACAAACCAAAGACACCCTGAGGTCTCCTCCCTGCCTCTGTCCTCCTTCTCCACACACAATGTGCTCACTCCACACACCTACACTACACAAGACACCAGTAGCTGCAAGTGTGCCTCCATGGGATGTGTCAAGTAAACAAGTGGTTTCCAGTTTGAATCAACCACTGTGAGTCATTCTTCTTACTTAAAGATAGAAAGAACAGGCTCTTCCTTACTCTGAAGTGTGCAAATTTTCTTCCTTTGAATTATATCAAACAATTCATGCCTAGGTTTTACAACATACACTAGTGTGAACAAAGCAGGAAGTTCACATTTAAAAGGAACCTTACCATTCAGTGTTAACATGAAAGGGCAGAGTAGAAGACAAGCAATGATGCTTAAATGGGGTATGTGAATGAAAACGGCTCTTGGGGAAAAGAGGAATCATTAGAGATTTCAGCACACATTTGACAGACTTGCACAGAAGCCCATGCCAGGGACCTGCAGGGACAGGCTGAGGAGCAGAGATCAGAGCCAGGTACAGCCAGCCTGCGGTAAGAGGCAGCAGCTGCAGAAGGCTGCATCAAACATTCAGTACATCTGCCTCTATCCATGTGGGAGCCCCATTTTCCAGATGGCAAACAGGTACCAAAGACTGTGTGGTTTTTTTCTGAAATCAGTTTAAAGAAAGGCAGACAGCACAAACTGAATAGATTGTCAGCTGGTTTGAAACAAGAACTGGCCTGGTGTCATCCCGATTATGCTAAAAGGCCCCAAGACAGTGTCAGGAGGTTCCCAGTAGAAAAGCAGACAGCATGCATATGCTGTCCCTCCCTCAGGCCCAAATTCCCTCTGCCTGCAAATCTATTATTAAATATTGGCTGTAACTATTAAAACCAAAATATTTCAGGATAGACATTAGATTAAAAGCAAAGATAAGAATTCAATATTTACATTTTCACCCATAATTCTACAAAAAATTAAGATAAGTCTGCTTTAAAGGGTAGGTAACTTAGATGAGAACCCAGCTGCTACTTTTATCTTAACATTAGTGAAGACAGTTCCAACAAACTCCTGTATGCCTCTAAGCAGCCTAATCCTTGTTCAGCTTGCATCTGCCAATCCAAAACACCAATCGGATCTCTTCATTTTTCAAATGTCACCACTAAACCATCAGGATTGTTAGGACTGAGTTTGTGTAGCAGTCAAGTCAACCAAAGGTCCCATTCCACCCTCAGTTACAGTCTAGTAAATCCAGTTAGTATATCTGTGTTACTTTGGATTTACACAACAGTAGTAGTGCAGTGAAGTAGAATACAAAACTGCAAGTTACCAGCTAAAAGACAATTTAAATTAATATTTTGACTGCTTAAGTTTAAACTTTTCGGTTGGTTGGGAGCTGTAAACACAAAGTCTCCACCAAGAAAAGTATCCTTATCAGTGAGACAAGCTAAGCTAAATTACTTATACTCCAACAACCCCATCTAACCACGCATATCCACAAAACATCTAACCTCTCCTTTTGACAGCCCAGTGTTGTATTCAGATATGGCACCATTTAATTATGAACTGGATTGCTACAAGAGAATAGGACAGTTAACTTACTGCTCTTTAATGAGCACGCTCTTGTTAGTTGTGAATACATTCACTGTACTCATTAAATCAGGAGGCACTGGAGTTCTGAATACATCATTAAAAGGATCCAGGAATGCTGCTGCTTTGTTCAGCATGACTACATGCTCTGCTTGACAGTTGGAAAATGAGTAAGAAATGTAAGCCCCTTCCTGTTGGGCCAGCAGATCTAATTTTAAACTAGGACAAGGGAGAGAGAGTGGGAGATCTGCTTCTTCAGAGCTTCACTCATTTTAGAACACAAATTTCTCTTCCTACTGCTTGAAGCAGAAACATGCTCAGTACTGTAAGATAGCAATAAAAAGAAATGTCAAGCTTGGGGAAGGGAGGGCTATTTAAAAAAAATTAATTACGAAGTAAAGAAACAAATCCACAGTCCATTTTCAATACACCCAAGGAACGTGCATTAATCTATCAACCTGTCAATTAGCAAAATGAACCTTCATAAAACAAATACATACATATTCCTAACATGGTAGTTCCCAACTATGTACAATAAACCAATTAAGGCTGAAGGAGTGAAACTGATTTGTAGGCTCCTGTACATTCTCACAGAGGAGACTTAGAACATATGTTCAGTGAGAGGATGAGTTTTGCTCCAACTACCCACAAAGATACACACCCACATGAGAACCTGTATGTCTAAAGCATTCTAGAGTTACAGAGAAATTAAAATGTAACTGTCAATTATTCAGCTCAAACCCATTGCATGGAAGCATTTTCTAACGACGGATTTTTGTGAACCAACATCACTGATGGCATCACTGGAGTTGCAGGGCATCCTGAAGTTAAGATTTAACAAGCACAACTTCTTCCTCTAAGTACATCCTTGGAAGAGGAAAATGCATTTCTGCAATTTGTTTATAACAAACCTTCCTTCTACTCTCCTCCCACCTTGTGCACAGAGAACTGAACAGGTTGTTAAAGTTCAGAACTGGGGGAAGAGGGGGGAGCTGACCCAGGCTTAATACTCTGAGTGCAAGGCTGTGCAAGACTCAACCACTTTAATCCAAGTAATTATTTTTCAGTTAGAAAGTAGTTGATACTGTAAGAAGCTATATAAATACTCAGTTCAAGCCAAACAAGGGCTGCCACCTATGAAGGCAAGCTTAATACCACAAGCACATTTAGCCCAGTCTCCGTCCATCATGCAGATGTGATAGTTCACCTCTTACCTGAGAAAAACATGTTCTAACCAGTCATGTTAGCACATTAGGACTTTGCTTGCTTTAGGCTTCAAAACAAGCCTCTGGAGCTCCTCAAGATCCCAACTTTCCCAGTTTTGCCAACAAAATAATCTTCAGGAAAAAATCCTTCTGATTAAGCAGTCAGGCTTAATACAACATGCCATGACTAATCCTCTTAAATTTTCTCTGGGTCCCACACTGTAATCTCAGTAACACAGAAGAAACTGTTCTTTTCATAGGAGCTATGTGACTGTGTGGACTGTCACAATGTTACTCAAATAGCAACTGATTAGTCACTGTGAAACACACAAGTTTCAGCACACAGTCCTGCTGACTTAGGGTGTAACTCTTGAGAGCTGCACGCTCAAAGGAGCAGGTATGAGCTGTAGAACAGCACTCACCCACATCAACCACCACAGCCTTCTGGGGTCACATCTCATCACTCCCCACAGTGCAGTACATGGATGCACTTAGCTCTTTCAGACCATATTGTGGAAGCAGCTTGAAGAACTACCTGGCTCTTCAATGGTTTAAAATAACACCATTACCAGAAGGTAGAAAGATTAACAGTTTGGGAATAGGGAGATCAAAAGAAGAAATCACATTCAGATAGACCTAGAGATGTATCCCTTATCAGCAATATGCACTTACAAGTGCATCAGAACATGTGATTAAAATCCCAGTTCACTGACTTAAGAAGAACAAAAAAAAACAAAAACCTTTACATCACCAAGAGTGTTTTCCTTAGTGCCAGATAAAACAATGCAGAGAATGAGTACTCAGATCTTTTGATCAATGATATGATCTGTTCTTGTAACATCCAGAAAGAAATATGCAGAGAAAATGTACGCAAAAGGCATGAGAGCCTCAAAAAGAACTGTGTGTTAGATTGCTTAATTTGGGTCCTTTTCTCTTTAATCATACTAAAAGGCTCTGTATGAGAGAGCTGCTTCGTAGAGTTTGGAAGCTGAGAGATGGACACATAAAAATTAATAAATAATAAACTTCTCAAGTGTTGCATTTTCTTCTCTTTGTGCTCAACACAGGGCAACTCATGCACCATCTCAACTGGTTTAACTTGAAAACACACCACATACTGTGATGACAGAAAGGAAAAGATGATGTACAGGGAATTGTTTAAACATTTGTTGTTCTGCTTAGCAACACACTTCCATGGCTAAAAAACCCATAACACATGAGATATAGAGAATACTTGTTACCTATTATAAATAGTTTGCATTCCTCAGCTCCTTATGTACTTTTGGTCTGCCATTTAGTCAGAGTTGCATCTTCCTGGCAGATACCTCCCTTTCTGCATTTTGTACAACACAGAGTGTATCAGAACTCCACAGAGCAGCTCATGATTTATACTTTGAGGGTATGTAAACTGGTTAAGTGACTTCCAGAGAGAAAACAAATTACACATTCAAAACAAGACACACACATGACAGAAGAAAAAGAAAGAAAAAACATGCTTTTCTTCATGCTATGTGCTGTATCACCATAACATAATAAGCAGTACTTCTGTTCAAAGACTTTAATCTCATTATTAATACCTCTTTGCTCTGTGTATATTACATCTTCTCTTGTGTCTCATCATCAGCATTCAAAATCATTGCAGGTACAGCTTTGCATTATATACATACACAAAAAGTAACCCAACAAGGGCCATGTCTAAATAGCAGTGGTAAGGAAAATAGAAAACAAATACTTAAATGGCAAAACACATGCACTTCTAAACTCAAGTTCTGGCTAGACCCTCAAGTCTTCCTTTTTAAGGAAAGCACTTGTATTTACTCTCATATGAACACATTTTTTGTTCTTGTTTCAAATACTTCAAAATGGTTTTTAATACATTCAAGTTAACATAAATATCTTGTCCAGTTACACACGGAAAAAAAATTTTAAAAATCTGTTTGTTGAATGGGAAAATAATTTGTCAGAATTTCTTTTTCCATGTATTTCACTGCACCATATGTGGGGGCTGGAAGAGAGCCTAAGAACATCTGCCATAGACTTTAAAACCCCTAATAATAGCACAGCTGGTGTCCTCAGCCTAATGATCTCAGCACAGACTCATGTGGCCACTCCTGACTCTGGCCCCCAATCCAGGCAAAGCACAGAAACCCTCAAGGGTTGGTCATGTTCATTCATTCTTAACTCAATTTGCATTTCGCTAACGAATCAACACAGAAAGCAAGTTGAAATCTTTACATTTCAAGCAGTTCAACAGTCACTATTTCCACAGGATTTCCCCACACTCCTTTCATAAACTCCAGTTTAGCAGTATTCCATAAAATGAAACTCCTCAACAAAATCAAAATAACTGCAAATCTCAGGGATCCAGGGTTAGAAACCTAAAATGCTTAACTGTATTTAACTGTACTACAGAGGTGTTTTTTGCCTTTTTTTCTCCCACTAAATTCATGGACTATCTTAATTCCTGCCCATTTAATTTACTTACAAATGAATGCTTCCACCAGCTTGCTTTTAAATGTGTTCAAAAGTGCTGGTTTATCGATGAGAAAACCCACATTCCAAAAAAGGAAAAAAAGAAGACAGAAGAACATGGAATTCAGAAGATGGAATTATGTTTAAGCTCACACAGACTTAGAATTGGGCTCTAACAGGTATTTATCACCCAGATGTTTTAGGAAAATGCCTATGATTTTGCATGTCCAAAGGATGCACCTCTATGAAGGTGGGAACAAAAAGGGCAATATTTGGGTGGGGGTGAGGTTTCTCAGACTTTCATTCCCTTCAGTCCACACTCTGCCCCCTTTACTCTTTCATCTATAAAAAAGGTGGGCAGGTTCCAGCAGTCAATGGGCATGAGTTCAGTTTAACATAAGGTGTGCAGGTGGACCCATGAAAGGCACATTTAGTCACTGGCAAAGCACGAAGAGGTGGCTACTTTAGCAAATTGCTGTATCCACAGTAACAACAGACTGAACACTGAACTCCAAATTCCAAGAACAACCCATTTAATCCGACTACTCTAAAATGCCAATGTGACGCTAATATCCTCATCAGAATATGTCTCCTTTCCTGTTTCTCATGAGGGAGAGGGGGAGAAAAATCCCAAAAGCAGAGAAAGGCAACACTTTGTAAATTCCCACACTGTCCAACAATATTGGCCCTCTTAAAAGACACATTTAGCAGATAATCGTTCTTAATTTGTACCACATCACTGAACAACAAAGAGAAGGAGAAAAATAGAGAGCAAGTTACTTATTAGTTTTATATAAAAGCAGCAAAGTCTGAGAAAGGAAAAACACTAGACCAACCCAGCTACAGTAATCAATTTGGCTCTGACAAACATACTTACAGTCATGCATCAGTTATATGCCTTACTCTTCCTGCCCTCTATCTGATCTGTAACTCCTCTCACAACTATAAGATACACTCATATTTTTGTTAGCATTTTTAAATCAAGACCATAATTGAGCCATTAAACTATACATATGTTCTTATTTCTGACTTAACTATGAGAAAAAGTGTATTTTAAGGAACTAGGCAAATTGTCCCACCTTTTCACACAAAGTCTAAATGTCAGCAAAAGCTGTATCAATGGAGAAACAAAAACCTGCAGCAGAAGAGTATCTACAGAAAGAAAAGATACAGCCTCAAACAACAAAATGCTTAATTCCAACAACTGGTACCAAAAGAAGGCTGTATTTATGTAGTTATGCTGTAGACTTCTGACTGCAAATAAGAAAACCCTGCTTCAATTTTACCTTATACTCCAACTGGGGAGCTCACTGTGCAATGGCAGCAACAGCTGTGTCACAAGTGTTGACTGTGGCCATAGAAAATATCTGGGCTGGCACCAGTAATGAATTACACTGCTTTTTAAAAATAAATTTGACATCAGACACATTAAAGAAGTCTACTGTTGCTGTGCTGTCCCTTGTGTAACAGATACAGTAGCCACATATAAGACACATGATGTCCTTCAACTTGGCAGAAAGGGCCACTGTTCACAAAAAAAGTATCATCTCTCAGAGGCACAAACAATTTGCAGAACTAACAAAGTTCTCCTGTATAAGCCAGCCCATAACTGCTGGCTTGGAGCAGGCACATACCTACTGCTGCCTCCAGATTTTGTTTCCTCACTTGCTACAGGCCCCAAATTTTTCCCCTTTGTTTCTGGTGCTACATGCTATAGCTACAAGTCCCTTGTGACAGAAAGCAGGTAGAGACAAGGAGTCCTTAGAAGTGGGTTAGTACTTCCACACTTCAAAGAGACTGACCCTGGCTATCTGCACTATTTCAGCCAATACATAGACATCTGCATAAAATTTCCAGGTGCTCAGCCTTGCTTGACTCACAAGATCAGGCTACTGATCAGGAAAAGGCCAGGAATCTTAACCTGCACACTTTCTAGCCCATCTGCATGCTACATCCTTCCTCTCAGCAATTTTTAATTTTCCCAGAAAATAGTTTTCTCTTCCTGAGTATTTCAACATGTGGCTTTATTAAGCAGCTGTCCTGACAGAATTTGCATTTTTCTATTCAGGAAGCTACAGGCTGGGGTGTAAGACAAATAAGTCTGTCATAGGACAAAGACAGACACAATGCAAACATTGTATAACTGCAAAGTGCAGTCATTGATAGACACAGTTACCACGACCTGTAATAATTCCTGCTTGGCCTGATTCCCATCTCTCTGGAAATATGTCTCTGAGAGTAAGGCTGCACACAGTCTGCACAAGATTGGGGGTGGATGGGGGAGCTGTTCTCATATGATAAACTAATCACAAAGCTCACAAATAACATCAGATCGCAGTGCAGTTATGAAGCAGACCAGAGACCTTCCAAGCCACAACTAACCTTTGTTAATGAGGCAGACCCCTACTTTACACAGCCTTAATATTCACAATTACGGTTTGACTCACACCAGCTATCCTTTTATGCAAAGAGGTGATAAGCTCCAGTGAACGTGACTTGGCTAAACTTAGCTCAAAGAGTAACAAACCCTTGAAGCACACACCATGCAATAATTACCTATATCACTATGTCTGAATCTTGTGCCAGCTGCTATCCCCATCTTGAATAAGTATCCAAAAAAAAAGAGTTAACAGAAGTGGATAGCACACTCACATTACTGCAGCCTTGTACTGAGTTGAACATAGTCTGCATATAAGAAGCAAAACCTGGACAAAAGACCCAAAACAACATCACTGTGCTCAGCTGCATTTACCAGCACTGAGCTAAGAGAGGTTAAGAGACTAAATCTGCCCTCCTGTTTACAACACCTCCTCAGCAAACTCCCCCATTTGCAAACCCACCCTTCCAGGTACAAATGTTAACAATGACAGTGTGCCAAGAAATACATGTGCTCCTTTTCTACCTTCTTTTCCTTTAAGCTGCACATGTGCTTTGCCACAAAGTATTATACCCCAGGGCACAGTGAAAAAGTGGAAGCATCAGTGCTTAAATATTAAAAGAGCCTCGTGCAAATGCAGAAGACAGGTGTTTCATGCTCTCATTTGCTTTGTGGTCATTTGGAAGTATGTAACTACAAAAGCTCCAAATAGAGTAAAACAAACATACGCTGGGCACAGCTCACGTCAGCAGAGATCTCTTAACCTGAAGGTCATATTGTCAACACTACAAATGTGGAAGCAGCTGCTGACATTTTGACATGGTCCCTAAACTGCAGCATGCAAGATCCAGGAGACTGTAATTCAGAGACACATTTGAGGTGTCAAAGATTCCAGACTCCATCAAGGATTCCAGACCCTTGCCTCCAGAGCTGAGATACTGTATGTGCTCCCCATACTCAGCCAGGTTACCCTGATGTATCCAGTAACAGCGGTTTGGGCTTTCTCATTTTGTTTTTGATTAAAAAGCAAGAAGCCCAGAGGTCAAGACAGGCTCCCAAGACAAAATACTGGCCATTTTGGACCAAACATCATGTCCTGTAATGTAACAGATCCTTCCAAATTCTACTCCCCCTCCCTCAAAACACACCCATGCACTCAATCACTGTATTCCTTTCTCGTTCTCCACCTTTTTCACTTTAGGCAGGGTAAGAGGGATCTTCACACAGAAGGAAACAAGTAACAACCTGTTTAACATTTGTGACTCAAGTCTGGGTTTGCTGTTACAGAGTGTAAGTGGCAAACTATGCTGAATATGCACTCACTTTGTTGTCTTCTGCAATTATTTCCCAAAAGAGCAAAGATAACCCTCAAGATACAAAAAGCAAGCAACCAACCAAACCCTTTAAAACCAGTAATTCACATCTTCATTACTTGGACTTTAGCCAAGGAATCACTCCTGAGTTACAGGGCCATATTCTGTTTCTCATAGTTGATAGGCATTTACATCTGTAAATATCCCAGTTTCCAACTTCTATTAAAATCTGTTCTCCAAAATGTTACTTAATCCACTTCTTCAGAAATGTTTTTTTTTAAGTCAGTTTTAGCAGGCACTTCATGAAGTTTTTGCTAGACAGGCAATACAGTTAGGTAGCACAACTTCTTTTGGCCACCACAACAACTTTGTGGTATCTTTTGTGAAAAGATATTTAGAAAAGAAATTTATAAAATAGTTATTTGAGTTTGGGTTTTCTTTAAAAAGCTAAATCTTTAGTAAGAATTTATATGCATATTATGAGTTCCATTTAACCTTGTTTGGTCATGCTCAAAGTCTGCTACTCCCAAGAACTTTACAAAGCATTAATAGATATCCTGAGAAAAAGAAGGGGGAAAAAAAAAGGATTGCCAATTTTTCTGTTGGAGCTCTCTTACATAAGGAGATAAAGGAAACTCCATAATACCTAACATATAGAACAAAGCCAGAGAAAAAGTGTGGTTAAAATAGAAAAAGAAACAAAAACAGGGAGAAAAAGTAGATCAGTCAAAATGTAAGAATTCATAAAAGATGCTTGCAAATGTCTTCGGTGCCCTTAAAGAAAAACCAATGCCTTAATATTCTGAGATCCAAAACTCCTTTCACTTCTCTAGTGGTAATGGACTATAGCTCTGAACAAGGTGTCCAAAGCAGTCCCTTGCAAAATCTGTTCTTTAGTTTCATATATACTCAGTTCCAAATTGGCACATTGCTGGATTACAGGTCTTCTATCACAAAGCAAACAACAGTTTCTAGTCAGAAATCAGGGCAATCAGAAACCAGTAGTTCCCACTCAGAAGAGAAGTTAATTATCTGCTGTAAGATTTACATCAGAGCCATAACAGGCTGAAGCCCTGTTAATACTTTCCCAGCATCTGAAGTTCAAACTAAGTATTTTAGAGCTGTTCAGTCTAAGGGTTCACTAAATAAAATAAAGAGAAAAAAAAAAAACAAAACAAAACAAAACCCAAAAAACTAAAAAAAAATTAATTGTCCACATTAAAACAACTGCTTTCTTACCTTTTCCAGGGAAAGCTCTGAGGAACAAAGAGGAAAACACAGTATTACATCTGCTATAACAAGTCATGTTATAAACTGATCATTTTCCTGACTATGCAACCCCTCCTATTTCCTCTTACTCACTTCTCCCGCTGCAATATCATGTTTTATCTTCAAGTTATTCCTGCTGGTCATAAGATCAAAACAATAGGCTTGCTCCTAGGTGCATTTAGGAATTTCCTCTCAACCTTCTTGACAAACTAATTAGTGCTAATTTAACAGATAAGAGAGAGAGGACTGCGTATTCAATCCTCCCGGTGCAAATCTGCTAACCAAGACCACTAAAATGACATTGCTGGCTTTCTTTTAAAAAGAAAACAAACCCAAAAAAAATCCAAAACAAAAATACCCCAACAAATTACAAAACAAAAACCCACATACAACTAACAAATCATTCAATTTCGATGGCATTAGCTCTCATTTTTAGAGAGATCTGTACAACTTAATGCTCACAAGTTGAATACAAGGTGTGGTATGATACACCTAAAGCAAACTAAACACTAACTGGCCTTGCCTGCACATTTCTGTGTCACCTCTGTGCCATCTCCACCATTCATCTAACTCCCTAAGAAAGACAAACTAGCAATAAAACTAAGGAAATCTAACCAGCTTGGACAAGCCATGCTTTTTGACTTGCTTCCCTGGCCTATTTCCCAGGGGTAGCAGTCAGTATGAAAGATCTGTGGACAAAGGGGTACAAGACACAGCTGGTAGGACAAGGCAGGACTATCCCCAGCAGAGACTGCGAACTGTGAGCCCAGGCTACTCTGGTGAGAGGAGCAGAGCCTTCAGGCACATGCCTTCCCAGGCATCTGTAGCTAATATTAGTGTAGGCTGTCCTGAAAGCACAGTCACCCTACTGCACACGTACCCTGGAGCCACATATCCCTGTTGCTCCTTCTTCCTCAGAGACATCAGTGCTTCTACCACTCCACATCAATGAGATCAGGAATGCAACTGGGTTGGAAAGGCTAAGCCAAGGGGATGGAGGAGTCAAATCACTCACAGGCATTGTGCTGGCTTCAGCTGCGGGGGTTTTCAAACACGGGGGTTGCAATGCATTCTTCCAAATGCCATTGCCATGAAAACAGCAATCCCTGGTGGGACTCAAAACACCAGTCCACTAACTGGTGTGTGTGCCTGATCCTGACACCACAGGGCTGAACACCCAGAGCCAGAATTTACAGATCACACACAAGCATCAATTAACCCAAGACTTAACAGCAAAGGCCTCCTCTGCAGTTACAGAGAGATGAGGTTTGGTTGCCCAGACCAGTCCCATAGCCACTGATAAAACTGATGCTGACAAGCTGACTAGCAACAGGAAAGCCAAGAAACATTTTTGTTCCTGTTGAATTCATAGCTACTGGAAGAGCTGCTCTGTTAGATTAACAAATCCAATAAATAATCCATTATTAACTGGTAGAAAGGAAGAAAGGTCAGCTTCAATCCCAATATTTCTTAAAAGGAAAAAATTAACTACAATGAACAATAAGGACTATTTAAATGTACAGTTCTGTCCACCTGAATTTAAACCTGTCTAAAGATAAGTTGACAAGCCATGTGAATTTTTTTTTTAAGGAAGCATCAGCTTTAACAAATATAAGAAATTTATTTCAGTTATTAATTCTTGCTGTAAACATTCATATAGATCAACATAATGCATTTCACACTAGTTTTTGATAAAAACCCCAAAACATTTGTAGTCATATTTCATAGAGTCATAGCTGTATTTTGGGTTGGAAGGGATCTTAAAGGTCAACTAGTCCAGCCCCCTGCAATGGGTGGGGATGTCTTTCACTAGACCAGGTTGCTCAAAGCCCCCTCCAACTAACTGGGCTTGATCACTTCCAGCATCCAGAGCTTCTCTGTGTGTATCATTTAAGGTCCCATCATTATGATAACGTATTTCCTGTCCTCAGGTCTATTCAACAACCATTTGGGAACAAGAATAAGACACAACATACTCCTCAAAGAATGAAATAAGATTACAAGAAAATCACGCACACTGTATTTAAGAAATCCATTCTCGTATTCAGGATCTACACCCAACACGCAGTGACATCAATCTGCCTTTTCCACCCTGAGGGCTGAGCAACTCTTCATGAGTTAGGTAACTATTATGAACTGTTAATTCTATGTCTATTGTCTTCAAAATACACTTGGTTATGATCTTTGCCTTTATATACAAAAATTTCTAGATTTAATACATTACTCATTCTATAAAAGTTATCTATCTTTATTTTTTTAAAGACAGTAATACCCCCATGAACAAAACAAAAAGATTTTTGTCCTTTTTTCCAAGTCAAAAATTGTATCTCACTCCTCTCTTTCCTGCTATTCAGTATAATAGTACAGAGGAACATCAATGAGAAAACCTTCTAATTTTCTTCCTTTATGTGAACATACAGCAGGTGTCCTCTGAAAGCTGATAAATAGCACAAAATGGATGCAGTGTTTACTCTTGGAGGGCGGATGTTACTAAGTCAGGCTCAAGAAACTGAGACTGACTTACCTTGAACAGTCCTCAGAGAGCAAAGTGAGATAATTGTGTGTCTTAGAAGTGCTCTGTTCCCAGCCTGTGAAATCCCAGGGTCCCATTTGGAACATTGATATAGCAATATCCCATTGTCAGCTTAACAGTCCACCTATTTTACTAAAATACCTACTGCAAAAGTAGCACCATCTTATCCTGCACAACTCATCTGCCAGGCAGGGGTTTAAAACTTCTGTAAAATGCACTCAAATTACATGAGCAAGTCATACACTCCTCAGGGAAAGGAAAGTCTTTTGGGCCACCTGGATTTCTTCTTTTGTAAGAGAATTAGTAACGTACACTATCAATCTTAGTAATGTAGGGAAAAAAAGTGCAGGTGTAGCACACACGTCTACTGAGGTTGCTGCCTGTTTCACATACCCTGTCAGGCCCTCAATAGGTAGAGAATGTGCCAATCCACTGACCCCAAGAGACTGACAGCCTTTTAACAGAGATTCACAAGAACTGGATTTAATTCTAGTACTGGCATGAACTCCTGAATTACCTCAAATGTTTTTATCTTGCTGCCCCCCTTCATCCACTGGAAAGTAAGAGAAGACTGATTTTCATGATTCATGAATGCTGAAACAAACTCGGTTCATTAGAAGTTCACATTGAATATTTTGCAGCTTTTGCAATGTAAAAGGGCAAAGTATTTTGGAAAGTTGCATTTGCCTGAGGTACAACAGTTCCTAAATGAAAGCTCATTTAGCAGACAAAAGCAGTACAAGTGAATGTCATGGAGAAATC
Source organism: Notiomystis cincta (assembly GCA_013398075.1). Classification (NCBI taxonomy): domain Eukaryota; kingdom Metazoa; phylum Chordata; class Aves; order Passeriformes; family Notiomystidae; genus Notiomystis; species Notiomystis cincta. Next base: position 199,693 of record VZRX01010744.1, read on the forward strand.
AATGTTCTCTGCAGGAAAAAAAAAAGATAGCATAACATACATCCAATAGTATGACAGCACACACTTCTCTGGACTTTGGGACAAAGTACTCTGCCAGATAAATGCAATATTTAATTTTTCTCAGCCTTTTCATTCTAACGGCTTTTGATGTCTTGCAAAACCACAGTTTTTGAGAAAGCCACTACAGGGTAAAATTCTAGTGAGCAAATACAAGAGTAATCAAATGTTAGAAACATTTCAGACATATAGAAAAAGCATTTTCAGTTGAGATTGTCTTATATTGGAAAGATGCAGCTCTCAGGTCAGTCACAACTCACTGGATCAAGCCACAACAAACTGATCTACCACAACATACTGATCTTTCTCATGACCCTCAGGAAGTACAAGCATAAAGGACTGATCTTGATATGGCCTTCCCACAGGCAGGTTTGCAGAATTCATTACACGACCAAGGCTCCAAGATGGTAATGTTTTTGGTTAATCTTGGTCTCCACCCCCTCCATAAATACCTGAAAGTGATCATTACTGCAGTATTACCCAAACACAACAGAAGCCCACAACTCCTTTCTGACAGCACTGCCGTTTGTGACTACAGCAGAAGATCTATTGCAAAAAAACATGATAAAAGTGAGGCTGATTTCCACCTCAGCACTTCACATCAACAGTGCTTAATACCTCCTCAGAAACAGCTGCTATGATAAGACACAGAAATTCCATTTAAAACAGATTTAAGGGACAGTCTAAGGACTTTGACAGTGTTCCAATGCCTTCCAATTCTGCTAATTTTACAGGTTTCACTGTGGCAACAGGCTTGCACGGATTTGAATTGCAAGGTTTCTGCTTACTGCAGAGGAGTGTCTGCTGTTCCCCAGTGAAGTATGCAACTGTGCAGTATCTGATAGTGAAACTAGGCTTTTTGGGACAAGGCAATGCTGTTAGTAGCACAAACTCCACTTACGTAAATATTAAAAAGGACAGTAAAAGTCTTCATTTCCCACAGGAGACATTGATGAGATTTAAAAAAAAAAATGCCCCTCTCTTGAAACAAAACTGCACTTTAGTACCCTCTAGGACACCAAATAGTGGCTGCTGTCAAACCATAATTCATACAAGGTCCTGATTTGCTTGAAAGTAGATTCCAATATGACATTACCAGCAGCTGCCTTTAAAAAGATGAAATTTAGAATTTACGTGGACATGCAATGCAAAAATGCATGGGCTGATTCCAATTTACAGTAGTCAACTAAGCTCTTCAAAGAGGCACATGTAACTAATTCAATGTATCCATAGTTTTCATTCTTTCCCTCTAGGCTACAAAAGTTTCCACTGCATAAATGTTTTCCTAACCTTTGGTTTCTATTAAAAGATGGAACAAGTTAACTCAGCATTATTTTAAACTTCATTGAAAACTAATGATGAGCATTTTTCTGTGTTTTGTTTGAAGCATGGAATTATTACATAGCAGAGCATGGGCTTCACACATTTTTTCCTTTAACTGAGAAACTAGATGAGAGGTGATCCCTCCCCTCTAGTCAGCACTGGTGAGGCCATACCTGAGGTGTCCAGCTCTGGGCCCTCCAGTATAAGAAAAAGATGGACATACTGGAGAGAGGACAGTGACTGGCCACTAAAACAAAGAAGGAAGACCAAGGCATTTCTCCTATGAGGAAAGGCTGAGAGACTGGGACTGATCAGCTGGAGATGAGAAGGTTCAGGGAGAGCTCATCAATACCTGCAGGGAGGGAGGACAGAGCCAGGCTCTTTCAGTGGTTCCCAGCGACAGGACCAGAGTGACAGGCATAGCCTGAAATACAAGCAGCTCCCTCTGAACATTCAGGAACATCTTTCCCTGTGAGGGTGACCAGGCACTGACAGAGGTTGCTCAGGGATGCAATGGAGTCTCCAGCCTTGGAGATATTCAGATGCTGTCACAACACAGACCTGTGCAAAGTGCTCTAGGATGATCCTGCTTGAACATGGAGGTTGGACGTGATGACCTCCAGAAATCCTTTCCAATCTCAACCACACTGTAATCCACCAAAGCAGCAACCTTTCTAAAGAGCTCAGTATTTCTCTCTTCTGTTCATATAGGTGCTTGGAGTCAAGAACATGCCTGAAGCACAAAACTATGCAGCAGGTTATTGTCAGCCTCAGCATCTCATCTACCAACACACAACTGATGGTGGTATATCAGAGCTTGGTGGGCAGCAGTTTCAAAATCAGCTCATATACACTAAAGACTCTCTTGACCTAAGTCTCATCCACTTACTACTATTGCTTCCTTTGCTAACAGCTGCTGAGCTGCCCAGGGTGGACCATCTGAAAATTTATCCTTAAAAACAGCTCTTGCCAGCATCAAGGACTCGATTCCAAGCAGCATAATATGCAAGGGGATAAAAGAGGAAATCCACAGCCATAGGAAAATTTGCTCTGCTGGGCAGCAGCATGGTCTAATGTCAAAACAAGCCAATAATGAAACTTTGCAAGGGCTTTTAAACCAAGCTCTTCCCACATTTCCTTCCTTCTTTCTAGTACTCTGCTACAGTGTTCTGAACTTCTGCTATAAACGCAAGCAAAACCAACAGGACCCTAACATACTAATCTATCGCTGTCATTACCAAAAATCCCCCAAACATACACCCAAGAAAATATGACAGTTTTAGAGCAGCACTCTCATTTGAGTTTTCAACATCTAATGGAAGGCAAGGTTAGACAATACTGTCCAGAGAAGCTGCAAGATAAGGCAAAGAATCAGCTCCAGTAGGGCCACTCGCCGATTTAGCTAAAGCAAATCTGCCAACATAATTGAATCTAAGAATTATCTCTGAGCTAATCTGTTTGTGCTATCAATAAGCTTCTTAGCTGGTCAACCATAACCAGGATGACTATGTAGCATGACTTTCTGCACTGTAATCAATAGGCTCCAATAAAAACAGAATTATTGATTATTCAGAGTTCAAAGAGAGGACAGTTTTAGACAAAGAATAGTATCAGTGAACTCCTGAAATTTGTTTAGGAAACAACATGCTATTCACTACAAAGTAAAATAAAAGTGCTTGTAAACTCACAGCTATCTCAGTCAAACCACAGAGTAAGCAGGAAGGCTTTGAATCAGACACCAACTGGTATCTTGGAAAGCCTATGTTAACAGGAAGTTCATTCTCAAGATTTTTATCTCTCCAAGTAGCACTGATCCCACAACTGAGTCCACAAAATTGAGCCCTCCATACAGGTGCAGCATTCCAAGGTGTCAGTGGCATTGCTCATGGAGTTTTAATGATACATACATGACCAGCACAGGCACTGCACACCACACACCAGCTTTAGAGTTCCAGCCTTACAAAGCTTCATAAAGTAACTGAGCTCTGACTACAACTGACATGCCACTGCTGCCATTTCGTGACTAGAAAGTCATTCTCCTCCTTACTATGTTTTTATAGTAACTCTGAAAGCCACTTGGTGTGCAGTTGCTACCAGAATCTGTTCCTTTTCATAGCCTTTCTGAAGCACACAAGTGACCATCTCACTCCCAGCAGAATAAAGGAACAATATGAGCACCACAGGGGGAGATGCCAGTATGCCTTCTGTCATTCTACATGCAATTTAAGCATATTTATTCTTGAATGTTGACTTTGGTGGCAACACTAAGCTTCTTACAGAGGCAGAACTGCCAGGTACATCTGGAGAAAAGGAACAGTTCAGAAAGGAAAACAGAACTAGTTATAAAAGCCTACCTATCAACAACATTTTTCTGACCAACAGGCAAAAGCTCAGCTCCTATTTCTATACTGTGGTTATCATGACTCCCAATAATACAGACCAGTTCTACCAGTCTGGCTGTTCTTGCATTAATATGGAAGTATTGGGAAATAAGTAGTGTGTGAAGTCAAATGACAGTTTTGTAAGAGTTAAAACTGGGTTTTTCAAAGATATACCAATTAAGTACCCAGCCTAATATTGGAGACTTATTAGAGCAGGCACTCATTTTTACTGAGGCAGAGGGAAAGGTAGCTGGTTCCAAGTTTTAAACAAAGAATACACAATTCTCTGCAAATTAACAAAAACCCACCAACCTTGACTTGAGTATCACTCACAACATACTACATCCAGACAACCCAGAACAAATTATGTCCTACAAATGCTATTTCTGGTCCTGGCAGAAGGAGCACTAAACCACCCCAACACCAGAAATCAATAAAAACATAAAGACTTAGGAAAGAAATGTATTTCAAACATAGGTAACTCATACATTGCCTTCTCCCTTAATTATCTCTCCTCCCTCAAGGAAAATTTTAAATAATACAGAAAATTGTTATGAAGAAAAATGTGTACAGCTTTTAGAAAGGGTAAAAGGTTTAACTTCTTGCCTTTCAGTATTGCAGATGCTGCCCCAATTGCACTCATTCTGCGAATACTTTCTACAGAGCTATTTAAAAGAGAAAAAAAAAAGTTATCTTGCATTCAGTCTATCACAGCACACAGAGTGGGAAGTTTTAGCATTTTTCCTTTTCAGAATTATAGCAACAACAGTAAGAAATAATATTGATCAAGTAAACATTTAAAACAAAAATATTTAACTGCACTAATTTCTGCAATACTAATCTCATTATTCTATCCCAAAGCAGATTGGCTAGAGTATAAATAAAACCCTCAAAGCACACTGAAAGATTAGGATCGAATTACTTCTACAAAAGCAGCTGGTAATCTGTTACAGGAAACGGAATGTGTGAAGCAGCAAGGAGCTCAGCCATGAGCTGCAGCACAGAGGAACAACAGGAGTTCCCACCAGCTCCAGGCAAATCCTTCCAATCTGATCTTGCTCTCTGGTACGTGCAAGCCTGGCTTTCTCCCACCAGCTCTCACCTGTGTTCCACAAACTGCTGGAGTGCCAAGTTAACATCCATTAATATACATGGCAGAACTTGTCTATCATATCCTGGTTCTGCCTCATTAGTCAGGACTCTGGATTAAGCTAGTCAGATGCTCAGAGGCTGCTGCAGCAGCTTGATATTTCACTGGGATTTTAAGCACCCACGTATCAAGCATGGAGCACCACATATATAAATGTATGTGCCTATTCACATTAATGCTTCCCCAGCATACTGGTGTGTGACCCAGTGCTCTAGAACAGGCACCAAGTTCCAGTATGAATTTTTTGTTTATAACTGAACAAAAGATGAACAGAACAGAAGATTGTTGTCTGGTATGGGATTTTATTGCACTAGATCCAGAGATCCTACTACTTTCCACTACTGTCATCCATCATGCAGTTCAATCCGCTGGCAAGTGGGAGTTCATTCATGCAAGTGACAGAAACTTTTTTTTACTTCAACAGAAATTTAAATTCTATCCATTCTATCTGTTCATACAGCCATCTGGTCTCAGTAGTTCATTAAAAGCTGAAAACTCTTGCCTTCCATTAGGATTTTTACCACCCTGGTTTTCCTCCCTTGCAACAATGCACATTGAAAAACAGAGAAGCAAGCCCAATGGCTTAATATTATTAATTTTTATTGTCATCACAGGTTGCTCTGACTCAGTTAAAACAGGTTACAGTGCCTCAGAGAAGGCACAGTTTTGTGAATACAGTCCCTGGGCTTGGAGACAACACTCCCTCCTCCAGGCTTCTTCTGGTAACTCCTAGCCTTACTAGGACAAACATGTTTAAATCCAGAGCAATTCCAGCACAGGCAGAAGCCAGGGCATTACAAACAGTACATGCAACTGTGTACACACAGCAGTAAAACAGGCACATATGGCAAACTGGTCATCATAAGTGTTGTTTGGCTTGGTTTTGTTTTAACTTTTTTTGTTGTTGTTGTTTGCTTTTTTTTTTGCTGTTGCTTTCCTGATTGCAAAAACCATTACACCCACGATTTAATCTCAGCAGACTGAAAGGTTCAAATAAGGTTACAGATTGCAAGGCAGAAAAAAGTGTCCACACGGAGACTTCAGAAGTTGATGAGAGGGAGAACATGAACTCTGGCTCCCACTCTTTAACAGATGTTCCATTTTTTTGGACATTTCCTACTCTTCTCTAATTTTACCTGAAAAAAACCCTCATCTATAGATGAAGGTTCAAAATCGTCAGCTGCAAACCAACAGAGGCACCAAGACCTCAAACTTGCTAAAAACCATAATGGAATATTTTAGTCATTTTAAACAGTGGAATACTGCCAAAAGCTATCCATAATCCCCAACGCTGAAGAAACCGAGTCAGTATTTGCAGATCCTTCTGCGATGGCTAGAAAGCTACTTCTGCAGCAGGGGCCCTTGTATCTGACAACAGTAGCAGTCTAGCTGCAAATAATGCAGAGGCACAATTCTGCGAGCGATCCTTGACCTTCGGTACGCAATTCCACTCATGTGCTTCTTTCCTTTAAGGGGGCGGAAGGGACAAAAGAGCACAGGCAGCAGAGCCAGGCGCAGCGCCCGTCCCCGAGCCGGCCGGCTGTGAAGGTCGAGGGGCCCGAGAAGAAAGAAGAGCGGCTGC
>VZRX01010744.1:206439-219341 GCA_013398075.1 Notiomystis cincta
GGAGGCACGGAACGCCGCCGGCGGCCACCTCGGCGGCCGCTGGCTCGGGAGTCGCAGCGCTCCCTTTCCCGCCCCCCGGAGGCCATTACCTCATGGCCCAGCCCTGCCGCGGAGGAGGGGCCGAGCGTCGCCCGGCAACCGGCCCCCTGCCGCGGGACGGGCTGGGCAGGCCGCCGAGAAGGATGGCCGCGGCCGGAGAGGTTGGTCGCCGAGCGGAGCAGCCCGGCGGGCAGCGCTGCCCGGCACTGCTTCCACAGCTCCCGGGACACGCACAAGCGACCTGGGCTGGCTGGAGAGGCGGAGAGGGCAAGAATGATTACAGGATGTATTAAACACCAGAAAATCCTCAAAGGAAAAGATTTGCTGTGAATGTCCCCTACAGAGAAAAGCTTCAAGTCCGAGTCCTTTTCCACTCTTTTTGGTGGTGCTCCGCCACAAGACAAGGAGCAATGGTCATAAACTAAATCACAAGAAGTTTCACCTCAACAAGAGGAAAAACTTACTTACATTGAGGGTGGCAGAGCACTGAAGAGGCTATGCAGAGAGGTCGTGGAGTCTCCCTCTCTGGAGACATTCAAAACTTCCTGGATACGTTCCTGTGTAACCTGCTCTAAGTCATCCTGCCTTGGCAGGGGAGGTTGGACAAGATGATCTCCAGATGTCCCTTCCAAACCTATCATGTGATAAATGTAATAATTATTTAAAAAAAAAAAAAAAAAACAACGTGAGAAACCCAGAACAAATCAGGACTTCATATATGTGCAGCTCACAGAACTGTTTATTGGAGGAAGGTTTGATTGTTTTTGTCTGCTGGCAAGGGAGGAACTGTGTTCAAAGTTACAGCTGGTAAGAAAAAAAAAAAAGTTGCAGTCATGCTGTTGGTGACAGGATTCCAGAAGCGTGGAATAACCTCCAGAGAGTGTAAATTAATTCAGGGCTTGACCCCGAATAATGCATAAAAAGAAACGATACAACCCTTCACAGATGCAAACAAAGAGAATCTCAGGTGGGGATGCATGTTTTTGGGCGGCAGAAAAGAGGAGAAATATCGCAAGGACAGCAGAGGACTCTCAGGCAGCCGCCTTCCGAACGGGCGTGTCTACAGAACAAATCCCCCGCTAGTGATTTAGATGGAGGTGTGAGTCAACCTAAGAGCCTGGTCCTGCTGCCAAAAGGAAAAGGCTGCTCTCCCCACTTCTCCTGTGGAGGAGCCAGGCATTCCTGGTTTTCCCAAGGGCTGGCTCTGCTGCTTAGGATTCCTCAGTGAGTGACTCAGTTTACTAACCTCACACAGAACTAACTGTATTTTTTCCTTGTTGGTTTTCTGCCCTGTTAGCAAGCTGAACTGATTCACCCTAAACTCATAGAAATACCAGGAGTGAGCACAAAAGATGCATTGGAACCATTCGTCTGGGAGGAACAGGACCATCCTTTTAGTAACCTTGCACTTTTAAATCATCTCAGTAGTTTCATCTAAATCCTCCCTAAAACAGAAAGTTCATGTTACTGCTAAGAAGTCTAACACCACAGTATCACTAAAAAGGTTGGTGCCTTCTACTTCTCACCCTTAGCTGAGTCCTCCCATTGCTCCCTTTGTGCCCAGTTTTGTATACGTGTGACCCTTGCCAGCGAGCAAGCTAAATCAGGAGGCTTTAAAAAAGGGCTGTTTTCTGATTAACACTGAAACTGTGAAGTCAGATGAGTGACAGAGGTTGCACAAGAGAGGAATCAAGACTGTAAGGTTGCAAAAGACGGATGAGATCCTCAAAGCAGCAGCTGGGAACTTGTCATAATGTGTAACATAAGGCAGCCTCTGACAGTGAGGACTAATGGTCTATACAGTGAAAGAGAAGTAATTTTGAGGAACGAGAGTTTGCTCTGTGCTTTACATACTCTAAGTGAGAAACGGAGGGGTAAAAAAAAAAAAAGAGCTTTCAGTTCCAGAAAAACAGAGGAAGACATAGAACAGAACAGAAGCACCTTGGAATCCAGCCCAGGAAGAAAATCGAATGCTGAGAAAAAGAAAAAAAAAGAGAAGGCAGGCAGAGGGAAAACCAGGAAGTAGAAAAGTGAATACCCACACCACCAACAGCAAGAAACAAGCGTGCATGATTGCAGGTTTCGTACTGAGATGGACCAATCGACCTGTCACGTCTGTAAGGAACAAGGATTTGAGATGTACTGCTGAGACTGAAAAGGCTCTTGTTAAAGTGAGCAGAAGTCCTTCACAGTGGGAGAAATGGCAATGACCATTTACACCCAATATTTACACCCAAACACAGTATGTAGAAAAGAGAACTTGGGGCTGTGGGATTGCCAGGCCCTTGCATACAAAGTGTGCACCTGTGCATTGGTCATATGGCATGGTAGCACTTGTTTGGTGGTGCTGTGCCAAATCCTCCTCATGATACTTTGGTCATGTGGTAACCAAGGTACACATAAGCATACTCCACTGCATTTTTATCAGCAGCTCAATTTATCCACCTAATAATTCCAAAGCTGGCAATTGAAGTGGTAACCAAATACCTTCAAAAAGTTTCCTACATTTCTCTGCTCTCTTTCAGTTTTCATTATCTTCTCCATTTCCTCTCTCTTCTTGATTTTATCATATATGATGTTATCATCCCGTGATATTTTCATATTCATTCTTAATTTTGCTCCCTTGATTACATCTCTAGAAGAGACTTTATTTCCACCCTGCTAAAATACAGCACCTTTCAAATGTACTTTTCAGTGAACTTCCTGTTGTTTTTTCTTGTGTATTCCTCACTCCCTGTCTGTAGAACCTCATTATAGGCCCTGTAAAGCAATCAAAGAATACAATATTGCTTTAAAAGCATTTGAAACTAGTTTAAGAAATCTCTGGTTAGTTTGCCAGCTGAAGACTCCAATTACAGCTGTGATTGTGTGATAAATGATTTTAATCTCACAGGACAAACTAATTCCAGTGAGCATTAACAAGTGTTTAGAGAGAGAAAAAAATCACTAAAACATACCCTGTGTTTCTGAATAGCTGTCATGGAGTTAAGAAGAAAGGAGCTGCAGTGCTTTCTCTTTTTTTCTTCCTGCTGGTTCCTGGTGTTACTGGCCCCATTTCTCACATTTTTATATCAGCACAAACTAAGTAATGCTGCAAGTCCTTTAAAAAGATCTATGAAATGTCTGTATTACACTGCCTGTACAACATCTTTTCTCGTTTAAATGTTTGTGGGTTTTTTTTTGTTGTTGCTTTTACCTGAATATCAAAACACGTAGATTCTTGCAAGTTGTCTCACTGAGCATGTGAAAATTTAAAATGTAAATATTTTTGACTGATTTTTTTCTGTGTTGATGTTTAGAGTTTTTGTTTCGAGGGTTTTTTTTCTCGTTTGTTTATTTGTTTTGTTTTACAAGATGTTATGCAATGCTGCCTTTGCTGGAGCAATCAAATCAGCAGAAAAGCTTTTTTTGTTCAGAGTTCTGTGCTTCCTTCAGCTAGCATCAGGCAGCACCAATGCCTTCCTCTTCTTCAACTGCATCTCTGCTGGAAATTTCTTTCCTGTAAAGGGGATGCATCTTTCAGGCACAGTACCAATTTATGGAGTTGTTCTGAAGTGTTATGGAGACTGTGACCTATGGAGAGCTGACGCTGATTTGAGCAAGAACACATGGAAAATGAGAGGCTAAATAAAAAGTAAATTGAAAAAGTAACTTTATGGACCAGCTAAAGCATAAACACAAACTAAGGAGAGAAATAAAATGAAGATGAAAAGATTTTAAGGAGAAAACTCATAAAAATTTTCTGCGTAGTGGATCATAAATAATAATCATGGCAAAAGAAGCATTATTCCAGATCTTACAGTTTGGAAAAAAAACAAAAAACAACAAATGCAGGCAAACAGTGACTCAGAGGATGGGGTTTTGCACATATTTTGCATTAATGAGATGCAAATTGGAATAAATAGTTTGTAAAGCTCAGATTAGCATTAGAAGTGAAGTCAGGTACACAAACAAAGAAGAAATTAAATGCAAGATAGTGGGATAATGATAAATGTGCCAGGCATGCGTTTTGCAAGAAAAGGAAAAAAACCATGTAATCAAGCAAAGTCAAATGAAAATTACACCATGGAATGATGATAATACTTTTGACATTTTGAATTTTAATCAGGATGCAAAAGATATCCTGAATATACAGTCTGAATCTTCAGAATATGCAGCATAAAAGCCACTTTCTGCTTACTGCTGAACCAGTGAATTTGTATATGGGATAAAAATGCATGACACTTGTGTGGGTACAAACTGTTGGATGTAATTGAAGAAAATGGGATGTTCTGACATGTTATACCTAGAACATATGAAAATAATTCAACCAGCATCTATCTATTCCATTAGAACAAGGAATACTTTTAATATTGAAATACACACAAAAATAAATTATTTTGCAGAATCTCAACATTACATAACCAGAATGGTAGTCACTGAAAAAGCAAAATATTGACAAGGCCTATTCAGCATTCCTGCCTCAGCAAGACAGTCATCAGCATATTTTGGAAACCAGCAAGTAGGCTTAGGTGTTGAGAGTGCTATTAGTAGTGAACCTTACAGCAGAAGTGTATCAGCTCTGCCAGCCAGGCTCACAAATCCAGTATCAGAGTTGATTATACTCAGAAATATGATAGGAGAAATGTCTGGCAGAAACTCTGGCAATCCATTACAATTAACCCCATCTCCTTAGCCATTAATACAAACAAACAAACAAAAAGGAAGTTGGTCCTGACTGCAGTATCATATTAAGAGCAGTTGCTGACTTCCCAGGAAAACGAAATTATTTGGGAAGGTAAAAATACCCTGCAATATGCCAACCTTTAAAGGTATTAACTCAGAGAGTATTAAAATTTTCAGCATATCTCACCACATCTTTCCAACCTTAGACATATGCAAAGCATTGAGACAGAGGAAGAAGAAGAAACACAAGCAGAGCATACATGTAGTGTTGTGGGTGACCTTGCAAGTTGATCCAGTGAGGTGAGATTTGGAGCCCTGTTGTTGTACAAGAAACCACCAGTAATTTTTTTGCCTCACCAGTGAAACAAAACACAAACTGTTTTGCAATAATGTTTCAGAAGTGTAGAGGTCAACTCTGAGAAAACAGATTTCAAACAAAAATCCCAGAAAGCACCTAAGAATTCAAAAACTCATTGCTATCCCCAAATATCAGAAATATATGATACTAAAACAGTACATTTGAATTTATTTAATGAATATGAGATGGACTAGTAAGTGTAACAGAGTTGTACCAGGAAAGCAAAGTTGACAAAATCATAATATCATAATATCATCTCAAAATAATAGCATCAAAATCACATATTAATGTTACCACAGAAATACAAAAATAAAGAAGAATGAAGTTTCACTCATATGATGAAAATATGTGCCGGTTTCAAAAGGATGTTGGAAAAGAATCTGAAAATAAAAAGCACAAGATAAAGATGTGTCCACGTCCACCATTCTGCCAAAAAGCCAAACACCAGAAAAGTGGCTCTATGTACTTCCCAGGAATGACAGTACTGTCAAGGCAAATGGAACATAAAAGTATTTTATTTGAGCAACTGAATCATCATACCCTAGATGCCGAGAATAGAAATTCTCTTGAGAATGGGGTCAGTCTGGAATAGAAATAAACACCGTGTACTAACAAGATGGGATAGAGCATGAGTAATCATGATATCTGAAAAGAAAAAAAACCAACAAAAAAAGGAAAAGCTAGTACAAATGGCTAGTACAAAACAGAACTGTATAGCATTTTCAATAGGCATTACAGCAGACTGAAGAACAGATCTTACAAAACATGGAAATACACCTTAAAATTATAGGCTACTGGTTGGACTTTTGAGAACCAGGCAAAATGTCAGAGGCTTACACAGCACCCATTGAGGGCAGAGCAGTGAAGTGTTTAAGCATGCCTGAATTACGTGCTTGCAATCACAAGATCTCAGTTTGCCTTAAATTAGATCATATATTTATTTGAGAACAAGAATTTGATTACATCTGACTGTCCTGTCTAATAGCCAGGCAAATAGCAAGGCTGAGGTTGCTGCACAGATTGCTAAGAGCATTGAAATGGTGCAAACAGGACAGAGAATATTTTGCATTCCGTTCCTGAATGTTGAAAATATTCCCACAGAAGAGTTTGCTGCAGTTGAGTACAATGCTTGAAGTCATGTTTGGTAACAGGACAAAGGAGTAAGAGACTGAAACATTAAGTAGAAGGCCAAAGATAAGAGTCTTATAATTACAACCCTGATCTGTATTTGTATTACTTTATTTCTGCAAGATAACTCTCATACCTGAAGTAACATGTTTAAAGAAAGAACCCTCCATTCTTGCACCAAATCAAAGGGAAAATTCCCCACCTGGAGCAGATTGGAATTGTACACCCAGATCGTAATAAAGATGCAGACAGGTAATGAAATACAACGAACGTATCAACAATAAAAAAGTGCCCATAGCTCCTAATAAGGAGGGGTTGGAAAAAAAAGGTGGTATAAGTCAACATGTCTCCCTTTAATTATACCGAAGTTTTTTTATCATGGAGACATTTAATTTCAAAAGCTATAAATCTCTGGTTCAATTGTTACTAAACTTTTTTTTAGCATGTTTTTCTTGCTCTATTTTGTAGTGCTATCGCCACCATTATATGAATATTTCAACAGATTTTATTAATGTCAAAGTTCATACAATCTCACTCTCCCAGAATGGGGTATTTACCCCCTTTGCATAAAACAAATCCCTAACCTGGACATTTAACAGTAAGCATACATAGGACAAAACTTGAGAAATCTGGAAGAAAAGACAGTAACTTGATAGTTATTGTGGCTTAGTTTTATGTTCTTGGACAGGGACAATGAAATTGACTTATTCTAAGATGTGGCACTGAACTGCTGCCAGGACTTGTGTGCAACTGAGCTAATACTCTATTCCTTCTTTTTTGTATCAGTCATCCTTATCACAACCACAGATAAAACACACATTTTTCTAAAATCTAAATAAATCCCTCTTCAAAGCATACTTTTCTTGTGCTTCTTAAAAGAAAGTGATGTCTGCTTACGCATTTGGTTTATTTATATCTAGTCAACTACTCATTTACATTAAAAAAAGAATGGGAAAATTATCTTACTTGTGCAGCTTCAAAGCTGTAGCTTCATTGATAATTACAAGTCACCTCTGCAATAACTGAAAACTTAGAGTGTAAAATGGGACAGAGCCTCAATTTTCTCAGCCTGTCTTCATAGGGGAGGTGCTCCAGTCTCCTTATCACTTCATGGCATCCTCTGGACTTGCTCCAACAGTTCCATATCCTTATTCTGGAGGCACCAGAGCTGGATGCAGCACTCCAGGTAGGGTCTAACGAGAACAGAGAGTAGAGGGACAGAATCACCTCCCTCGCCCTGCCACATTCCTTTTGATGCAGTCCAGGATACCCCTGGCTGCAAGCCCACACTGCCAGCTCATGTTGAGTCTTTTGTCAACAATAAAGAGGGGGTTTGGTTGGTTTTTTCCCCTCCTTTTCAATATTACAGGGGTTTAAATCCATACTGAAATCTTCTCGAGAGTGGGAGTAAAAAACCTGACCATCTGTTATCCTGCTGCCTGGAAGAAACATTGAATCCTTCTTATATAAAGTTTGGTTGAAATGTGTCAATGGGTTCCAAGCTGTTAGGAAGTCAAAAGAAAGGTGAGACAATGAGAAAAGACAGAATTCTTTACAGCTTGCTCTAGAGAAAATGATTTTAAATGTTTTGTTAGAATCATAGTTCCAACCCCCTGGCATGCCCAACCTTTCACTAGACCAGGTCGCTCAAAGCCCCATCCAACCTGGCCTTGAACAATTCCAGGGATGGGACATCCACAGCTTCTTTGGACAACCTGTGCCAGTGCCTCATCACCCTCACAGCGAAGATTTTTTCCCCAGTATCTAATCCAAATTTACTTTCTTTCAGTTTGAAGGTCCTTGAACTGTCACCACAGTTCCTGATGTTGCCCAGGAGGACCGGGTACTTGGATTTTTCAAGGGCCTTACAAAAACAAAACCAGTCAAGAAAAAAAAAGAAAAAGAAAACCAGATCCCCATAGGGTGAAAACTCCGCGTTATTGTTAAGCATAGAAAATGCCTGTTTCAAGGGCTCAATTATGTCGTAAGAAGAGCGTCCCTCACTTAGGCGTTTGCAGAAGGCCTTGGCGGGGCTGAGGCCGCTGCTTTGACCACGAAGGTTGAACAGAGCGGCCCCACCGACACAGGCGGCCGGCGGCACCGGACCGTGCCCGCACCTCGTGGCGCTCCCCACAGCACCATCCGGGAACTCCCCCCCCGAGCGCCGCTCGGTGGTCCCGCCCTGACGTAGGCGCCCCTTAGCCCAATGGGGCTCCGCTCTGCTTCCGGCGTCCAGCCCCGTCTCCTGGATACGGGCGCGGAGTGGCGACCATCCCAGTGGCGCCCGGGGGGGTCGGGGCCGGAGCCCGGTGGGACCTGGCGGTGCGTTCCAGCTGGAATAAAGGACAGCAAAACTCTCCAGTTCCCGGAGTGACCCCGCCTGCTGAGCCGGTGCCTTTCCCGCTTGCCTGTATTTTGTGGCGCGCAGGGACCAGTGTCCCATTCGGACGCGGCCACCGGCCCATGGGCGACTCCGTCCCAGGGGCGGGGCTCCGTTTCGGTTGATGGCGGCGGCGTGGCGGTGGTACACCCGGCACCGCGCTACGGCTGTCGCCCCCACGCTTTCCCGCCAGGTCCATCCCCCGCACACAGGTGCGCCTGTCGCTTCCTTTCTTTCCCGCCGGTCCCAAGCCCCGGCACAGGTACGGCCGTCGTTCCTCCCTTTCCCGCCGGCTCCCTGCCCCGCACACAGGTACGGCCGTCGTTCCTCCCTTTCCCGCCGGCTCCGTGTCCCGCACACGGGTACGGCCGTCGTTCCCCTGTGTCCCGCACACAGGTACGGCCGTCGTTCCCCTCTTTCCCGCCGGCTCCGTGTCCCGCACACAGGTGCGGCTGTCCTTCCCCTGTGTCCCGCACACAGGTGCGGCCGTCGTTCCCCTGTGTCCCGCACACAGGTGCGGCCGTCGTTCCCCTGTGTCCCGCACACGGGTGCGGCCGTCGTTCCCCTGTGTCCCGCACACGGGTGCGGTTGTCGTTCCCCTGTGTCCCGCACACGGGTGCGGCGGTCGTTCCCTCCTTTCCCGCGCACGTTCGCGGCCGTTACCTGGCGCAGCGCGCTCTCCCAGCGCCCCCTCACCGNCTCGGTCCGAGTGCGGGAGCGGACCCGTGGCGGGGCTGGAAGTCCCCCCTGGGACCCCCCCGCTGAGCACTCCTGAGACCCCACGGCCCCCTCCCCTCTGCGGCAGGTGGGCCGGGAGGCGGCTGTGTCTCCGGGGGCCGCCGTGCAGCGCCTCAGGCCTGAACGCCCTGGACAGAGCTGGGAGCACAAGGGATAGCGAGTCGTGCACTGGCTGCTCAGTGCGGAGTGGCTTTGGCCATTCCTTCGTAAAGAGAGGGAACCGAGTCTCTTTGATGTGCTGGTCCTGCGTTCAACCCACAGCAAACGCAGTTCCCTCGGCGACTGGAGGCTGCTGCTTAGGTGCTTCTGTGGAGTTTAACACCTGCTTCGTTACAGGTGGTGGCATGGGAGGCTTCCATGACGGCCTTCTTACCTCATCTTTTTACTTTCATGCCACTTTATTTGACCTCTTTTTACTTTATGTCCAAATCCACGTGTCGAAAGTCTGTTTTGTGTGTCAGAGAAGCTGTGGGTGTCCCCTCCCTGGCAGCGATCGAGGCCTGGTTGAATGGGACACTGAGTACACTGTTCTAGTGGGATGTGTTCCTGCCCACAGCAGGGCCCTTGGAACAAGGTGATCTTTAAGGTCCTTTCCAACTCAAGCCTTCCTATGATTTTATGATTCTATGCTCCTTTGGTTTGTGTACTGAAATAAAGGCATAGCCATTACTCTTGAGAATCAGAGACTATTCTCTTTTCCCTGTAGCCTCTTGCATTTTTACAGATATACTATTTAGAATTTGTATCTACTAGCCTATCTATTCCTTTTTAAATAAGATCTTTGGAAGTGTAAAATTCACCTGTTCAAAATTTTGATCACATTTCCTGAGAGGAGGTCTTCTGTAAAATAATTATATTCCATCTTTCTGGAAGTATAGAATCCTTATTCATTATAATTGGGAGGGTGAATACTATACATGAATGACTATTAAATTTGAGGGCTTCCCATTTCTCCTCCTTTCTTTAGGTTTGTTTGTTTATGAGACTGATGCTATGTTTCCAGTCTGTTGACTGTGAAACATCCTAAAGCATGGAGAACTTTGTTTTGTATGAGGAGATTGGAAGAGGAGAAACGACAGTTGTTTATAAAGGAAGAAGAAAGGGGACAATTAATTTTGTTGCCATTATTTCCAGTGATAAATCCAAGAGAGCTGGAATAGCAAACTGGGTAAGTAATGGTGGGGTTTTTTTCTACTAAATCTGGGAAAAAATACAGCCTACAAAATTCTTGTAGTGCAGGTTATAGAAAAGTACCATGTGCTTCTTTAGATGGAATTTGTCACATTTAGATCAGCTTCTCAAGATTTTAAGTTCTTCTGCTTTAAATACATATATGTTATAACAATATTTTAATGTATTTATTTCTTCATGTGATTTTATTGGTTTTTATATTGCATGCATAACCCCACGTGTCAGTGAACTTGTAAAAATAGTTACATGTGGTGGTTTGCTTTATTTTATTATTAGTTGTGCACATCCAGTGGTAGTAGTAGCTTCCAGTAAACTAATCAATTTCTTACTTAGCAAGAAGAAATTATTTCTGATGAAAGATTACCATTTTAGCTAAATCTGTTTTGTAAAACCTTGGCAAAGCTTTAAATGTGATACTTTCTGGAAAAGTTACTATCTGATACAGTTACACAGTTCAAATATTTTATTTTTCCAGTAGGTACATTTTGTTTCTGTAGTGGTTTAACCTTGGCTGGATGTCAGGTTCCCACCAAAGCTGCTCTATCACTCCTCTTCTTCAGCTGGGCAGGAGTCAGAAAATACAATGAATGGGTCTAGATAAGAGCAGGGAGAGATCACTCATCAATTACCTTCACAGGCAAAACAGACTTGATTTAGAGAAAATAGTTGAATTTATTGCCAGAGTAGGATAATGGGAAATAAAACCAAATCTTAAAACACCTTTATCCCACCTCTCCTTCTTCCTGGGCTTAGTTTTACTCCTAATTTTCTCTCCATCCTCCCTTGCCAGAGATGCAGGGAGATGAGGAGTGAGGTCAGTTCATCAGACACTGTCTCTGTTGCTCCTTCCTCCTCATGCTCTTCCTGTGTTCCAGTGTGGGGTCCCTCTCATGGGACACAGTCCTCCACAACCTTCTTTAGTGTGGGGCCTTCCCAAGGGCTGCAGTTCTTCATGAACTGCTCCAACATTGGTCCTTTCCATGGGGTGCAGTGCCTCAGGAACAGGCTGTTCCAGTGTGAGTTCCCACAGGGTTACAAGTCCTGCCAGCAACTGGCATGGGTTCCTCTCTCCATGGGTCTGCAGGTCCTACCAGGAGCCTGCTCCAGCACAGACTTCCCATGGAGTCACAGCCTCCCTTGGATTTCCACCTGCTCTGGTTTGGGGTCTGCTACAGACTGCAGGGGGATCTCTGCTCTGCCATGGCCCTCCAGGGGCTGCAGGGGGACAGCTTTGCCTCACTGGTCTCCACCAGGGACTGCAGGGGAATCTCTGCTCCAGTTCCTGGAATATCTGCTGCCCCTCCTGCACTGACTTTGGTGTCTGCAGGGTTGTTTCTGTCACATGTTCTCTCTCTTCTCCCGTGCTGCTCTTGCACCAGAGTGTTTTGTCCCCTTTTTAAATGTCGTCCCAGAGGTGCTGCTGCTGTCACTGATGGGCCAGGCCATGGCCAGCAGTGGGTCCATCTTGGAGCTGGCTGGGATTGGCTCTGTCAGACACAGGAAGCCTCCAGCAGCTTCTCACAGAAGCCAGTCCTGTAGCTTCCCTGCCTGGATACCTAAACCTTGCCATGCCAACCCAATACGATTTCATATTCCCTCTCATTGTTTCAATGACCATTTCTTGGGAACTTTTTGTTCTTAGAAGTGTATTAGTCTTACAAACCACTTGGGGATACCTTACATACCACTGTAGCAAGAAACAGAGGCTTCTGAAGAGATAATGCCACATAGGTGTTGTAGAAATACAGATTTCAGGGTCTCTTGAATGGTTTTCCTTGTCTGATAAGATTAAGAATGATGGAAAAGTTTCTTTTCATTTCCTCTTGCTGTATTATCTCTCATTTATATTCTTACAGAAAAAAAAAAATGTAGGAGTGCAAGGTTGACTCCAAATTCTGATTTCCAGTTTGTTATTGTTTTCATGGTGAAGGAAGGTTAAATAATATTTATAATTTTTAGTTGGGGAACATCCCAATTTTTTTTCTCTATTTTAAAAACAGGTGAGTTCAGCAGGATCTGTGAGGAAAGTTATCTTTTCTCAACATACATGTAACACTAAAATATTTGAAGAATAATGTTAGTGCACTAGAAAAGGCAAGAGAACAANCAAGGTTGACTCCAAATTCTGATTTCCAGTTTGTTATTGTTTTCATGGTGAAGGAAGGTTAAATAATATTTATAATTTTTAGTTGGGGAACATCCCAATTTTTTTTCTCTATTTTAAAAACAGGTGAGTTCAGCAGGATCTGTGAGGAAAGTTATCTTTTCTCAACATACATGTAACACTAAAATATTTGAAGAATAATGTTAGTGCACTAGAAAAGGCAAGAGAACAAGTAGCTAATTGAGAGTAGATTGTGTTGCTTCTTATTCTCAGGCCTAAGTCCATATATATGTGTGTGT
>VZRX01010744.1:222511-247056 GCA_013398075.1 Notiomystis cincta
GTCTCTATATTTTGTGTTTTTTTTTTTTTTTTTTTTAATCAGCATGATTTGGCTAGGGTATAAACAGCAGATAGCCCAGGAAACCTATAGATAATTCATGGCATGTTAACTGTGGTCTCAAGCAAACAGATTTGGTACAGGATTAGCAAAGGACCAAATGGGGCTCATGAAAGAGATTTTTGGGTGAGATGGGAATGTGGAGTTTAGAATAGGGGACTGGGGAGGAGGAGAAAGAATAAGCAATGGACTTGCAGGAAATGAGATTAGAAGAAATCCAAGTGCCATGAATATTTAAGATGGGAATGATTCAAATGGGATGGGTCTGATGACATAGCTGGGAATCAGTGGAGAATGAGGAAGTAGGTGATGGGGGAAGAAGTGAAGTTTTTGTAAGGACACAGAAACAATAACAATCAGTGGGGAGAAGCATAAGTAAGTGTGAAGCCCAGTGAAGAATACAGATAATAGAGGGTATATGTGAGGGTTATTTGAAAGGCTTTGTAAGTATAATCTGATCAGAAACAAAGGAAGAGTTGGTTGGAACTTAATGGAGAAGGAGAGTGATGATTTTGGAAGGACAGAGAAGGGTCTTATGTTAGGATAAGAAGCAGAGAGAGCTATAATGAGGACTTATTGATACAGGAAGCTGGGATTTGTGTGAGAAACCTAGAAAGTGAGATACAACAAAATAATTTATCTTTTGAACATAGTTGACCTCAGGACCTCAGACTGTAATACAATTTAACTATTTTTGTTGTTTCTGAATTCAGTAGAAAATTGCCTGCCCTTAGTTTTAGCAATTGTTCACAGAAGTTGATAGCCAGCTCTTGGTATTATTTTTTCTTTTAACTTATGCAGCAGGAATCTGGTTAAGGAATTTTAATAAAAGAATGGGGTACTATTACACTGTGAAGTGACACAGTTTCTGGATTTCTTTTTTCCCTTCTGTTTCCTTTGTAAAATAATATTGAAGTAATTTTGAAGTCATGCACTCAATTTAATTCCACATAAAATTAAGATATTGTCACAGTATTAAAAATAATTTTTTCATACACCTTAGATTGTGTAACTATTAGACATCAAGAAACAGTTTTAATATCCACTGATACTGGTTTTTGATTGACATCTGTTGAAGAAGTGAATGTAATTGGGCATTACTTGTATGACATCTTCTTTATATGCTCTTGCTGACTGTGTATTTCAGGTGGTTCTCTAGAATCTGTCATTGCTCAGGACAAACATCTACCAGAAGATGTGGTGAGAGAATTTGGTGTTGAGCTGGTTAATGGTTTATACCATATTCATAAGCATGGAATTATCTATTGTGAATTGACACCTGGAAAGGTGAGGAGGGGTGTTATCTATAGGGACACTGGATGTTGCATTTCATGACATCAGCATTTATTTTATTATTTGCATTTTACCATTTGGAAGAGGCTTGCCTGAGTTGTGAGGTCAGTTGAGTTTTGTAATATATGTGAAGACAGTCAGAGACAAGTCTGTAGCTTGAATATTTTATGATATAATTGATTTCATTCCTCTATGTTTATCTGATACAATGTGATATATTCTTTTTGATTTGGTGTGCTGATTTAATTTAATGAAGGATTTTAGTTCTCTGTCCGTGGACACATAAATTTATTATTATTCTATCATGCTGCAGAATATTTTCCAGTCATAGAAAATGCTAATGAGGGAGCAAAGTTAACTAAAGTTTCTTTGTTAATAATCTTCTCTATTAGTTGCAGATGCCATGGAAATGATTATCTTATTCCTATATATAAGTACAAATCTTTAGGTAGTTTGTAATTTTCTGTATGTGTGTGTAATTTATGTAGAGGTTTTCCAAACCTGTGTTTGTTTTTAATTCATGTAGTCACCAAAATTTTGGTCTTGATCTGTAAGTGATCAAGTTGCCATTCTCTGAATCTTCAGTTAAATCTTCCACAATTCTACTCAGTTCCTGTCATTTGTGTATCCAAAAAACACTAAAAACACATGAACAAAGCATAATGTAGATGACTCAGTAGTCTTCCAAAGAAGAATGTTGCTGTAAAGTGCTCATTTCCACAGAAAGTAAAATGCTAAAGTTAAGGCTTCTTCCTTGCCCTGCCCTCTGTTTCTGGCTGAATGGGCTATTTCTCCAAACAAGGTTTTTGGGATTATAAAGTTTTTAGTTGCAAGAATAAGCAGTGACTGGCCAGAGAAAACTCTCATCATCATTGGACAAAATCTGTGGAATTTTCTGCTAAATAAAAGTAGAGGAATTCTTTTTTTTTTTTCTTTTTCTCAAATAAAGCCATTTTTGGTTTTACTAGACTTTTATTTTCCTATGCAGTTTTACTCTACTTTAACTTTCTTTTCTCTCGTTGTTTATTTAGATTTAATAATGAGTAAACAAAAGTGCACACTGAATCTCTTAGGATTCTATTGGGATACTTTTGGTTATAAGAAAAAAGGCAGTGTTGGCATTGACTTTAAAGAAAAACTTCAGTGTTTTTCGTTATAGTGATCCTCTATATCTACTTAAATGGTTTGAGATTGTGATTATTTTTATAAAAAACTATTTCATACTTCATGTTGGAAATTTCAGGTTTAGTATGTGATAATAGTATATTGGATTTTGTTTGTCCTTATAGATTCTCCTGGAAGGATCTGGCACTTTGAAATTCAGTAGTTTTTGCTGGGCTAAAGCAGATGGTGAAAACTTGGAAGAAGTTTTTGCTTCAGCTGGAGCTGAAGAAGGTGAAGATAGTAATGAAAGCACTCCACAAAAATACTTTAAAAATATAGTTCAAGGTATGAGATTTTTACTAGCCAGAATTAATTTGCATCAAAGAGACAGAATGAAAGTTGGAATATCAATGATTATGATAAAGAAAAATGATTTAGAATTAATCCTGTTTTGTCTCAGAAAAAATTGAGCTATGGAATTATTTATGGATTTTTAAAAAGTCTCTGCTGCAGATGCTCTCTGTAAGGTTTGGTACTAAATTCCATTAAGTTAGTGTTAAATGTATACAGAAAATTCAGGAAGTACTACACAGAACTACTGCTTTCATTGGGCACTGCACTGCTGTACTATCATTGTCCTTTTTGATGCACATGGTCTAGGTTATTTCTGGTTTGAAGTCACCTCTTTCACTACCTTCTGAGAAAACTACTGTACTTCAGTTTCAACAGGCAGATCCATGCAAATGCCATAGACTGCAAATACTGTGTGATTTTTTCATTGAATAAGAAAAATTCAGAAACTTGTTTTTAATCTTCTGATTCTTTTATTGTCATTATCTTGGAGCAACTCACAGACCTCTATTTACAAGATAATGATGTCTCATATATCAATTACTTTTATCAGAAACAATGGAATTCTTGGTAATTTTTTATGAGAACAAAGAGAGCTCTCCTTGCTCTCTCCTTCTTGAAGTCCACACTGGAATTAGTAAGACCAAGATCTGGTCTTTATTCAGGAAAAAATACAAATCTAATCTCTTTCCTGTTGCTCTTCAGAACAGCTGTTTTGATACGTATGGTAATGACCTTTTGTTACTTAAAAAAATAAAACCCAAATAGAAAAGAATCCAAAATAAACTTTTTAAGGGTCTATGGAATTGACACTTTTGCTGAGTTTGAGAACTGATGGGAACTACTGTAGAAATAGGAACTGTATATTTTTTTCCTGTATGAAACAAAAGAGATTTATGAATAAGCTGTTATAATTTGATATGTGATGTTTTCATAACATTTTAGTGGGAAAAGAGCCATAACTGTTTAGATCAGTGATTTCACTGGCTAGCTGCCTTGTTTTTTGTAACAGAGCTTTTTAAGTTCTTGAAGGTTTATTTCTTGGATTAGCTTTAAAAAAAAAGAAATCCCAAATGTGATGTAAAATAATTATTTCTGTTAAACCATTCTCATGTGAGTACCATTCTGCTCAAATTGCTTGGCTCTGAAAGCTGTTAAAGTAAATCAAAACAATCTTTGCATTAATCATTGTGTTTGAAAGTGCAGCACAAGTCAGTTTGGTTAATAGAAGTGAAATAAACAAGAAAGTATATATAATATATATATATAATCCTACATAATCAAGTTAAAGTTCATTTGAAACTACTTAAATTTGCTATTTCAGTTTTCTTATATGTTGAGTGAAAATAATCTATAAGTCAATGAAGTTTGGAGACAAAGTTTGAAATGTTGAAAAGGATATGAATGCTGAATGAATAATCAAAGTGCATTAATGATACATTCTGTATTTTGTAGGCTTTCCGTTATATACAGCTCCTGAAGCAATAAAGGGAAACAACTTCTGCAAAGCCAGTGATCTGTGGTCCCTGGGATGTTTGCTTTATGAGATGTTCTCAGGTTGTAAGTTTATTACATTATTAAGTGTATCTATTTAATATCTGTTTTACTGGAAACATAGGTCATGGTCCCAGAGTAAATTCTTATGAACTTTCTAGGGAATTTAGGACATAGAAAAACTTGGGACAGGCTTTGAAGATTCTTGAAGAACATAATAACTGTGCTTAAAAGAAAAAAAAAAAGTGTCTTTATCCAATAATCAGGTGAAACAATACTGTGAAGTGGTTCTATTGACAACAATACGAACCAACATGTAAGGTTTAAATACTATGATTTAAAATTAGGGCAGCCCTCAAATTCTGACCATGTAGTGTTTTTAAACTCCTTGGTATTAAACTCTCCTTGGTATTCAACCTTTGATAGAGACAACTGCCTCACTGTCTTAAAGCTAGAGTAATTTGGTTCCCTGCAGATAAAGTACCCATTAGCTGCAGCTGGAAGGAAGCTTCATCACAGAAGAGAATTACACTGCAACCTTCTTAAAGCTTCAACAAAACACTGATCTGTTGGATCAGCACAGTAACACAAGATACTGAGATTTCTGCTTTTTTCTGTTATCTCATTGCTGATTCATACAGGGCTATGATGGTCACCTCCATCAAGCCATATTTGGTGCCTTTTTTGCTGTAGTTTCTTTTGCTGTTCATGATGAAATAATTCAAGATTTGGAATTTAAATTCACGAGAAAACTTGATAAACAGTATTAAGACTGAGTTTGTTTATTTCTTTGGATGCTTTCTCAGGAAAATGAGCTCTTGATAAATCATTGCACCTTACAGCCATTTTGGAGTTTGCCTAATCTGTGAAATACACTTCTGTTTCTTTGTAGGAAAACCACCATTCCTGTCAGAAAGCCGTTCTGAATTAATTGAAAAGATTTTATCTGAAGATCCGTTGCAACCAGAACCAGAGGGTGGGGTTCTGTTATTCTTTAATGGATCAAATCACAGTAATACTTAAAAAGTTAAAGTTTTGGGTTGCCCTTTTTCTTCTGAGGCTGATTGCAGGAATCAGTTAGTTGTCCAAAGTGAATGTTAGCAATGCCTTCCTGTGATAATTCCCTGTTAGTGATGAATGCTTGTTTCCCTTTGACAGAGACATATATAATTTACTTTTAATTGTTAACACTCAGTCTACCTCCTGAGGTGGAATTTTTGATCTTGGTCATTCTGGGCATCAGTGTTATTCACAGAGATGTATATACATTAGTGGCTCTTTTTCAAATTTTTCAATTTAAGCAGATTTTAACTCCACTTAATTTCTTCCTGATGGCTGTCTGATAATTGGAGTGTGCTTTTTTTTATTTTAAGTTACAAACAATTTTAGTTCAATGACCAAGCATTAGTGGTTGGTTTGTTTGGGCATTTTTTTGAGGATTCTTTGAAATGCAAAAGAGTGTATATTTAAGATTCTTTATGCCTTGAAAGTTTTTTTCAGATGATATTACTATCAAGAAAGTTTTTTAGTACGATCTGTAGATAATAGTGTGGTTTACATTGGGTGATGGTTGTTTTTGCTATCCAGTACTGATTTTAAGTGCCTCTATATACAGGTTCTGCTTGTCACAAGCCTTCTGCTGAGTTCATTAATTTGCTTGATGGGTTACTTCAAAAGGATCCTCAGAAAAGGTAAACTGCCTGGTGCATGACAGCTGTTGTCACCTCTGGAGAAAATAATTCCTATGATACTGTATGTATAGTATTTTGTAGATGACAAAGGATGCAAAAAAATTCATCCCTCATATAAAAGAGCAAACTGTGCTTTTTCTTATATGAAGTGATATAGAATTAATGTTTTCATTAAGTGCATCTTTTTTTTAATTTTTGTACCTGGTGCTAAATAGATAACTTTGTAACAGAACAATAGGCAGTTTAGAATTGGATGGCTTTGCTTTTCTAGAGCAATGGGCACATGTATTTTATTAGGGTTTTACTTATACCTGATACAGTTACATTATTAAATAATTTAGGATTATAATTTATAGGGTATGTCAGATAATTTACATTGGGATTGACTCTGCACTTTGCTTTATTCTTATTCTCCTACCTCTGTTGTATGAATTTTCCATTCTGATTTAAGGTAAAACGTGTATTCTCTAAGAAAACTTATTGCCCAAGTAAAAGCAAACAACAGGATGAGTTGCTTTGTAATGTCACTAGGTTCAAAACCTAGTCTGGTATGTCTCTGTGGAGCTGCACTTAGCCACTCCTTTTACAGTTTGTTTGTTGATTTTCCAAAGGCTGAATTGGACAGACCTATTGCAGCATCCATTCTGGAAAGGATCCCTTAGCCATTGTGGTGCTGATTCTGCAGACAGACAGGGCACAAGCTTGAGGTACTGAATCTTCAAAGAAGACTTTTTTTAATAAATATAAGTAAAGATTAAAAAATATTTTAGTAAATTTGTCTGTAAATTTTATAATTTTTGAACTTTCCTTAGAATTTTCATGAATCAGGAATGGAGTTTTACATCATTCAGTGGGCAGTTTTGGATGTTTAGGAATTGTATTATCCCATTACTGTATTTCACTGTCCATTCACTTTCAACAGACTCCTTCCTGCTGGCTGTAGAATGTGTTGAAATTCACTTCTGAGCTAAATGCTCTCATTTTTAATTTGTTCATATATAATATAGTTGTGTGAATCTGACTTACAATTTTTTAAAAGCTTTTGTAGAATCCTATAAATATGGGTCAGTTTTATCTCTAGTGATTTTTTTTTTGTTTATTCTTATGTATTAGGCTTAGAGCATCACAAAGCCTCTCAGTGCATCATCTTAGAGCTGTGGTTCAGCCTTATAATCTTGCAAATGCAGCTGACCCATATTCTTTGCTTATGACATGATGCATTAATCTAATAGTTGTGGGTTTTTCTCTAAATTTTTAATACTCTACACGGTACATATGCAGAAACACCCAAATCTTTTGGGAAAATGTATTAAAAAGTTAGGCTTCTTCTTAAACCCTTGTTACCTTGCTGGTTTTCGTGTTTCTGATTTTGAATTGGGACATTTAGCATTGTTTTTCACGTTATTTTGTTCTAAATATTTGCAAGATTCTTCAGGTTCCAATCTAGTGAACTAATGTTAAAATAGTTTCAGAATTAGCTGAGTGGTTTTTCTTATAGCTACTTTAAAATTTTCTCTCATGTTGCTTAATACCTATTTCTGGTACCAGTGCTGCAGTATTTTTGTTATTAATGTTTATTATAGTTTGAGATACAAATCTTTCTCTTTTAATTTTATTACTGCTTTCACCTGCAATAAGAAATTAATATTTAAAGTTTATACTGTGGTATAAATTTTTTGTGGTATAAGGTTTTATTCAAGGTTTTAGCAAGACTTACATCAACATCCTGATAGTGCTAATTTTGGGGAATTTTCAGAGAACCAGAGGAATTTTAATCTCCTACGAAATACTGGGCTATTCAGCCATACTCTTAAGGTTTTTCTAATGTCTGAGAAATGTCTGCTGATATATACATTGACAAATATGACAAATGTAAAACATTGACTTGACATGCAAAGGAAGCTCAATAGTCTCTCTTTTCCAACTGTGAAGCCCATGTATCTCTTTTCTTCACAGTGTGGGTTGGATTAATATTTGATATCCTGGAGAGCCTTCATTAAGGTTTTATAACCCTTGTGAATAATATAAGGACGTGTTAAAAAACCCCCAAATAACCAAAATCAATAAAATTGCATTTAAGTGTGACATGTAAATCATTACACAAAAAAGTGATTTTAATCTAGGCTACAGACTTCATTACTGGAGATGGGTTTGGTGTGACTTTTTCCCGTGAAGATTAAAATGTCTGTAATGCTTTTAGTATTTCTTTAATATCTCTTGTATTATGGGATAAAAATTTAACTTTGTTAATGCCTTTCATTTAAATTCTAATGATAGAATTTTAAATATTCTCTAAGTTATTTGCTGTAAACTTATTTTTCATCATTGCCATTACCAATATAAAATGTATGTGCAACACATATTTAAAGAATATATTGTTCTGAAGAATGACAACTGAACTGTATGCTAAATATTCCAGCAGATAATGGAAACAATACTTTTATTTTTTAATCTGTAATCAATATCATTTATTAAACAGCAGGGAAGGTGCAGAGTCATCAGTTTCTTGGAGTGCCAAAGAGTCAATGGATGCTCATAAAAAGCTAAATAACCTGTCATCCTCAAAGGCAGGTCTTAAACCACCAAGCAATTCTTTCCAAATAGGTAATATTGTTCATTATGTTATTTTTTAGTTATTTTATCAATTCTTCCAACATATTTACTCCCTGTGTTTTATTTGATTTTAATCTCTGAATGCAAGTTCATGTTCTCTTTTCAGTAGAAACTCAGCCTGAATTACGCCCCAAAAGTGTAGCTGATGGTGAATCAAATGAATCCATATTTCTTCTCAGGTATGGAAACCTCCTTGTAATCCTGTATGTTTGGTGTTGGTTTTTTTCCCCACTGTCTCTTCAAATATTTTACTCTTATGACTGTAACACTGTGTCTGTCTCCTTTTGAATTTTCTATTACCAGTTAATAAATATTAAAATACATTTGAAGAGCTGTGAAAGCAGTGTGTGTAGTTAAGGCTTATATGACTTTATTACTCTTATTTTTGAAAGTAAACTTTTGATTACTTAGCTGTCTGTCTAAATAGAAAGCTCGGATCTAAAATTTATTTAGATCTTCCTTTCTTACTTCATATATATATTTATATATCCATATCTATATCTATATATATCTATATTTAAGAACAGGGGCCTGGAGTATGATTGCTTTAAATACATAAGAATAAGCATTCAGCATATGATCTATTAATAAATTCTGCCTGCAGCTTTTCATCACGAGCTATTGTGATGAAAATTAAGTCTATTAAGTCTATTAAGTACTACATGGGTGTTAAATAAAAAAAATAGTGATTAGTTTAATAGTGATTTGTTTCAGTTGAGGCCTGATTCTGAAACTTTGTGCTAGCTTTCAAGCCAAGAAGATTGCCTAGTGTAATACTTTTCCTATCAACATCAAGCAGAAATACTCCAGTTTGAAAATACTCTTTTAAGCTTCTTCCATAACCTGAAACAGCGCTTTTCTACATCGTCTTGTGTACAAAAGTTATTTCAGTTGGTTTTAATAAAGTGTTAATTCTCATCTCACTTATAACTTTTATCATCACAGCTAAATATGTATTATTAGTAATTTCAAGTAGCATTTTCTTTAGCAATCTGCTGAAAAGAAGGGCTACGATATTAAAAATAGTATAACATATAAACGAAATAATATTTTTAGCAACATAATTTATTTATAAGTACATTAATTTAAATACAAAATGAGAAATGTAAACAATTAAAAAAATTCATTCTGAAATTCTCTTTGCTTCAATGATATAACTTCTGAAAGCAGTGTATGTGATGTCTAGTAAAGTATTAAAACATTTAAGTGAAAGTAACTTGCTTTCCTGGCACTTGGCACCAGAATTTACTTAGCTGCTGGAGCAGTGAATCAGCTTTTAACAGCAGTGGCTTCTTCTACTTGTGCAAATGGAATAGATCTCATTCATTTTAACTAGTTTAATTCAGCAGTCTCTTGTTTTAAACAGAGAAACCATCTGAAAACTGAAAAAATAGGTACTATTTTCTGTATCTCAAACATATATGAAAGCAAATTAGTTGAATTAATTTTAAAAAACATATATTTTGTCCAGCCTCCTAGCTAGAAATCATAGGTTGGGGTTTTTTTTTGTTTAGGAACTAAAATTCCAAGCACATCTTGATACCTTTTTTTTACCATAAGAACTAGGATATTTCATGTATTTTTATATAGGTAATATTTTGGCATTCCTTCATTGTGCCATTTAAATTTAAATTTCTGTTGAAAATAGATGGAAGATGAGAACAATTATGTTAGTCATTTGATCACTGATTTCCTGAGTGTCTTTAAGTTTGTTTGGTGTCTGTATTTTTAATTTAGTGTTTTTTCTAATAAAGAAATCTGATTTATAACTAAATGTGTCTATTACTTTCTGCCAATCAAGAAAACATGTTCATTCAAAGTTGTTGATTTAACTAGTTTCCTGGCCTGACAATTATAATAATTCTAAAGTTGATTTTAAGTGCTTTAATTTAAATTAATGTGTACTATAAACCCCAAGTTCACTAGCAGCATTATGACAATTGCAACTTGGCACTATTCTGGTCTCTTCTTTCTTCATTTTCTAATTAGCAAACAGGATTTTAAAAAGAAAAAGCAAAATGTAAACCCAGTTCACAATGATACACAAAAATTAGGCAGTTTTTAATTCTATTACTTAGCCAAGACTTGGCAGTCAGAAGAGAATAACATAAAATAAATTACAAATTTTTGTCAAGTTAATTTGCTTCGTATGTTTTTTGGTGTTAGGAGTTAAGATAATAATTGTTTAGCATTCAGTTTGTAGAGTCATTATGTCTGAGAAAATCAAACTACATTCATTTAGCAATTACATCAAAATATCATCTTCTAATTTTTAACCAGCAAAGAAATCCTAACCTTGTCAGAACACATTTAAAGACAGAAAATTCATGTTTAGTTATGGATCAGGCAGAACATAGTGTTACATTTGTCAGTTTGAAAATTTGCTGTCTGACATGAAATTTTCAAAAAAGCAACAAAGAAGTAGTTTACAATGAAACTTAATCTGTAGTCTTTATTGGGTTTTAATTATTTTTTTTCTTTCTTTTGCTGAAGTTCTCGTCCTACACCTAGAACTAACTCTGCAGTAGAAGTACGTAATACTACTACTGCCCCAATCAAAAATTCTTCACAAGATTTGTGCTTGAAAACAGTGAGTAAAAAGTTTATATTGAGGGATGATGGTATCTCTAGTTATAATATTAGCCTGAAGTCTGTGGCAAAGTCAACTTTCTTTTGCATCCTTCCATAATTAACAGTGTGCAAGTTGTTTGAAAAAAATATTTGCAGAACTTCATATGTAGGAGTTAAGAAAGATTTTAAGTCTGCTTTTTTTGCCCCACTGCATAAAAGGCATGTTATCTTCTTTCTTCTCAGTCCACATTTTTACCTAATGCTTTTTCTTCCAATATATTTCTCTTACCATAATTTTTAGTTGGTCCTATCTGCTATTACATAAATAAAAAGCATGTTAGAATATGTTTCCATGGCCAGACTGCTTGGTATAATGTTGAAATGAAATATTTTGTGAATAAACATGAATTAAATCTTTTTTTGTACAGAACAGTTTTTAAAAAAACCTTTTTCTTGTTTTAGGCTGAAAATGTGTGCTCAAGTCAGCAGGATATGGAGTCAAAATTAAAAGAGCTCATTTACATTGAATCTGATCTTATTGTGACACCAATCATTGACAATCCAAAGGTATAGCAACATTAAATATAAGATTCAGGAACTTGTGGTTGAGGCTATTTTTGCAGATAAATGTTTAATCAGGGTGAAACTCCTTTCCTGTATTTTATAGTTCTCATTTTAAAGCAGTTCCACCCAGTTATCTGGCAAGCTCTCATGCAATTTTTTGGCAGTCTTTATAATCCTATTGTGTTGCTGATTTAGAGGAATGAGTTATTTTGGGATTGAATAATAATATTAAGTAATATCTTACAAGAAATAGAATCTACTAAATGCTGTATTCAGTGCTTTTGTAGTTTTGTTTTCTGATAACTTGCTTTGATATCTGTTACTTAAATGAACACAAAACTTTGGTTTGTTATACTCAAAACAAAGCCATCTATGAAGCCTTTTAGATAAGAAGCTAGACTTTTACAGAAAACCTTCTGTTACTCTTTAGACTTCTACTGTGATAATGTTTCTATTCAACATGAATTTATTTTCTCTCTTGAGGAACACCTGAGGTTACAAGAAATGTCCATTCTATTTCTGTCATATGGATTCTAATGAGCTAACAGTTTGTAACGAGTCTCCTGAGCAAGGAACTCATACTTGTTTGATAGTAAAGAGCAAACCAAAAGAGAATCACAGCTCTTCACTGCAATAACAATGTAATGTGCATTTATAGGCAAATGTATTGGTAGAAGGAATGGTAGGCAAGAACCCCTTTAGTCTTTCTTGCATTTCTGTGCCAGAAAAAATGAAGCAATACTAGCAACTTTACTCAGTAAATTGCTGATGTGGGGAATGCAACATTTTTCATTGGAACTGAGCATCTAAAATCATTAGAAATGTCTTACAGCTTTTATTTGCTATACTGCTTTAGTATTAACAATTCTTTTGGTTAGTTGTAATGAATTTCTTAGTACTTTCAAAAACTATTGATCTTAGACAGCTAGATAAGTAACTACCAAATAATGCTCTTTTAATATGTTTGGGGTGAGAGACATTGTTCCTAGTGGAGAATTTCAAAGGTAATTATATGTTTGAATGCTACTACTGTTAATTTCCCAGTTCTGTCTCAGGACTCTGACACAAAGCCTTAGTCCTTCACTGCTTCTCTTCTTACTACAAGTATAAGAGATGAGATTAGGGGTAGGTGCACATACTGATGTGCACATGTAGACTAATCTCCTTACCATGCAATGCCAGACTCAGAATTAATGCAGAATAGCCCACTAAGTTCCAGTGACATGTAATCAGAGTCACTGCCTGCTAGGTGATGACTCTTTAGTCTGCTTCTCAGACTTAAGGATGATTCTGACACCTGGTAAATCTGAAGAGCTTGCAATTTAATCTCCTGGAAAGGGATTTGCTAGATGCTGGCAGAATCTTAAAAGCTGAAATGTCAGATTAT
This sequence comes from Notiomystis cincta, assembly GCA_013398075.1. Taxonomy (NCBI): domain Eukaryota; kingdom Metazoa; phylum Chordata; class Aves; order Passeriformes; family Notiomystidae; genus Notiomystis; species Notiomystis cincta. The sequence goes on from VZRX01010744.1 coordinate 235,637, forward strand.
ATTGTAAAATTTCCCTGTGTTCTGCAGACCCGTGGAATTGAAAATATTTTTAGAAAATAGCTCTCTACTTGCACTTAGACTTCATCTGTCAAAGGCTAAGTTCCATTACACAATTGCTTTTTTAAAAGTTCTTTATTTACTGAAAATCACACTCAAACACTCAGTTACTGAGCAGTCATCCAATTTAATGGTCTACTAGAAAATGATGGTTGTGCAGGGAGAAAAATCCCTAAACCTTCTGAATGATAATATGACTTTTTATATCTTAGAATGGTCTAGTGTGTATATATATATATTTACTGTATGGAAATGAATTGCTAAAGCTTTTTGTGAGCTGTCACCTGCATAATTCCTTTCGGTTGCTTTTGAAACCCAAATGCAAGTATTTTTCTGCATATAAGAAAGATAAAAATGTGAACTGAAAAAATAGTGTAATTTTGTAAACCCATTTTAAAAATCACTTGAATTGAAATATTAGCAATATAATTACATAAAAAACATAGAGTTAAATCTTAGAGATTTGCTTGGAAGAAATACGTATCAGAAAACAATGGAAAATTCCTCAGTAATGAGCAGTAGCATGTACACCCATCCTGTACGAATTTTGCATCTTTGTGTTCTCACGTTCAACTACTTAGAGATTTTCTAGAAATGTATTAAAAGTAGTTGTAATGTATTTGTTTATTTTTCCAGATAATGAAGCAAGTACCAGTTAGATTTGACCCAAAAACTTTACACATACCATCATATTCAGGTATGGATCTGCTGCAGATTTTAACAAGTTCTGTTGTGTGCTTCTGTAACTCACTATCATAAGACCTGTAGCCTCTCCTTGTAGATTATATGTGGTCACAGTTTCAGAACTCTTAATTTCTCTGAAACTATAGTTGTGTATGTAGTGTTTTTAGCTAGACCAATTTTGAGTAGCCTTTTCAGGTATGAACACTTAAATGACATTCCTTTCTCTTCTGCCTTCTTGAGTTACAAGCCCATGCTCAAAACTTCTGGCATGAGACAGTCATCAGTGTTTTAGTGTGGGAAAACCAGCGGTTTTTTTTTTTCCAACTGAGAGATTTAAACTGAAATATTCAACCAACTGTATTAAAATTAGACAAATGCAGGCAAGAAAGCAGCAACAGGGTCTTAAAATGTGCAGTGTTGATCAGCCACAATACTAGGCAGCCTTGGCAGTCCCACCTTAAATCATGGAATGTTATGTCACTCATGTCCCAAAAGATAAGGTGAAGTTGTTTGGGGTCTGTCTTTTTGTTGTTGTTAGATTTCAATGTCTAGAAATATTTCTGAAAACTGAAGTCTACTCATTGTCGTAAGTGTAACATTTCTTCCCCTGGAATATTTCCTCGAGTCTTTTTAAGGAAAATACTGGACTGTGCTTGAACAGGTGTATCAACCAGCTATGTAGTCCTTCTAGAATTTACATAACACCTCTTCCTAGACATGAGTTCATTTTTTCTTTCTATAAATTATGTATTTTGAAGAATTAATTTGTTGAAGAAATTTTATGTTTGGAAAGGAACACACCGTCCCTCAATCTTCCAGTCAAGACTATAACCAAAAATATTTTTAATTTGATTCATCCAAAAATGATCAGATTCCACTGCCTAAGGGGAACGTTATATTTCATATTACATTTAAGTAGTTATCACACTGATGTTCTGACATGTTTAACTGTTGTCAGTATTTGTTTAATATGGGACAGTGGTTTTTGATGTAATTCTTTCAGAGTTGTAGCTTTTTTCTGGACAACTTTCTAATTGTTCTTGAAGACACTGATTTTGATGCTGCTCATCAGTAATAATTAAAGATAATATGGAAATATTTAAATGAATACCTGAAAGCCAAACTTGTTTTCACTTCTACTAATGTATATTTGCCTGCATTAGAAGGTGTAAAATTGGCATAAAAGACAGAAACCATGCTTTTAAACATTCTATACTGGAGCATATCAAGAGAGCAGATAGATTATTAATAAATAACTGCCAAAACTGAGGGAATGTATGGCTGCTAGATTGAAATTAACTGTTGAGACTGAGAAGGAAGTCTGAAAAAAATCTCAATTCATGTGCAGTGGTCAATGAATTGAACCACAGGATATATGTTACTTGTCCAGATGACTTGATTTCTTTGTGCTCTGTCTGAAGTCATCCATGTTCTGATTTGCCAAGGCTTAGCTAGGTGGGTATCTACCTGTAGGAGTGATATACACGTTTTCACTTTATTTATTGTGAGGAGATATCAATGACTTTCATTAGGTTTTGACTCAAATTTACTTTCAGGAAACTGCACTTGCTTATTAAGAATTAGTAATGATGAAGGACAACTGCTACCTTTCCTAAATATAATGCCAACAAATGTTTCCTTAAATGAAGGACTTAGCAGATTTACACTTTCAAAAATATTTTCAGACTTTTATTGCTGAATTTTTATCCTTTATTATTCTTCTTGCCTCCTTTTTGATTTCTGTAATCTTCAGACATGAATTCTAACATGCTTCTATAATATTTTAAGTACTAAAATTATAATTAGACTCTAACTTTAGAACTTATTCACATTGACGTTACTTTGTAGTGTGTTAAAGCTACATCAAAGATGCATTATCTTTAATTATTTATTTTCCTCTTTTGGTTAGTTGAGAAGTTGTCATCTATGAAAGACATGGACTGGAATAACTTCTTGAAAAGAGTGTGTTCCCTGCTTGATTCCAGCGAGAAGAATACAGGAGCAGCACATTCTAAATTGAACTTACTGTATTATCTATGTACTTTGGCTGTCCACAAGGAGATTGCAAGCAGGCTAATTAGCTCTCAACTGGTAAATAATAAAGCTTTGAAGGAATCAACATGGTTTATGTATTTTCCATTGTATCAAAAATCAGCTGCTGCTAGTTATATTTGAAGAAATCAATTGTGTACTGCCAAAAATATGATATCGATGAAAGTAGAAAAACTTAAAAATTATTAAATTTCATATTAGTTTTTTTAAAAGAGCTGAGGGAAACTAATTCTTTTTCTTAGATTTCAGTTACATTTACTTATAGTTTTGTTGTATTAGGGAGAATGTCGGGGTAAAAACTAACTTCATGAAGAATGTACAGTAATGTATGGTGAAAAATTAGTCTTTGCAAATCATTAAGTGGTAGAGGATACTGTAAAGAGTTCATGAATGAATTGTTAAATTAAGTTTATTTGGCCATATGTCTGTAAAGAATAGCAAGAAAGCTTTCTATAGAAGAGGCAGTAAACTTCCAGTAAACCAGGCTTCAGAGTGACCATGCTCTGAAGAGTCTCTTTTGGTGTTTCACATTTCAAAAACCGTTTTCTACCAGACAAACAATTTTACTACTATACTCTGTAGTGGTTTAACATATTTCTACAAGTCATGCATGTGCAGGAGAGAAGCAGACTTTTTTTCTCCCCCTTATATAAAGGTAACACAGAGGCTATCCTAAGATGAGCACTTTTCATTTTATTTAATAGAAAGTAGACTACTTTGCTCGCCTACATTTGTAATATTGTACCCAAGTCAAAAGGTGATGTGTGTTATTGTTGGATATAAGATACTAAAGACAAAATTGCACTACCAGAAAACTGGATGAAGAGCATTTAGTTGGGAGCAGTGGTAGGTCTTAAGCCATAGCATTCTTGTGAAAACCAGAAACAGAATTGCTGGAAGGTGTATTCATTTATCATTGGAGAATTTGGCACAGGGGGAAACAACTGAATAGCCAATTAACAGAACATTTTAGGAATGAGTTAGTAATTATGCAATTTGGTTCTTAAGTGACTGATTAGATATGTTAATATTCATTATTCTGGTATTTGCCAACTATTTTTATACAGACTCACAAAATCTTTTAATATTTGTTTCATAATACTATATGATGATCTCTGTGCTTGTGTTGAAAGTATCAGACCTTTTTCGTCTTGACAGAGTTATTCAGAATGACAAAAATTTCTAACATGCTGATATATGTTTAGTAGTTCAGTTTAAGGCAAAAATATACAAAAATATTAATATTTTTCCATTCAGACTTTTTTATTTTTATTTCTTTAATCAGTGTTTGCACAATATCTGCAGTATTTGTCTGTGATAATACTCTTAGAAAATGTTATTCAAGTATATTTTTATGGAATTACTGATATTTTGATTTTGTTGTTTATCATTTGGAACTATCAGATGATTGAAATTCATGTTTATTTATTTTCTTTGAACTGTAGTTTCCTGTATTGATACAGCAGTTGCGTGCAGCCACCAACTGGGACATGTAAGTAACAACTATTTTAAATTAATATGTTCAAATACAGAATTGTCACAGAATTTTATTAAAGATTTTATTGACAGGTTATTTGAGGAGTGTTTTACCCTGTCAGACTGCTGTGGTATCTGACTGGCATTATGATGGTGGATATAAAATGGAATTTGTTCAGCATTGAATTTGTATATTGCTATTCTACAGGACCAAAGATTATAGAAAACTTCTAAAATTTTATATAGATATTATAAAACTTAGTGTATCAAATATAATTACTTAAAATCACTGAATAAAATAACTCCATACCACAACTGAGTAAAATAACTATAATGGTAGTTTTTTTCCCCCAATGCCTGTCAGGAATAGTTCAATGTGATAGTGCCCTCTGCTGTTTCTTTCATAAACGTTGATTTTCTTATTCCATTTTTTCCCTTTAATGAAACGTTTAAAACTGATTTGCTGATACAGATTTAATTTCTGTTTTGTCAGCTATCCTGAAAAGTCTAAATTATCTGTAGAGGTTTTCTGTATTATATAAAAACTGAATATGAATATGACTGTTGGTAATCCTAAGAAACTAAAGAATCTTCACTCTTTAGAGCAAGAGGAAATAGATTTACTGCTAAGTTGGACTGAAACACTGAAATAATTTGTGTATACAAAAAACCAGAAATAAGAAGAAAATCTGAGCTGTAAATAGGACAATAATTTTTTCTGCCCTTAGCAAACTGTAGAATATAACCAAATATTTATTTGTTACACAGACGTGCTAACATTGCTCGAGTGATTGGTTTACTGGCATTACACACATCTGAACTTGGAGAAAATGTACCTGTTTCTGAGGTAACTCACCTTTTTTTTTTTTGAAGGGAGTTTACTATTTATGTTAGAAGTTTTCACAGCTTTTATTGTTTTGTACCTGGCTTTATTTTTGACTCATGTGTGAAGTGGAATATAATCAATTAATTAAATGTATAAATTTACGAGCTTATTCTATGTAGTTGTAGTTTTGATCTTTACAAACCTGTGGCCACCAATAATAAAACTAACATTTTTGTCTCCTTTTCATAAAATCAAGTAGTCACTGTCCTACTTCTTGTGCATGTAGAAAGAAGAAACTGTTGATGCATTTGGTTATCCTGAAATGTAATTATTGTAATTAGTATAAAAATAGTACAACTGATTCTTAGAAATCTTTTTTTTTAATATAATTTATTGAGATGGGAGTAATTTGAGGTTTCTCACAGTTCTTGAAGAATGTGTGTAATGAAAGGCCAGTACTTTTCTTTGGAGAAGAAAACTTTTTTTTAATTCTTGTCTGATATTACATGGTCAGTAGTTGACTTAAATAGAACACTGATTAGATTAAGTGGTCTTACTGTCCTTTTATTGCATGTGGCACATGCACACAGATTGCAAAATCTTGACAGAATGTGCTATTTAATGTTGGTTTAAAGTGTGAATGTGGCATCATTTCTGCTTCATGAGGTGAAGCCAGAACTTCAGTTTAATGTGTGTTTGAATGGAAGACCCAATTGCTAAACATGAGCTGTAAATATGCCTGTGTGCTGTGCAGATCTGGCATGTAGGAAGGTACAGTTCATGGTAAATACCTGACTTTTTTGGAAATGCAGCTAAGGAAGTTTTTGCTGGTTTAGGTACTTCGGGTTTCTTCTTAATGAATATTGGAAATTATTGTGATTATCTTGCTATGTTGCTTCACATTCCCATTCTGTAGTGAAACAAAACATTATTGTTGTTACCCAGGGTTTGCTGTTTGTTTTGTAAAGTTCCAAAGCGGGGCAAAAGTCCTTATAGTTACAGTCACTGAAGTTTGGTCAAAGTCTTTCAATACTGACAGTTGCATGACAGTTGAATTCCAGGTCGAAAATTAAGTGTGCTCTTTTATGTGGCAGATTTTGTCTGATATTTACGTTTTTGACATTCCAGTGAAAATGCTGAAAAGTAATTTTGAGACATCCATATAGCTTTTGGCTTCAGGTGTTCAGGTGGTTAGCACTAATATGTTTAGCAATAGTTTTCCTAACTTCCCAGTTTCCATCAGAAAACACATATCCCAGTTAGCTTTTGTATTTAAAAGGAATACATTGGAGTAGTTATACATTGAACTGTAATATTATTTTGTTCAAAATGTTTCCAGTTCCTTTTTTTTTTTATTTGAATATATAAGTCATTCACAAATGGAATTTAGCATTTTTGGAAGTATCCATATACTTCAAAAACCAAGTTAAGTCCAAGACCAGTGACATTTAAATTGAAGGACTAGAAAGGAAAATTAACTTTCATTTTAACTTTATGGCCCCATTTTTATGTTGATTAAAATTAGACTTTATATACATTCATTGAGAAAATCAGGATTTATCTTTTAAATTAACAAGTCTGAGTTCAAAATGTGTCTACTGTGCTTTATTTAATGATACTCATTCCAATTTGTTTCTCCCAAAGTAATATCTCTGAATTAAAAAATATTTTAGTGCTTACCCAATATTAGCATGATGAAAAAACATTGAATTCTAATATTTTCATGTCTTCAAATTTATTTTTGCATATATAATGTAAAATCAAATAATTGTGGACAGTACACGCAACTTAATAGTTCATTTATAGGAGAAGTAGGAAGGAGTAATTTAAGAATTTCTCATCTAGAGTTGTATTCCCTTCTGTTCCCTTCAGAGGAACCTGTGAGTTGGTTGTACATTCTTGTTGACTGTCAGCTGTTTTATGTTGTGTGATGCTTAGAAAAGCCCACCACAAAGCAAATCTTTCTGGCAGCATTATATACAGAATTAAAGATAATGTTGTAATTGATTCTCTTAAAAGAGCCATCTGATGTTCCAGGTAATGTTTATTGGTGGCTGTTGTGATTTAGAAATGTCAAAATCAAGCTGTATCTTGAGCTGATCAACATAATTTAAAATGACACTCTATGATCCAGGTCTTACTGTCTGAAGATACAGGAAATCTGTCTATTGGTAGGGGATTTTTGTGTGTTCTTTCCTCTTCCATTCTTGTAACTTCTAATACTGTTTGATTTTTTGACCTGTTAAATTGAGGTGATCTCCTCTAGCTCCAAAATTTGTTCCCAAGTGTGTCAAGTCAGTTGAGAGTTGTGAAAATGATTCTGGGTTTATTTTTCCCCCCTATGGGTACCATGCTATTTATATCAAGTTTTCTTTCCAGTTGTTATCACTCAGTCATGGCCCCTTTGCAGTTTTTTAGTTACCTCATTATACACTCATCACTTACTTGTGATCTGTTTAGTACTTTTAAAGAACCACAGGACCTAGTGGAGACCTTGTGCAGGTTGCCACTGCTGGCCCTAACATATTAAAAGCTGACTCTTTATTTCTACTCCCTACTGCCTTCATTTAATGATAATTCCTCTATCATTGAGGTTGAATCTGTACCATTACATTGTTGTTGTTAAAATGGTTTTATAGATAGTAGTAGAATTAATCTCTGAAGAGGCAAAAAAACTTTAGGAAAGAAAAGAAGCCTCAACCTCATTTTACAGGCTAAAGTAAACTTTCACATAATGCATGCCAAAAGCCTTTAATTTATTTGCTTTGAAAAATTAATGTTTTGGGTTTTTTTTTAAAGCTTGTTTTTCAAACAATCAGGAACTGCAGTTTCCTTTGAATGTAACCACCAGAGGTCACTAAAATACAAAAAAAAATGCAAGTAAACTACTGTTTCAAAGGCTAGACAAGTGTGGAACTGTATACTATCTTTATTCTGCTGATATATTTGAGTATATAGGTCATATTAGAAAAAATTAGAATAAATGAATATTTATATCTGTAAATTCATTTGAGCTTGATCTATTTCCAGTTAAGTATTTTTAAGAAGTATATTGCATTGATTAGAAGAAAATTACACTGATCTTAGAACACAATAGGGGAATTGATCTCTTGCATAACTGCAGATGAAGACATTTTATGTGCAATTTCTTCTATTGTGCAGCTGCAATAAAAGACTTTAATAGGTTAGATGTTTTTTCCTGACTTAATATAAGTTTTTCCCCCATGGAATTGCCCTTTACAGATAATAAACATAATTCCCTCTTACTTATTCCTAGTTATCTTAGGAAAACACCTAAACTTTAAAGTTTTATTTTTGTATTTAGATTTTTAAATTGGTTATTAAAATTCAATGAAAAAACCCCATTCTTTCCAGGATTCTGTTCTTCATCTTATAGGAAAAGAAATTCTTCCATAGTTAGGAAGGCTTGTTTCCTTCCAATTTGGTGTATTTATTAACAGAAGCTGTTGTCCTTTCCTTTCCATGAATATACTGGCCACCTTGGATACAGCCACTCTGATGTGACATTTCAGACTCAGTCTATTATTTTACTGAGATGATAGAGGAACTTAACAGTTTGCCTCCATGTCAGGGAGCAGTGTCCTTTTCTGTCTGGTAGGAGACCACCCTGGAGTCGTTCTCTGCCTGGCTTTTTCAGTGGCAAAATCTACTCCTTTTCCTTACCTTTGCTAATTGGCTAATTGGGAATATCAATCTCACACTATGGCCTGGGCAGTTGTGCCTGTTTTTTTAACAGACCTAGGTGCAGTGCTTTACTGAGTGTTTAAAGGGTTCAGAGAACCTGCTGCAGCCTTCACCCTGTGAGCTTCTTTGCAAAGCCTTTGACTTAATGTATTCCATGGACAAATTAATAAATTAAATATCCCATATGGAGGATGACAGCATATCAGATTATCTCCATAATATCAAGTTTTGATTCCTTTGTCAAAGCCTTGAAACATCCAGATTTCTGGTTTCATCCAAATTGAAACTCTATATAATTTGAGCCTTTTTATTTATGTCCCTTTTTTTATTAAAGTACAATTTAGAGGTTGTTTTCCACAGCTGGAAAACTGCTGTGTTGTTACAGGTGCAGTTTTATGACCTGTAAACTCTTATATATACTCCAGCTAGCTGATTGTTTCTACATTTTACATTTTGTTGTCATTCAAATTCATACAGAATGCAGATTTTAAGTCCTGTTCCTAGCTTACCTCTTTGATAACTCCTGTTTCTAGGCCTGTCCATGTCTGTCCATATGGTTCTGAGTTTTGAATAGAAATGGTTTGATTCAACCATTTATTCCAAACCTATTTAGTTTAAATATTGTTTTTTTGTAAAATGACTTTTTAAGTCTTCTCACAAATGATCATGATTTTAGTGTATCCTTGTTTTCTCCAAGGGGCCCTTTTCTTATTTTGATCTGATATTTCTTATATTGAAAAAAAAAAGCAACACAAAACAAAACCCACCCAAATTAAAAAAATCCGTAGTCATGAGCTAGAATCTATAGGAGAGTGTGTGAGTATTTACACATGTTCACATACACACATATTTTGTAAGTTGTTTAAAACCTTACGATTATCTTTCTGACAAAATCAGGATTGTCACTTAATACTTTGGTAACAGTGAGAGGGGGTTCAATTTAAGTTTTTTTGAGTGACTTCTAGTAAACTTTCAACCTCTATAATAAATTTATTCAATTTATTTTCAACAACCTGGTTCACTGAATTATAACTTAGGTACTTGCCTGGGGCATGTGGCCAGAAGACAAATGAAAAATTGACATTTCTCAGGTAAATTAGCAGAAACCAATAGTGTGTTTGAGAAAAGTTCTTCTGAATTAATAAACAGAAAATGGAAATATAATTAAATTAACAGTGGATATGTCAGGCATAGCAATTCTGGATTGTTAGAGAAAATATTAAGACCTTTTATCATAATTGAAAATTCTTCTTTTTCTTCTCTCAAAAAATTACTTTTATCAATCCGATTAATTGGGCTTGCTTTATGCTTGAAATCCAAGCTGTAGTAGAAAACAAGGAAATTTTCAACTAGGAAGGAGAAAACATACAGCAATGTAATAAGCAAAGTAATAAGTTTTCTTAAATTAATTACCTGACTCAAGACTACCATTTTAAAAGACATTTAATTGACACTGTTTTCATAGTCCATTAAATTTACTCTCTTTTCTTTGAGAGGTGAAATAGTACATTTTTCCATTAAAATTGTATCAGTGGTGCTGCCAGCATATCTGTTTGTAACAGTCTTCAGTTTAGTTCTTATCATGGTAAAAGTGCTGTGTTGTTTTTAGGTTTTTTTACAATTCTGTTATTTTTGAGATGATGAAGATCTGTGCCTGTAAGACCCTTTCATTCAGCAGATAAATATCTACATCTCTGGAAGTGCTATTTATATTGGTCATATATATATTGGAGATACATTTGGGGTGGGAAAGCTGAGATAAACTAGATGGAATATTGTTTCTGTAGTTAAAATAACTTAGCAGGAACATTTCTTTTTTCTGTGGAAGAAGTGAAATATTTGCTTTCCTTACATTGCTACCATCAGCAGAACCATCAAATACATACAGAAAATAAAATGTGCAGTTGGCATTCTATCCATGAGCAAGAGAGACCACATGGAAAAAAATTTTGTGCCTAAGCTGCTTGACATAAACAATTTTTTATTTTTCATTAACACAAACACATGTCTGTGTAAGGCTTTAAATAAATATTTTCTGACATAATTTCGTTATTGTTTGTGTGATGTTTGGAAAGTCACATCATACAATATTGCAATTCTTTGTGGTATGCTGTAAATTCTCTTTTTTTCTTTTAATTAAAGCTTGACATAGCTGAGAATTTGGTTTTAATACATTTTTGGTACTTTAGTTTTCTTTTGCACCAGCCAGTTTTGGGTCTGTGCAAGCTGCTGTGCAATTTGCACACTGAACTGTTTTGTTCTTAAAACTGAGTGCATACCTTAAAGAATTAATCTAAAAGAGAGTCCTTCTTCCACCTCCTTATGTCTTGCACTTGCAAATTAATCATGTCATAGACTAGGAACAGAAGAAAATAATCCAGTCTTTTCCTCTAAAGCACACACTTGCTTGATTGACACAATTAGGCTGCAGCATGTTTTTGTGATAGAAATTGCACACTCGTGGTAGCTGAAAAGCCTGATTTCCTCCTGTCTTCTGATTACTGCACTAAAAGACACTCAGACCAGACTCAGTGTTACTTGTATATTAGCTGTAGTCTTAGCTCTTCTTCTGAATACCAGACCTTTCAGCTATCATCTTGGGGGGGGGGGGGAAGTTATT
>VZRX01010744.1:247073-271645 GCA_013398075.1 Notiomystis cincta
GGGGGGGGGGAAGTTATTTTAGTCTGAAATACATTTAAAAAATAATTCTATAGGGAAGAATTGTTGTTTTGTCCAGTTTGCATCATCACTGAGCAGAATGAAGGAATTTGCAGTACTCAAAGGGAACTAATTTCAAAGAAAATTTGTGGAAAATCCCGTGTAATTTTTTTAAAAATATGAGATATTCTATGTAGAAATAATCAATCTAAAATATTCTACATGGATATTTTATTGATGGGCATTGGTCTTTGAGTGTCATCAGCATGGCTTCTGAAAAGCAGATAAAAGGCCCGCTGCTTGGAAGATGATAACTTAAAGTAACTTCAAATCAGTTTATGAACAGAGTGAAAACAAAGAAAAGAAGAGAAAAAAAGAAAGAAAAATACCACTTCCTTGAATGTTCCTGATAACCCTTATTCTGTGGAGACTGATTTCTAGTTTCAGTTTGCATTTTTAGATGTAAACCAGCTTCATTTGGTTGCCACTGAGTTCAGTTTTGAAGGCAGATATCTTTGCTTTTTGGGCTCCTGAGCAATCTTTTTCTTTCCTTGGCAAAAATGAAAACAGGATCTCTTTGCTGTTAGAAGCAAATATTTTTATTTGCCTGATCACAGGTTCATCCTGTGATTAAAAAGTTTCAAACTTAAGGCCTGGGTTAGAAATCATATATATTCATGAACATCTGCAACTGAGCTCATGTAATCATACAACTGTCATGACAGACTAGGAGAAGAAATAACTATTTTTTTCCTTAAAAATCAAACCCAGCAAACAAACTTTTACATGCATTTTTGATGTGTTAGTAAACATACCAGATTTATAAATGCTACTATTTGTTTCTGATTTTACCCCTTTGGGACCTTGAATTGATTTGAAAGCAAGTTGAACCTCCTTTTGAGTTCATGACATCTGATTTGGCTGCTCATCTAGTAAGACCTCTTCCTCCAGCAGTTATGGAAAAGTTGAAAAGATAAGAGTTTTCATGATGAGTCAGTTTTGCATTGTATTCCACCTGGAAAAATGTTATACCTGCATCTTATATTGTACCTTAGAGGAGTTCTAGAGGAGTTGCAATATGTGTTTCATTTTCTTGCTTTTTTTTCCCCCTACATTCTGGACAGCATTAATTGTACATCCACAGTCTGGTAGTGAGAATTCTCTTCAGTCCTCCTTACTTCATGACACAGTTTGAGTCAAGATGTTCAGTGAAAGCGGATAGTTTGTTTTTTTTTCATCTACCCTTTTAAAAATAAGTACTTGGTATGAATATTACTGTAGATTCTTTTCTGGTTAGTGGCAATAAAATCATGGCATACTTTCTCCACCTGGTGAGAGTGCTTTGCTCAGGGGAAAGTCAGGTTGCTTTGCCATTACTTGCCATTACTTGCCTAAATTACATGTTGTGTGTGTACTCACAGAAAAGTGAACTAAAAAATAATTTCCATTATGTTTGAGGCATAGACAGCTTTCATCACTGTAAAGGTTTTCAGAATTACAGATATATGTTGATTTCCACTAATATTTGCAGATAATCATACTAATAGAGCAAAGATGTAGTAATATGGTAAATCTGTACATTGCCATTCTACAGCTTCAGGTATAAAATACCTTCTTTTTTTTTTGAATATGCTGTAATTTTCACTTCTGGACTCTTGAAACAGCAGGGAAACTTTTAGATGCAGCCTGAAATGGATTGAGAACCTGCCACAGGTAATAGATCAACTTCACACACTATTGTTGTAAATTAAGGCAATGACTGCTATCCAGATACGAAACTTTCTTTTTCCTTTTCTTTTTATAACTATACTATATGTGTTCAGGTTGACAGCTAGTGTAAAAGGTGTAGGTAATTTATTAAATTTAAGATGCTTTTACTAGACAGTGTAGGACTTGCAGTTCATTGCTATTTACTTCTATGAAAGGAAAAATGTAGGCAGATTGAAAAGAAAAAGAATATACTACAGGTGAGAAGGAGACTTCATTTGTCAGTCTGTAGTTGTAATAACTTTGCTTTTTCTGTTGTGCATTTTCCCACAAACACTGTGGTACTTTCTTTACCTAAAATTTATGCCACCCTTTAACATTGAATCAAAGTGTGTAGGCAGATTTTTTTTTGAAGTCTTGTATTTTTCCTTATGAAAGGATGAAAAAATATTTTAAATCTTGTGCAAATCACTTTTGTCAAGATTAGAAGTTGCTAAAATTAACCTATAGTGGACAAATTTATTATAATATATGAAGACAAGAAGTATAAGATATCATGCAGCTTCTGTTTCTGTGTAACAGTTTTAGTGCAAGTCAGTCACTAATAGCTCAGATTTCTTCAGACACATCTTTCCTCTTGTTCAATAAACACTTCTTTTCAAATAAAAACTTGAATTTATTGCAGTGTTGACTAGATGTTTTGGCAGGTGTTTTTTAGTGTAAAAGAAGGGAATTTACTTCTTAATTTGAATTAACTCAGTTTTTCCTCTTTTTTCATTCATATGTGAAAAAAGAGTAGGAATTGGAATATGAGAAGAATTACTTCCTTATCACTTTAGAATAAAAATAATAACTAGAAACTCTTCAGAATAAAAGTAAGAACTTGTCCTAGAATCTTGAAGGAGAGTGAGAAACAATAATTTCTGTTCACCCATATGAATTATTGTTCTTGGATATAATTTTCATTCATTTTTAATCCTAAATTCTTAATTTTTATGACAAACAAACAGAAAACCCCCAAAACACAGAAGATGCATAATCTACCCAGTATACTTAATGTCTGTTTTGTTAAACTTCAATTGAGCAGTAAGGCAGCCAAACAGAACTTAGTACAAGTAAATGTAGTGAATATATAATTTACCAGACACAAAGGTTAAGTCATGGTTTTATTTAATAGAACATAGGATTTAGAAAATTGTAGGACTTCCCACATAAATTTCTTTAGCTGATGTGTCATCAAAATTTACCAATATATTAACCATACTTTGAGAAAATAAGAATTGCAGGTGCAAACCAGTATTAGTGTTGATACAGGGTTTTCTGCTGGTTGAGATTCATCATTAAAACTGATAATTTTGAGCAGTCTGCCTTGATTCTTTATAGCAGATGTACAAATTGATTTGTTTTTTCTTCAAGTTCTGCCTGCAAACAAACAAGTGTAACTTAAGTGTCATGATGATTTAATGTCCCTAGCTAGTCTGCTGGAACTATGGTCAGCAGCTCTTGTTAATCACACAATTCATCAGTTTTGTGTAGTTAAAAACTACCTCATGGTCGGTTCACCCTCAGTCTAAAGGGGCAATGTTGAGGGATGTTAACTGGCTATGTATAATCTCTGTTAATGCCACAGTGACAGGGTACTTTTGGTGGTATTGATTCCACAGCCAGAGTATTCACAAAATATATTTCATCAGAAAAGCAAGAGTAATTCTGTATAGCTGTAGAAAGGAAATCTAATAAAGGAGAAAATGCTGTCATTATGTGTTCATCAAGTGCAGACTTGCACTTGAATCAACTTGACTACTACTTTCTCAAGCTGACTTATTAGAATCTTTAAAACCTACTGATAAATTTAGTTCTTAAATACGAAAGTAAACTCTCTCTGGAATGACAGGCTAATTAAAGTTCCTGAATAAAATTTGTAGAAATGCTCTGAACGCAGTTAAAGAAAACAGTTAATGACCATAGCACTACATAAAAAAATGGGGAGGTTGAAGTTTGTTTAGTAGATCCTTTTGGTTTGATTTGAAGACTGCTTTTCCAGTTTTGATATGATTTTGCTGTACAAAGATTGGAGTTATGAAGCTGCTAAGGTCAGAAGGTGAAGTAAAACAAGGGACGTTGAGGATAAAAAGTCCTTGGTGCTCCAAGGAAGAAAAAGTGCTTTACTGCTAAATACTTTTGCATGCAAAAGTGATTTCTTACTAGGCCACCTGCACAAGATAAATTTTCTAATTTCCTTCCAGCTCTTCTTTATACATAACACATCTATACACACACATGCACACACACACAAACATATATGTATATATGCTTTGCATACAGAAAATCATGAAATACAAGAAACTAAAATGATATGTCCAGTTCTACCACAGTAAGTCACCTGTAAACTTAAAGTTCAGGAGAGAAAACCTTTATAGTTCTTATCCTTTGATATAATATCTACACAAAAGATACCATTAGAGGTTTCTTGTTGTTTGTTCTTTTTGTAACCTGATGGTGAGCTTTCAGATCTTCTGACAGAAACACAGGAACAGCAAGTATGCTTTTCTTTTCCTGGCAGATCTATTTCTGTTGTCCTGAGGGAAATGAAAGAACAGATATCTGATAATTTGTCACCTTGGCTAATTCCTTATTGCATTTTTCTCCATGTTGCATATATAATGTTTTGTAATAATTATTTTTTCTCGTCTTTCAGTGCTTACTAAATCCCTTGCAAATGGCTCTTTAGCATAAGTGTATCAGTAAGAAGGCATTTGAGATAAAAGCTTTTTACCTTTAGCAGTATGTTTTGCTTGACAAAATACATGTGTTCATCTATTGATTGATTTTTTTTAATTTAGGCAATTACACTTTTAACCGAACTAATCAGAGAGAACTTCAGAAACAGCAAATTGAAGCAATGCTTTTTGCCAGCACTTGGGGAGCTGCTTTACCTCATAGCCAGCAAGGTAAGACTGCAAGTGATCCTTAAAAATTTGGCAAATGTGAAAAATTTTCCAATGGAGAAGTAGACCAAAAAATCAAATTATTTAGTCATTTGTATAGCCAACAGTTTCTGGTCCTTTTGTCTTTTCTAATACCTAGTCTGCTTTAAGAAACATGCTAGTGTGATTGTTTACTTTATCTGAGATTAATTAAACAGCATTCTTCAAGTGTAGAATTTTAACTTCGTAAAAAGATTTAATCAACCACCATAAACACTGCTGGCCTCCAAGTGGTAGATCTAAGGGTTCAGACATCTAAGGTAGAGATGTTGATTAAACAGGATATGTTAGGACCGCCTATAGTATCAATAAATGAATATAATTAGTATATCTATATATCTAGTCTGTATTAGACCTTATTGTAGCATGGTTGGATTCACAGCACTGTGGAAAAGGAAATGAAATGATCCTGACTAATTTCAAATGGACTTATGTTTATTCCTGATTAAAACTGATTTAAACCTTCAGTCTAGAAATAGTAGATTCACATTAAAAGTAATCAGAAGTTATTTATAGAAAAGAAATACTGTCAATATTAAGAATTGAAGTTGACAGCTCCTTTAAACCATCACATTTCTTTTTCCATATTCAAAGAATAAGATACTCTTTTACTTAACAGAAACAAAGGTGTCTTCAAGCAGAAAAAGTCTAACCTTGGCTTCTCTGAAGCCTTTGTATTGTCTGCATTATCTAACAGCTCTGAATGCTGACACATTAATTTACCAAGTCAGTCAGTAATGGACCGAAAGCAGCAAATGAATCGTTGCTTTGGCTTTAGTTACAGCTTTGCACTGAACTTTCAGGTTTTATTTTCTTTATCCTCTAGCTCCTTTGCATGTTCCACAAGATGTAGTGGTTGCCTTGGTTTTTGTAGAATAACAAGCACTGTCCTATTTTTGTTGGACAATTTCCAAAATATTTGTCAAATACATGCTCACAGAACTTAAAATGAGAAATTATGTTCTGAAAAATGCATCCACAGTCACAGTTTATATATTTTGATACTTTCTCAGTTTTCCTCAGGAGAAAAGATTTGTACCTGCTATCATCAAATAAACTTAAAACTCCAACTTGAAAATTATGTTTGGCAGGAATATTTTGCATGGCTTCATTTTATTTTGAAATTAAACTGATAGCTGAAACAATTCTGTTAACACTGGTTGTATAACACCAAAATGATTTGCACAGATTTTTTCCTTCTGAAAATGTGAACTGACAAATTTTTTGGTTTGTGTATGAATTTCACAATGTTTGAAGTGTGACAACTTGCATATAAATGGCAACTCTGTCACTTTTTGAGGTTGGTTACACACACATACACAAATACACACACACAGGTATTAATGGGTTGCATTATGTTATAGCTAAGAAATTATTAGAGTATAAGAATAAATACTTGGACACATATGAGCTCAAGACACCATGTCTTGGTAAAATTTCAAAAACATCAGTGTGATTTGTATGCTTGGAGATTAACCCTTCAATTTTTTTGAGAAAAGCACTTTTCATTTTTCTATTCTGTATGTATTCAACTTCAGAATACTGTAGTGTTGTAGGCATATTGTTGCTCATTAAATTGTTGAACAGTAATGTTTAATGACCTTGCCAAGATCATAGAGCAAATCAGGGATAATATAATAAATGAAACCAGGAAGTTTATTGCCAATTTATATCTTTAAACAGCAAAGCTTTATGACTTGACTAATAAAGAAAAATAAATCATAACTGCATCTAATTCATTAAGGACTATACATTTGTTTTTCTTGTTTCTTTCCATTTTGCACTTTCTTTGGCCTACTTGATTGTTTTATCAAACTGCTAAATATTTTCATTTAAACTGCAAGTTTTTGAGGGCATGGCTGATTTTATTTATTCATTTATTCCCTCTGGGGTTTTGCGAAGTGTTTCTAGGTTGAGCTACAATTTTAATATTAAATATTGGTAAAGATTATTTCTTTTTCATCTGAACATTTGATAAATCATAAATTATCAAATACTTAAAATCAAGTTCAGGTGTTTAAGTGCAGGATGTTTAATGAGGTAAACCATCCTGCATTTCTATGGCTTAGAAAATACTGGGAAAGATCCAGATAATTTTAATGGCCCTGCATAATCCTAAACTCTTGATATTGTGGGTGTACTTGCATACGAGATCTCATAAGGAAGATCTTACACTCCATCTCTGCATTTGTATTCCAAACAGAAGCCAAAAGCAATTCACAAGTAGCATGAGCAGACTCCAGGGAGCATGTTCTCATACTCTTGAGTGGATTGCCTTGGGGGAAAGCTTTCAAGTTCTATGTAATATTTTTATTCATTTTGTGTTGTTTGTGTTATTAGGGTGCAGAACCTAAAGTTTGTTCAAAACCAACATGGGCTGTGAGCAAAATTAGCAAGATTCCCCAGTGTTTGGTGATATATTTAAGTTTATTAAGTGTCAAATAGTGTATATTATGTTTCGGTAATTAAGAATGATACTGAGTTTCATACCCCTTTTGCCTTTTTTTATTTCTAAACAGAGATTAAACCTTGCAGAAAGTCATTAATCAGTTTGAAGAATGGAAGAGCTATTAATGTTTTAGGGCTGCATAATTTCTTAAAGCTTTTTATTTTATAGTACATTCAATATGTATCATTACAAAAGAACTTGAAAGAATTTCTGGGCAAATTAGATGAATACAATGAGAAACAGACCCATGCCAGTTCCACCATAGATTGTAATTTTAACTCTGTTTTGACTCCTAGTCTTGTCCTGCCTCTTCCAGGTTGAAAAGATTCCACTTTTGACTGTTTTAAAGTAACCTACCTTTACTTTCTTGAAACTTGGGCTGTGTTTTCTTAAACTTACACACAAGGCCTTGGAAGGCAAACTGTGATTACTTGTCAGCAAGTTCTCACTCAGATAAGATGGAGGAGGTGGAATGTAGTGGATCTGATGTGTCTGTTGGATGTCAAGCCACTCTTGTTATTACTGTTTATATTGTCCCATACCTCCTAATACAAAGTTAGCAGAAACAAAGCTTACAAATGGGATATTTAACAGACTCATTTTTTCTGTGGATATATATGGCAAATAAAGTTTTGTTTTCAATAAAGAAGGAATATTAATTTTACTAGACAATTCAGTAATAGTCTTCCATGCTAATTTGCCATGCTTTAATTAAATGCCTGAAATGATCATATCATATATGTTGAATTACTGTAAGCCATGCAGAAAAAAGCAAATTTAGAAAGTATCATTTGTTTCTGCATCATTAACCCCCACTTTGCCTATCCCATCCCTTTTATTAAAACCAGTTAATTAGGATGCTAAAAATAATTTGAGAATATAATTAGCAGAGTTCAAGAATTGTATAATTTCTGAAGAAATTGTTGCTTGTCATCCTCTGTCTACTTACTAAAACAAGTTTGTCATGATTTCATGGCCTATCATCTTCACACCATCCAATGCCTATTATTTCTCACTTTCTTTCCCAAAAGAGGCTATGTTTTTTCCACTTGCTAATAGCCCTATGTTACTAGCCAGGATATGGAAGTTGTTGCAGTTAAATCTCAGTGTCCACTTTTAAACTTAAAATTTTAAGGGGAGACTATCCAAGCGTCCCCTTTTAAACTTAAAATTTTACAGTAGGCTATTGCAAGGATGGGGGACGTGAAGCTCACTTCTAATGGAAGAATTAAGCCCTTATGCAACTAGTAGTGAATAAGCCTCTCTAACAGAGTGATTTCAAGGAAATATACATTAAGATCTTGGAACAGTGTTCATATGTACTGAAGGCTATACCATACAGTACATTTTCTTAAACACTTTGTATCTCTTTGTGTATGACTTTGAGCATTTTTTTCAGAAGAAAGTTTACTTTTTTTTCTTTTTACCTACCAAAAAAAAATTTTTTTGTTTGGTATAATTAAATCGCATTTAAAGAGAAGCACTTCTACTGTTAATAGTTAGTTGTCTCTTGCTGAAGTACTCAAAATGGTTGAGAGGAATGAAAGAACAGACACTTTTCTGTGTCTGTGTGAATTAGAACAAATTGATGAAATGCAGAAATCTTAGGACAAATTCTGTTATGGATTTTGGAGGCTATTTAAATAAGCTAATAAAATATCAATCACTGTGCTGCGCATGAAATAACATTAAATAGTAATAATGTCCCGAAATTTAATATATTTCATTGCCGATGTTAATTTGAAATGATATAATATGAACCTTATTAAGAGCATGCTACCCATTTTTTTTGTGACTGAGATAATTGTGATTTTTTGATTTAATCAATTGTGCTGGTGGCTTTATTTCAGGAGGAAAAAGGGGAGCACCCCAGGGAATGCTGGGCTGTTCCCTCAGCTGCTTACACTGTGCTAATGAGGTGCCTTCGAGAAGGGGTAAGGCTCTTTCATGGTCCTCAGTAGAATTTCTCCACAGTAATAACCCTTTAGGCATTGTGTGAGGATTGTAGCCTGCAGCATTGCAGTACCTTGTCAACCAAGTATTGCTCTTGAATTTAAATAATCATAAGACCATGACCTAAGCAGGAGATTAATGCGCAGTTGTTCTCATACATTCAACATTTATGTGTTGCTGCTTGTGTTGGGGGAAATGGGATAGTAAATATAAATTGCTGTTAATAAATGTGAAGTTTATTAATGATGTAGGCATCTTTTGAGAAATGTTCTGACAGTTTGTGCTGTGTTCGTACAACTTGATTTTCATACATCTTTGTAAATCTTTGAGCAAGATTTAAGCTTCTTTCTTGAAGTGGATGACAGATAGTTTTTTAAAACTGCATTGTTACCTACTGCCTTGTCAAGTGTTCTTTGGAGGTAAAAATGTAGTAATTGGGTTTATTCTCGTACATGTGCTGTACTGTGTTCTTCACTGGTTTTGGTGATGGCTTAGCTGTGCTAAAAGAGGGGAAGAAAAATATGCATATAGTTCTATTTGTAAAATGAAAAAGAATTGAGTGGAGGGTTTACATTCACTGTTTGTATGAAACCACTTGACTTTATTTTTGCCCAAGGCAAAGCTCAAGGCAGAAAACATGTCAGAGGTTGCTAGAAGGTGGAAAGCAAGAGGAAATACCTTTTTTCCTTCCTTTTTGAGATCTTTATTGCCTACAGATTGTGATTAATAAAGAAAGAGCCTAGGTGCATTTTAATATCTTCAAACCTTCACATGACCAAGAACACAGAACTGAGTTTGTATTGTGGACAATTTCCAGCTCATAATTAGAGTAAGATGTCACTCTAAGGCACAGTAGTGAGATGCTATTTAATTATAAATTTAGTAATGGAAGACTTGCTGTTTCTGAATATACAGTGTACAGAAACTAAATCAAGACATCCATAAGACACTAATTTATTCCTATAAAATAAAATCACTTCTTAGTCCTGAAACATGTCAAATTTTTCTTAATAATTTATCTTGATATATTTTTTCTTGAAAAAAATGACACAAAATAGAAATACATTTGCCATGCAATAGTTCAAATTAAATTTAATTAAGCATAAATTTAAAATTTTGTCTAGGCTAGCCAAGTACAGCTGTGCATTTCTACACTTTCCTTTTGTAAGGATCCTCATTTGTAATGTAGATATATATTTTTTAAAATATGTTTGAAGCTATAAAACTATACAAGGCTTTAGGATGGAATGGACCTCTGAAGGTGATCTGTTCCAACCTCCAGTTTACAGTAGGTCTAAACAGATCAGGTTGCTCAGGGACATGTCTATTTAACTCTTGAATGTCTCTAATTTCTGTGGTCCTGTAATCTGCCTGAGCAAGGCCCACACCCCCTTCACAGGTAAAAGTTTACTTGTTTATGATTGGAGTTTTCACTTGTGGCCGTTACCTCTTGTCCTAAGGCTATGCAGCTCTGAAAACATCTGTCACCAGCTTTTCTTTATTACAAGTAGGTAAGCTTTGCATTCTTACATTAATAATTTAAAAAATGATACATAATTTCGTAATGAATTAATTGTAATCATTCTAAGCTCAGTTAAGTAAATTTTACAGCACGATGTTTTCTGAAGAGATTATGGACATGTATTTATGAGAATGGCAAACTAACTTTTTGTAATAAGGTCTGAACTACCTGTTCTGAACTACAGTGTATTGTATTTCCATTATAAATATTCACTTCTAGTTTTTATTGCCAGTTAAGAAGCTTTGTTTGATGTACTTAATAAGAATTCAAGAACATAAAACCAATTAATGTCATTCAGTATTATAGTTTATATAGTTTTGAGTTTTGTAAGGTAAGCTCACAGTTCTTGAGTTTCATTATGAGCTACTCTGAAGTGTTCTTGGATTTCTGAAGTTTTAGAAGATTTGTCATTATCAAAGCAGAATTGCCCTCTGAAACAGAACAGTAGAACAAGAAGTTTGAAATATGTGTGTGTCCCTTTTATTTGCCTATAAAGGAACAAAATGTTCAGAAAATGCAGGTAGTGTCATTTCCACATACCTTCTGTGCCTGAAAATCTAAGAGTGACAAAAAAGTGTGTAGGTCAGTGACAGGAGTTTTAGGGTGATGGAGTAGAAGACTGGGAAAGTCTTTTATCTGTAGGGAACACAAGTTCAGATTTCCTGTATTTCAGTGTTGTTAACTTGAGATGGAAGCTGAATTTCAACTCAGGCAAAGAACAGTTGAGTTCAATTATGTGTCAAAATAAAGGAATTGGTACACTCATAAATAAGTAAATGATAGGTTTGATTTGACATGTCTAGTCTTGGTATAACGTTGCAGTCTGCCAGAATGCATATAGTAAACATTGGGATATTTATTTGCTAATCTTTTCCAACAACTGTTTCCAATAGCGAAACAAAATACCTGTGTTTGTTTAAGTTCAACTTTTAAATGTTTGTGTGCAATCTCTAAGACAGAAGGGTCCTGAATTTCTACTGCTAAAGTGCATAGCTCTTAGAGTTCCTGTGTCATGAAAGATAGTTTCTGTTTCAGGAAGGATATTCTTATTTAATATTGAGTACCTAATGCTAATGTGACAACCATTTTCCTTTTATGCATTTCACTTCATTTATTCAAAACTCCTGTGCTAAAATTACCTTTATGTACTTGACCCTGAATGGATCATCCTATCTCTGATTTGAATCTTGTCATTGACTCTGCATATATTTTTTCTCTTTATTATATTTAAGGTTCAACCTACTCTTATCGAAGCAAAATCTCAGCTCTAGTTTCTGTTTTATATTTGCTTCTATTCACATTTACATTCCAGTCAATCCTTTCACCTTTTTACTTGTCTGATTTATCCCTTACATTTGCCCCTCCCTTCCTTCAGATCTTCCCTAGTCTTAGAACTGATAATCTTTCCTATGTCCAAACTACCTTTTGATGTGCTTTATAATTTTTCTTCTCCAATTTGGTCTGAATTATGTTGCTTGGATGAGGTCATTCACTTAAACTAGAAGTGAAGTCAGAAACTGTGCAAACCTCCTTTTCAGTCTTCCCGAGAGTGGAACCATTGAAAAATCATTCAGAAACTTGGTATCTGTCCATTTCTGCTCACAAATGGCATGTAAATAAAAAATACACAATTATATGCAGTTTAGTAATAACTTTGTAGAATCTAAAAAAGATATATACAGGGAATACACTGGCATGGATAAATGAATATATGCATATTAGCTTTAACTGGCTTTTAAAAGGTGCATAACACTCATTTTATAGAGTGACACATGAGGAATATATTTGAATCAAAAATAGAGAATGAGTTTACAAAGGATAATTTTCTCTCTCAGATGTGCAAGGTACTGTGTAAGCAAGCTTTTTAATAAACAAGATCTTGCCAGAAAGCTATATAGTGCATATTTCCTTCTTCTATATGGACTTCTTCCTTTATGAGGGAGCAAATATAAGTCTGAGGGCTTTGGTTCTGAACAAATGAGAAATGTTAATAATAAAAGAAGTATTAAAAAATAATTGCCAATATATAATATGAGGCAGTATGTTTTATAATGTATAGTCTTAGCCAGAACTCTTCCTTGATAGTGAATTTGGAGGAGAAAGGAGAATTTTGAGGAGAGAACAAAATCACAACTGTTTTCTCAGAAAGTATAGTACAGCCTATAGTATCACAGGATCAGTTTGAATCATATATATTCTCATTTTTATTTCATCTTTAGACATCAGATTTTTTACTGGCAGAACTGCCTATAGGATAAGAGTAATTCTCTGAATCATATACATTATCACTTTAATTTCTTCTTTAGATATCAATTCTCCAGTTTACTGACAGAATTTTTTAAAAATTCACTAAGGTATTTAAAAGTCTTGTTTCTACATTTTTACTCATCTCTCTGAAGACTTTATATTGCAACTTGTTGCCAAACTAAGATTTAATTCTTAGAATCATGAATGTTTTGGAGGACACAGCTTTACTTCATTAGGTTATGTTTGTAGGTTTTTTATTCTGTCTTCTTAGATTAAAGGAAGAAGTGTATTTAGAAGTTGATGTAGAATTATGTGGAATGCAGTGTTACTTCCTAAATACTTCAGCTTTTAATGTTTTTTTTTTTTTATCAGTATCATGCTGTTACTCAGGTGTATGTATCTATATGTAGTATAATATAAGATCATAGAGTCACAGAATGTCCTGAGTTGGAAGGGACCCACAGAGTCCCACTCCTGGTCCTACACAGGACACCCCAAGGGTCAAACCATGTACCCAAGGTATTGTCCAAACCCTTCTTGAACTCTGTCAGGCTCGGTGCTGTGACCACTTCCCTGGACAGCCTGTTCCAATGCTTGACCACCCTCTGGGTGAAAAACATTTTCCTGATATCCAGCCCAAATCTTCCCTGACACAACTTCGTGCTGTTCCTGTCACCAGAGAAGGGATCAGTGTCTGCCCCTCCACTTCCCCTCACGAGGAAATTGTGACTGCAGTGAGGTCTCCCCTCAGTCTCCTTTTCTCCGGGCTGAGCAGACCAAGCGACCTCAGCCACTCCTCATATGGCGTCCCCTCATGGCCCTTCACCATCTTCCCAAAGGAGGGAACTCCTTTGGTTGCTCTCTAACAACTCTACATGTGTTTTTTGTATTGTGGCGCCCAAAACTGCCCCCAGCACTCGAGGTGAGGCCACCCCAGAGCAGAGCAGAGCGGGACAATCCCCTCCCTTGCCCGGCTGGCGATGCTGTCCCTGATGACCCCCAGGACAGAGTTGGCCCTCCTGGCTGCCAGGGCACTGCTGAGGCACGTTCAACTTCCCATCCACCAGGACCCCCTGGTCTCTTTCCCACAAGACTGCTCTACGGCCTTTCATTCCCCCCTCTGTCTGTACATCCAGGGTTGCCCCAACCTAGGTGCAGAATCTAGTACTTCCCCTCTTAAATTTCATATGCCCAGACCTCTTAATTTGTCGAGGTCTCTCTGCTGGGCCTCTCTGCCTTCCATGGGGTCAACAGCCCCTCGCAGCTTAGTTTCATCAGTAAACCACTTTTAAAAAGATCATAAAATATTTTATCCTAACCTTTAATAAAATGAAGTTATGATGTAGTATGGTGGTTAGCATAGTGACTGTAACTTCAATAACTTTTGTTGCACTGTTAAATTTATACAGTCAGTAAAAATATCCAGTAGATTCAGTTATTTAAAAAAAACGGAAGTAGATTTTTTTATGATGTTTATTTGCATTTCCCTTCCCACAATTAAAATGGAAAGATTTGATTAAAAGGAGTTTTCTTTCAGTAGTTTGCAATTTTTTATCTTTCTAGTATTTGCATTTTCACTCAGGACTCTTTTTCATCAAACATCCCTGGCTTCACTGGAAACAGATATATTTGCAAGTGTTCAACATGACTAAAAATTAGGAGTTTTAAATGCACTTTATAAAACTAGTTGAAATCTAAACCCCTTGAAAATAAAAGTATGTGCTTCTCTTTTTACACAGTTCTATTCATAGTTTTAGATTTCATGCAGTTCATGATGAGGACAGAAGGTTACTGATATATGGAACACTTTACTCATATCTTGAAGATCCATTTCTGTTCATTAAAATAGCTTATGTCTGGGTAATATCACTGGATGCCTCCTATAGTTAAGAGGCCAGATATTAGCTTAGATCAGGCTTCCCTTGCAGACAGCTAATTAAGCAGAAAATGGTACAAGTCTTGTTGCTTAGATAGTGCTCAGGAACAGATACCAGAGGAGCTGAAATGGAAGGTCTCAGGTGGCAGCAAATAGAATTACTTTGGCAGCATCATGGAGTTTTTAGAGCACAGTGATGATACATGACCATTTTCTAGTTAAAGTAGCAGGACAATCTGGAACAGGGCATAACTTATCCCATCAGTGCTTAAAAGGAAATAAGTCATATCTTCAGGAGGAAATTTTGCAAAGAAAAGCTGTAATTGCATCTGGAAATTTGTTAACGTTAGTAATAGCTATTATTCACTGTATATTGCTTTCATTATGAGTAATTAATGGATTATAGTTCATTTATTAAGTGTTTATGCCTGCTTAAATTAGGAGTGGAGTCCCAATTGCCAGTCTTAGTAATCACTTCATCTGTAAGAGAGACTTAACTTGACTGTTATGTTTCAGTTATGGATTCGATTATTAAATGCATGTAATCAATTTGTTAAATGCAAGTACTTTTATCCTAACTGTACCCCTCCCCCCAAAAAGAAGACTGAAATGCAGAAGTATAATTCACAGAAAAAAGATTAAAACTGAACATTATTTATAAAAGGTTTTCAGAATTTTTATTTTAGTAAACATGTATGAGTAGCTACATCTGTGTAGTTAGGTCTTTAATAGGTCAAAATAATGCAAAATTTTGCAGTAATCAAAACTGTAAAAAGAGAGAAGCCTAAATTCTCTTTGGTTTTATGGCTGCAAATAAGAAGGAAGACCACAGAATTCTGTGGAGTTTTTATATAAGATGTAACCAGTTTATATGGCAATTGACTTTGGTATTTCTGTTAAATATTTTGAGTGGAGCTGCAGTTCTTTGGAAGAACAGGAAGGATTATCATGAAAATTATGAATACTGCCTTTTTTTTTTTTTGACAGCATTTTACTAGAGTTTCCAAATATTTCTGCATCTAAAATCTATATTTTAGATCTACTAAGTCAGTAGAAGGAAAACTGGATATTGAATATATTTTTAATGAAGTATAAGTTCTCCCCTTCTGCAAGACTTTAGTACTACTTTCTGAAAGGTTTTATTATCATTGCTTACAGTTGTTGGTGGCTCTGATTTTAAAGATGACTGTCAAAAATCCAAAGTTTAGTAGGATAATATAGAGATTAGTTTAAGAAAGAAATCAATTAGATATTATGATGTATTATTTGTGAAGCCAGACTATGAGGACAAAATTGAATTATAAAAATGATATTAAAATTCATTCTTGCTGAATTCAAGAATGCTGTTTAAGACATTGTTGAAAGACTTCACTTTTTTTGTAGTTCAAGACTGAGATGAGATGAGGCAATGCACAGCCAAAATAACACCAGCAATGTATCTTTCAGTTCTGTTAAAGACTCTGATTTTAAGAGAAAATTACTTGATTAGTACTAAAAATATGAAGGATTCAGAATCTCATATGGAAATTTAGGACTTCCTGTAGTAAATGGGACCTAATAATTTATCTTAAGCATTGTCTGTTTCAGGAGAAAAGAAGGGAGTTATAGATTAACTTACTTTACAAGGAGTCTTTCTCTTTATCCCAGGATTTGTTGACTCTTCTGAATAAAGAGGGTTTAATGTAATTTTTTTTTTCCTGAAGTAACTGTATATCTCATAATTGTGCTATTCAGAGCATGTTGTAGTGATGAGTTTTGATAGAAATTCCTTAATTTATAAAGCACTGATCACTGAACACTTCTAACATAACAAAAGATTTTCATTTTTAATGACTGCATTTAATTTGGGGTGATTATTTGGAGCTGAGAGGTTTTGTATTAAATTATGCTTGTATTAAATTGTCTTTGCGGTAGAAGAGAAAGTGAGGGGAAGTAAGATCTGTGAACATAAGTTTGTCACCAGGTGAGGTTTCTTGAAAAATTACTTTGGCAAGAATCAAAAAGAATTAAGAAACTGCATGAAGACAATGTACATTGAATAAAATGTGGATGTAGGCAGTATATTACAAAGAAATGAGAAACTTTTGCTTACGACATTTCCTTTCCTTCCTATAGGAAGAGCGAGTAGTGAACCATTTAGCAGCAAAGATAATTGAAAATGTTTGTACTACTCGCTCATGCCATGCACAAGGATTTATTACAGGAGAAATTGGACCTGTCTTGTGGTACCTTTTCACACATTCTACGGGAGATTCTTTGAAGATAACTCCTGTTTCGGTAAGGAATTTCCTTTTGTGGTCGTGTAATGCTTTGGTGTTTAGTCTGAAAGACATTCTGAATTGAAACTGAATTATATTTGAGCATGTTTGCTGTATGTTTGTGTTTTTATATTTCAGACTACATTAAAATATATTTGAAAAATTTCTGAAATTGAAAAGTGCATTTATTACAATTCAGTGTATATGAATAGTACTTGTGATTCATCATTTTCCAGAACATTTTATTTCCTTATGCTGGTCATAATGAGTTATGTTTGAAAAGTTTAATCTTCCAAAGAATCTATTAATTCTTGCAAAATTGGATTTTCTCATTTTGTATGATGTTTCAAATGAGAATTGTTTATTCTCTTTATCAAAGACTTGTTTAGAAGGCTTAGTTGAATTCGTTATGTTCCTTTTATAAAATTGTCAGGGCCTAGTCTTTGCTCTGAATTTTTAAGACAATATAGAATGATAACAAGACAAACAGAGTAATGACATGCAAGGAAAAGGTTTGGAACAAAAAGATTTATGATGTAGAAAATACTTAGCAGGTCCATCAGTTTAGCCATATCTCTTGGACTTTTTACAAGAGCATGTAGTGCTCTTGTAGGACAAAGTGGAATGGATTCAAACTAAAAGAAAATAGATTTAGCTTAGATATTGGGGAAAAGTTCTTTGTTGTGAGGGTGGTGAGGCACTGGCACAGGTTGCCCAGAATACTAGTGGCTGCCCCATTCCCTGGCAGTGTTCAAGGCCAAGTTGGATGGAGCTCTTGCTTTCCAAATGGAAAATGGTAGTGTTGCTGTTGCAGCAGTATGTACATAGACACATCTAGCAAGGAGATAATAAAAGAGAGAGAAATAAAAAATTATTTGAAGTGTGGCTGAAGAGTTAAATGGTATAATAAATTTCTAATTTTCAAAAATATATCTATTTTTTGATTTTTTACCTCAGTGTGTATTTGTGGTAGAGTCTTGCCTGCAATATAAATTGCTCAAATATTGGGAAAATGTCTTGACATTTTAGAACAGGAAACCTATTTAGTAAAATAAGTGTTATAGAAACCTTTGCTCTGTAGCATCTGAAATTCTTGGCAAAAACAGTCTTAGAACTTTCACGGGTAGAGAATGGTCTGTCTCTAAATATGTAAAGTATTTGTATGAGTCTGGCTATTAGGCTATTTTGTTAGGAAGAGTCTTTTTGAGACTTTACCCATTTGATCTGTGAGTTTTATGCTTATATCACGACTCATATATGCAGAAAAGACTGGAAAAGTCTGGAGATAAGTCTCTGAGAAAAGACTGGAGATAAGAGTTACGATTTCCTTTACTTACTGAGTTTTTAAGGTAGCATACTTAATCCTCTCTCCAATCACTGCTTTTGCTGTAAGCATTGTTTTGTATCATGTTCTTTCTGTTCTCATTGATCATTAGACTGGGCAGTTGTTATTTGTTTGCTACTAAGTCATAGTATTTTTTTTTCTTTTTCAACTCATGCTAAAATTTCCCTCTTGTTTCTCTGCTATCTGTGTGGAGAAATTTGCTTTGTCATTTACTATTCCCTTGATTCCTACAGCAGACTTCCAGGGTCTGCTCCATTTGTAAGGACCAGTTGGCCAGTTACACCTCTCTTGTGTACTGCAGAAGCAGCGTATCCTGGAGACACTGTCTGTCTCAATTGCATTCAGACACTGAGCTAAGAAAGATCACCAGAGGAGATGTCAGTGGGCATTTTTCTTTTTTTTCTCTTTTCCCCTTCAAAAGACTCAGTTTCTTTTTGGACAATATATTATGCTTGAGATGGGCAAGAGGTTTTTTTTCTGCTCAGTATTACGCAGAAGTTACACTTCTGATTGTCAAGAATAAACTTGTCATCAGTGGAGAATTGCTACAGCTTTCTGTAGCAGTGGGGTCAGAGATTACTGTCATCAATGCGTATGGTTTTGTCACTTTGCCCTTGGATGAGAAGAGTGGGTTGCCCTATGAGAAGAGTGGGTTGTTGTTTGGCCTTCTGTGTCCTCTGCCTCTTTAGAGAGCCCAGGTCACTGTATCCTCCCAAGGCTGTAAGGTTCAGGTGAATCACTATGAAGCTTTTCCTTTGACACACTATTTATGTTATGGGTATCTAGCCTCTCTTAAGCACTACAGATGAGAAGAAAATCTTGCTACTGAAAAAACTGGAAGGTAGCAAAAAATATGTAAGAGGAACCTAAAACCTGAAGAGCTTCTTGTAGCCTAGTGTGCTCCTTTTTTTTTTGCTTTTTGTGCCCGTTGATAGCTGCCACTATGTACTAGTCAGTGAGGCTTTATTAATTGCTCAGTGCAGTTGAACAGTGCTGGTGTTTGTGTGGTCTCTTCCAAGTGAATAGTCTGAAAGTATCACAGATAATGAATTCCTCAGTTTCTTTGCCTCGTGTTCCTGTAGGTGTGACAGAGCAGCCTGATCTTTATGGGCTTCTTGTTCAGCCAGGCACGTTAAGAGCAGTGAGTTTTACTGCAATATTTATACTCCACTTCAGAGTTGAATCGTCTGGCGCTCACGGGTTGACACTGGGACTTGGAATGACATCGGTTTTGCCAAGCTCTTACTTCCTGAATCTTTTTCTTGTTTTTGAAATCTTTGTATTATAAAACTTACTACTCTTCAGAAGCTACTCTAGAAGCCTTCTTACAGATGACCTCTGTTAGGATGAAGCAGTGTGTTTTAGGAGGTCATAATAGCTGCAATTACCAGAATTTCCTAAAGAAACTCAGCTGATTTGTGGGACATCCTTTCAATGGCAGTCGTCAATGTAGGTAAGAAAGATGGTTTTTTATCATTCATTTTTCTCTCAAAGTTGCTTAGCAATGTGTGCTTGGGTGTTGAGGCCAGCATTTTCAAAAGACAGCCAAGTTGAGTGTGCACACTGAGATCTGCTAAGGCAAACATTTCTTTAACATTTTGTACTTATTTGTGGTGTAAATGTATATATGGACAATAGAAACAAAACTGTAACTGTTCCTAACTAATGTTTGTTTCCTGTGAAGGCAATAGGCTTGCTGGAAATCATACTTTTCCCGTGTGTACTTACTGAAGTTTCAGTCATGCTGGAGGTAGGGCTTGTTCCAAATTCACATATTGCAGAGCTTTGAATGAAAGCAGCTGTGAGGAGAGTTACAAGAGTAAGACATGTTCACTGTTCTACATCCTTGGTCCAACTGCTTTCTTCTAGTTTTTCTGGTCTTCATGGAAATTATTGCTATCCATGTTGCTGAATCCATCTCCTTTTTTCAGACAGATAGTTTTACACAAGTGCTCTTGGGTCTGAATGGGTTCCTGGATTTTCCCCTCCACTGTTTTGGAGATTGTTTTCTTTATCAGAAGACTGAGGTTTAATACTTTTATATGGAGTAAATTGAAAAAGAAAGCTTTTAAAGTGAGATGCACTAAGGTGATATTTTAATCCTTTTGTTGCTTGGTAGTGAAACACTGAAGTAACAAGTAGATAAATTTATTGCTCAATGCCTGATATAAATCATGGTTATGTATTAATATTGCTGCGGCATTAAGATATATAATCTTAACTTCATCTAATAACAATCTATTAAGATTGAAATCTAGTGCAGGAAGATCTTTTTCCAGCTAAAGTTTATGGAGATTTTAGTGGCATGCTAATTTAAAAAATAAAATACTAATGTATTCTCCAGCTATAGCATACTGTATGATTTCTACATTCATTAAATTGTTGCTAGAGATATGTAGGCATTTTTATCCTGCATGACCACATAAATCAACATCATCAGTGTCCTATTTAATTTTATTATGCAGTCATTCCTGCCTTCTTTGAATGTATCCTGAAGAACTTATTCTTAACTGACATCTATATTCGAATGTAAAAATGCATTTCTGTTAAGAAATACATCTGTCATATCTTTACTGAGAGTTGGCAGTCTGACTGCAAAGCAGTAAGGGGCTATGGAATTTTACTTATGATTATTTCTATCAATAATAAAAATATATCAAGAAGATTTTGTCTTCAGTCTCTGGAGTCAAGAAATGAAACTTTACCTTGTCCTGCCTGTCAGAGGTGGCAAATAGGGACTGTGTCTCAGTATTTTTTTCTCACTTTGGAGTCCAACATGCCTCAGGTAAATACCACAGATTTTGCCTGTAGGAAAGCTGTGTCTTTTTATCATTTTGCTAGGCTCAGAAAAAAAAAATCTGTAAGATGTCAAAGCAATATTCTGACAAGCTCAGCAGCAGGAAGAATATTTTCTTTCCAGTATGCTGAAAGTCTTTAATGTTTTAAAAAAATAACTTAAAATTTTGTTTTTAAGAGATAACTTTTTCTGCTGGAAGAGAAGTAACAAAACATAAGCCACTTAAATGGAAACTAATTTGGGAAAGCTCAACACAGTCTGTGCGGATTTGATTTCTTTTGTTATTTTCTTAAGTAAATGGTATTGAATAATTTCTTTCAGAGATTTTTCTATTGCAGATGCTTTAGTATATTCTTTCTCAAACTTTAGAGAGTAATGGAAGATATCCTGAAAGGATGAATGTTACCCAGTCACATGTAAGACCAGAAGGATAGGACAGAGATGATCATAGAATCCTGGAGTGTGTCCACTTGGAAATTGGAAGTGACTGATAAGAATCATGAGACAAAGGTTGGAGCTGCTGAGAGAAAAAGTGCTGGTTAAGGCTGTGCAGACAGCAGGGATGGATAAGTCAATTAATTCCAGGAGAGGCTCTGCTGAAGCCTTACTCTCACTAAGAACATTTCATGTTCTAAGACTGTTGTCTGGAGATGATGGTGTGAACTCTACTCTTACCTCTTTCATCATCAGTTTCCAATTCCTGCTCCGGCACCTTTTGACCTATCTCCATCTGTTCCTGATACTGGATATACTGAAGTGATTTAGAATGCTTTGTCCTCTATCCCCCATTTAAATTCCATCTTCTGCTTTTCTGCTGAAGTGCTAGGTTCATTCATACAGCAGAGTGTTCTGTGACATGCAAACTATTGGGAATTTAAAGCTTCTCCTCTTGACTGTTGGTGGACTGGAGCTTTTCTGCTGCCACCATAACTGCAGTATGATCCTAGAAGATAGCCTAGGAGACAGCCTATGATGTCTTCCTATGAGATTTGCCTGCAAGTCATCTGGTGGCCCATGACTGTGGTCACCCTTTTTTGGCAAAGTCTGTAGCAGAGATCTAAGGCAGTGGAAAGCCTGCACACACCATGTTAACACACCAGGTTAGCTCCATGTTGCTTTGGCACAGCCTGTCCCTAGGTCCCAGCAGTTCATTGGTAATACAACCCTCTAGAATGTTTTTAGTGAGTGCATATACTCCTGCCTGCTCATTTTGAAAACTCTGAATAGAGGTGAAGGGCTGGATTGTATACTGGGAGAAACAGAGCATGCTGTGCTAAGAAACTGAGATTGAGTGTCTGTGTTTTAAAAGAGAGTAAAAAAATATAATAAAAGAAGAAAAGTAAAAGGCTGCAATCGATATGGTTCCTGGACCAGAAAGGACAAGAAAGAACAGGAGCAGAGTAGATGAACAGCATCAATAAAATGTCTTTCAAGTTCCTGATTTACTGTCTTTTACACCTTTTGGGTTTTTTTCTTATTTTCTTTTCTGGTTTGCTTTGAGTAATATTTTTAAGGGCACTGGTGAGCTGGACAGTTTCTGGGGTTCTTACATAGGAAGCTTTTCTCTGTGTATAATTGACTATAGTTCTTCTGAAATGAGACCTTACTCTTGAGTGCACACCAAGTAAACAGCAATTTCTAAATATAGCTGGTCTGAAGAGAACAAAGAAATCATAAATATTACCTATGTTTCACAGAAGGGAGTCACCTTCAAAGTTTTTCCTGAAAACCAGTTCAGATTTTCATGTGCATCTGGTATTTGACATAAGCTGTTCCTCTATGCTAACAGTATATTGAAGCCAAAGAAAAATAATTTTTTAATGTTTAAAGAGTCTTATTTTCTTTATCTGAACGGAATGAACACAGTAGGAGTATCTTGAAGGTTGCATTTTCACAGGTATCAAAAGGAAAAGCTGTGTTGATTTGGAGATGAAGCCACGCTGAAGATAGTTTGGTAATGTTTGCTAGGAAATAGCTAAGTTAGTGGACACTGAAGCATGGTCAGTATCTACATTTTCTATTAAAATTGTTTTAATCACTGATATTTGCAAATCAGCCATTTGGAGAATAGTTTGCATGTTGATTATACTAAGCACTGGTTCTTAGTAAGTGTCTAGATCTGATGTAGTATCTGGAGCTAGGATAGACTTTAGATGCTGAAATACTCCATATCACATGAGCAGGGAGAGAGAAGATGCCCACCTTTGTGGGTGCCCATAATTTCTGTGGTGTCTGCCATGTCTGTATTTTCTCTCCCTGTACTCCGTTCTAGTACACTGTTATCTGATGCTGTTTATATTCTGTGCTTGATAAAAGACTCAAGCATGGACTGTGATGCTCCATCATTATTGTTCTCTAGAGAAAAAGATTAATGTGACTGGTTGATGTTGGTGTATGAAATATTTGAATTTCAACTGCATAGAATGTATAGCAGTACATTTAGAAGAATTCCAGGTCTCTACAAATAAGTGGTCATTTCCCCTAGTATTTGTCTTAGGAATGAATCTGTATGAATTCCTTATATTCCTAAAGTATTGGGAAACTCACCACATGCTTCTATTTTCCATTATTTTTCTTAAGATAATAAGTCTCCTTTTTTTTTTTTCACTTTTGTAGGCTTTATGCAGAATTACTCGTTTATCACCTAATGCTTTCCAGAGTGTCATTGAAAAAGTGGGATTAACAGCTGTACTAAAATCCTTGGCACATGGAATATGCAAAATTCAGCAATACATGCTCACGATGTTTTCAGCAATGTTGTCATGTGGGATTCATCTACAGAAGCTGATTCAAGAAAAGGTTTGAGTTCAGATTAATATTTTTCACTGGCATGGAATTTCACAAAAGGATAAATTAAAGTTGACACTGCTTGTGGTTTTGGGTTTTGAAGATGCTTCTCAGTGATGCATATCTGAATAGCAGAAAATGAGGAATATGTTTCTTTTATACTTCTATTTGCTTAAAAATCTAAATTATAAGGTGCATAGTTTTTCTTTCTCTCTCATGGATCTTCAAGAAATGGTACTAAGGGGTGTATAACTTGTTCCTGCAGCTAGAATTCAGTCAATCCAGAATACCCTAGCCTGACCACAGGTGAAAATGGGCCCCAATGGAAATCAGTAAGGAAAGAGTAAGGACAACTATTTGACATAGCTCTTTTAGACATTTAAAAGTGAAAATAAGGAGTGTCCTGATAAAATCTGAAGCTGTATCTTATGCTCTCATTAAAGGATCTTAGGCTGATTTGTAAGTGAAATATCTTGAAGAAATTACAATTTTAATACCTTGGGTTTTTCTTTTTAGTGTCACTGAATAAAACTACTGGTTTTGATTTATGTCTAATAAAATTTTTGGTAGAAGTAGTTAAAAGTTTTCTGGTTTGATCCCTGAATTATTTTGTATTTAGAGAAAAAGTGTTTATCTTTTGGGAGTAT
>VZRX01010744.1:271756-428551 GCA_013398075.1 Notiomystis cincta
CTTTATATATATATATATATATATATAAAAAAAAAAAAAAATTCTCTGTTTGGAAAGTATATAAACCACAAAGAAAGTAGGAACTCTAGTTCCTGTTTTCATCAGATACTCTTGTAATGTATGTTGTAACCTGACAATCATCTTGACTATAATAATCTGTTGGCATTAGTTGAGAGAGTTTTATTTCCCTATATATTGTTTTAACAGTTATATTTAAATTTAAAAATAACCCCACCTATGCAGCCTGAAATCACTCATTCTCTTCCTAAAATTCACTCCTGTACCATGTCAGAATTACCAGTCTTAGACTTTCCAGGTCCCTCAACATCAGCACTAAAAAGTGGCAAGTTGTCCTGTAATGTTGCATTAACAGTGTACATTACTGTGAGCTGATGGAATAGTAAGAGAAGCGAGGTCAAAAATTATTCACTCGAACATGCAGCAAAAGAATGCAAAGTGTAGCAAATCTATGGCTATAACATGATATTTTCTGTGAAGAATTTCTTGTTTATATAGAACTTACATTGCTAAAAGGACTCCTATACTGATACTGAATTTCTTATGGACAATTGCTAGAAGAATTCCCTTTCTGACAGTGCAGTTCTTATGAACAATTCTAATAAAAATTTGCAGATTAGAAAATTGAAATATATTGAAATATAAGAGAAATGTCAGCATTCTTTTGATAGCATATATTAAATTAATGATAGAAATGGAAGTAGTACCTACCCAAAGCTGTAAGTAAAAAACATTGTACTTCAGAAACTGATAACATAGGTGTGGTTCTACTGCATGTGCCCACATTTGGTAACTACCTGCCTTACAGCTCAGATAAACTTAAATCTCATAGAATGGGGGGTTTGTTTGGTTTTTTTTGAATGAGATTAACTCAATTGGTTAGAGCCTGGTGGTAATGACACCAGGGTTCTTAGTTCAATCACCATGTGAGCCATTCACTTAAGAGTTGGACTTGATGATCCCTTCCAACTCAGAATGTTCTGTGATCTGGAAATTAGATTGTAGGATTTTGGAAGCTGAAACTAAACTTTTATTTCTCTTGAATAGAATCTAAAAATAGAAACATACTCCTGGTATTGAGCTGCCAGGTGCTATCACATCACATGGAGTGATATTATTTTAGAGCTGAAAATTGGATTTAATAGTCTGTGCACTTTTCAATAGTTCATGCTCATGATGCCCAAGTCCACCTTAATGAGAGAAGGGAAGAGTGAGTAGTGTTGGCCGATGGATTATTTTGCATTTTGTAGATTTCTTGTGTAGTTCAGCTCAAGAGGCAGAAGGACCTCAGTGTCATACAGAAGGCAGTGACAAAGAAGTAACTGTTTAATACAGGTGCAAACAAAGTATTAAAAGACACTTAAAGATATAAACTCCAGAAGCAAATAATTTAGCTTTTTATATGTTGTCTGGAAACACCCTTAGCTTGTAAGACTTAGGACTGCCCTTGTGTTCTTCTGTCTTCAAGAAGAGCAATAAAACCCCGTTACAAAACTAAAGCCAGAAATGCAGTTCTGTAATCATCTACACTATAATACAAAACTTCAGAGAACTACAATATCCAAAAGGGACTGAGTTTTGTCCCTCTCTCATACAGAGACTTTTCATTTTAGTTTCTTGTTTTGGAAACAAGTTAGTTAAATTATGTTTTTTAAATGAAGCATGGAAAAAAAATCAAAATCAAGAATCTTTGACACATGATAGAAGTAGATTAAAAAAACCCCACTGCAAATTACTTTCATCTGACTGTCAAGATTCACCTTTGAATGAGTGAAAATCAGTCAGTTTCAATCAGAAAATCAATCAGAATGCAGTTAGGTTCTTCCAGAGGTCAGATATTGGGCCAGGGTGTTTTTTATGTGGTTTTTTTTTCCTCAACTAGTCATAAGTAAAATTATTCAAATACTTAGAGCAATATACTGTCTCAGCTGCATTGTAAGTACATTTTAAGCATCGTCCTCATATTTCAGTAACTGTTTTCAATTCTTTGTCTTTTACCTGAATGTGGACAAGTAATTACTGCAGTAAATGATGGTTTTATCAACATCAGTATGAAGTAATAAAAAGATAAAAATATCTTTAACAAAATCTTTGTTATTCTAAACTTAAAATTTGGAGGCATTTTCAAAGCACAGAAGGGGAATTCAAAAATACATAAAAATGCAACAAAAATTTGCTATTGTAATTTCTATTGTTGTATAGTGAGGTAGCAGTATAGCTGTTTTCCTCTTGCGTTGCCAATTCAAAAACATCATGGCTTTCATTTTAAACTTGCTTTACAGTATTAGTCAGTGTATCCAATATAAAGTCATAACCTTGTTGCAGTGTGTTCACTTGAAATGAAAAGAGTGTCCTTACCCTGCAGAGTCTCCATGGATACATCAAACATTTGCAGGAGAGGGAGGAACAATTTAACAGTGAAATAATAAATGATGTATTTGGCAGTATTTGAGTGATTTTTGGCTTTTCTAATATACTAAGTGCTGCAGGTCAGCAAAGATCTTGAGATTTTCTTTGGATAAACTGTTGCTGTTTTGCAGTCCTCAAACCAGCCAGAAAAGTAAATTCTAACAGGTCACATTTATTTCTTAAACCAAATGATAAGAACATTTCCAGGTAAGTCTGATGTAACTAATTTTAATTGTCTTAACCCCCGTTAACCTCCACATGTAGCATTGAAATATTCTTGCTTTCCAGAGTATGAGGACTAAAAATAGTCAGATGTACTTTGGCTTGTAGTTGCATGTGTTTTTGCCATGGTGTCCTTGTATGTGATCTATCAAGTCCATTTCTGTTAGCCTGGTCAGTGTTGCATTATATATACTCTTTGACTATGTCTGAAGTTCTGTGGGATTTCTGAAAATAAAAAAACTTTGTTGTTGTTTTGAGTAATTCCACTAGAAAAAAACCTTGAAAAACCAAACCACAATTAAAATTTAACCTTTGCATTTATTAGATTGTACTTTAAGAATTTGACCACTGCGAGTTCATACTGGAGGAGCTACAGGTTATGCTCTGTGAGCTGTTGAAGTGTTTAAAGCAGTAAACTTGTAAATCCCAAGATTGAGAAACTCTTCCATTTATTAAATAAATTGTTGAAGTACAGCAAAACACTTCTATAATAATTAATAGCAGTTTGTTTTTCTGGAATTTCTGTAGTTACTGAATGATGTCTCCTTTTGAAGACAGAGTTAAAATGGTATCAGAATAAAATCTGATTGTTTCTTGGCCAACTCTTTATGTTCCTGGTCTTTTTCCATTCTTGGTAAAGATGTGTAGTTAATTGTTGCAAAGGATATCTCTAATAAATTACAGTCAGTGTTGATTTGCAGTTATTCTGCCAGAAAATGAGGAATTTGAACAATAATAATATGTATGTTAAATGTGCATCCCACAGCAGGATTTTTAACTTTGTACACAACATGCATACACTACTCGTCCATTCTATAGTGTCACTCCCTTGAGAACCCAGCTCAACTGTTTGAAGGCAGATTCTGTTGATGAGGCCATTTGTGCTCAGTCTAATTTTTGCATAAAGCCAGTTGACTCAGTTTTTAAGTTCTGGCTCAGTATTTAATTCTGATTTTGTTTATCCTTTTTCTTTCTTTCCAAGTCCTAAATTTGTTTCTTTCTTGAAAAGATGTTGTTCACTTTCTGAACTCAAAATAAAATTGCTTTAGATGAGAACAATCAAAGAAGGTAGAAACAATTTTACCATCTATTTGGAGCATCTGGTGTATAATTTAGGGTCTGATGTAGACAAGATTATATCTAAGGTGTAGTTTTTAATATTCCTGCATATAAGGGAATTAATAAGTAAAAATTTTAATCATATTTGTTTTTAAATGCATCTGTATTCTAAGGTCAGCTTTCTTTTAAAATAAATATATTAAAATATCCTATGTTTGTCTTTAAGCCATTGAAAAATATAAGTTTTATCATCTTTTGTAGTTAATTTCATACTGTTTTGGACTTAGAACATTAAGTAGTGTTTGCCTGTTACTCTACCACTTGTGAAGATGTTCAAAGCAGCTTAACACTGGGCCAGTCAGTCTTGGACAGAATTCATTTGCTAGTGTTCTATGGATTTGTTTTTTCCTATGAGTGACATGAAGATGAGCAAATTTTAAGTGTATACAGTCTTACAATACATCACAAGTAACCTTAATGTATTTGTGTTTATTTCCACCAAGGATTTTGTGACTACAATTACTCGCCTACTTGAAAGTCCTTCAACTTTCATTCGAGCAAAAGCCTTCCTGGTCTTGCTACAAGTTTTAATTAATAACAGGGAGATGTTGCTCCTCAGCTGTCAAACAAGGTAAGGTGATAATGGAATATATAGTCTTTCAAACTGTGCCTGAAATACTTTAAAATGTGTAGTATTTTTGAGCCAGTGTTTTAGAAGTGAATTGTTTTGTGTGTAATAGTAATCCTTTCATTCATGAGAATATTTTGTCTGGATCATCAGATGACAATTATTCACAAGGGGAAACCACTGTCTTACAAGGAGAATGTCTTTTAAAGTAACTTGTGGTCCCAGTGAGCATTTTAATTTTGAATAGGGTAAAAGATATATGTGATAGTGAGTTATTGCTGTGAGGGGGAAATGTTCCTTCCTCATCTTGGGGCTTGGAATAGTCCAGAGTCTCTTCAGGATAATCACATTCAAAGTGAAATAATATTTCTTGGCTATATGTGTTGTGGGAGTGATTTACATAATGACCAATACATTCCTGTGACTTTTACATGAAGTATTTCATTTTTCTATGTTTTAGAATACTTTGCAAGAATTTACTGAACCACAGTGGAATTGTCATTTGAAATTTTGTGTCTTCTGTTGCACCAGATGCATTCCTGTATCAGAGAGGAAAAAATTAGACTGTGTTAGAATATGAATTGTCACCATGTTTCAAGGTGATCGAAGAAATAAGATGACAGAAATTTTAGTTGAGTTTTATATCTTCTGTTCTGTAGGAAAAAGAGTAAAATGAAGTGTAAACATACAATATTACAATATTGAAATAAAGCAGGTTTGGAACTGAAAGTAAAAAAGGATGAGGTTTGCAGGTAGCTGTAAATCTAACCACATCTACAGCAAATATAACATTATACCTTATATTCATTTTTGAGAAGAATTAGGATGTATACACTGGAGTTAAAGGAAGGGGCAGGTGATTTATACCATCAAGCCACTGTGAGAGGACACCTTATAGGGTGCTAGCATCATATATATTCCTCCACTCACAAACCTGTAGATATCTCAATATTTGTAGAATCACACAGTATAAGTACTGAATCCAAGGGTTTCTTTCATGTGTATCTTTTTACACTTCCAGAAACATTCTGTCAGAGTATGTGTTCTGGTTAGTTTAAAATGCCTCTAACAATTTGTAAGTGACTTTTTGAATGGTTACATTTTTAATAGCTCATGCTATTCACGTGCTTGATAGACCACATAGGAGTCTTCTGTGTGTTTGCAGAAAGTTCCAACAGAAATCCTGCACAGATAGTTACTATTTGTTTATATATACCTAAGAGAGTATGTGAAGGAGAATAATAATTTTATTAACAATTTGCTTTCCAACCAGCTACCTTTCTGAAGAGAATATGTTGTGAATTTGGGATATGATTTGTATTATGACTTTTGGTTTTATCCTACTGTTTCGTTGTGATGCTCCAGACAGGGCTGATTAGAGACCAATATATAATGTAATACATTAGGTAAAACAATAGGCAAGCCTTCTAGCAGTTTTATTGAGCAGATAAACTTTTCTTCATTTGGGAAGTTTTCTTCATAATTGTTCTTTAGTGAACAGTATATTTCTTATCAGAACAGATCATCTAAAACCTTTCTCTTACATCCAGAAAGTAAGATAGCTACAGAGAAATGACACATTAAATCTGGAGACAGTTGCATTCATAATATCACTATGTAACTCTGGAATAATCTTAAACCTAGCAGGAATATTGGATACTCATTGACTTATACTGTTGAATTCAGATTGGAGTATTTTAGTTAGATGTCTTCAGTTGTCTGGCAGAAAAGGTTCTTTAAAATTAAGACTCATAAATTCTAAATAGCTACTACAGGAAGCAGAAATTGGTTGGATAACTACTGAAAATATTTGATATACTCAAATTCTTTTTCTAGAGGTGTTTGATTTGAGAAATATAAAGGAAATGTAGTAAAGTGTGCATAATTTCTGGTTAATGATTTGTCTTCAGCAGCTGCATCTAAAGCCTATAACAGGATTTATATTGCCTTAGATGATAAAATCCATTTATGATAACAATAATCATTATAAGGCAATTTTTCAGTGTACATCACTTAAAGGATGATGCAGATGATAAAATAATAATTGTTTCATGGCAGCACTGCATTGAAAAATGCTTTTGTTTAGTTTGGTAATTATGCTGGTTTTGGCTGGGATAGTGTTAATTTTCTTCACAGCAACTACTATGAAGCTGTTTGTGCTGAAAACAGCCCCCTGGGCCTCATGAGCATGGGGACTGCCTCAGGGCCAGCATCCCAAAGGCCTTGCTCTGGAGAGCAGTCCTTCCTTTAGACAGCAGCAAAGTTGGGTCAGGGTCTGGAGTGCAAGTCTTAAGAGGAGGAGCTGAGAGAACTGAGGTTGTTTAGCCTGGAGGAAAGGAGGCTCAGGGCAGACCTTATCCCTCTTTGTAACTACCTGAAAGGAGGCTGTAGTGATGCAGGGGTCGCTCTTTTTTTCCCAGATAATAAGCAATAGGACAAGAGGAAATGGTCTTCAGTTGTGCTATTGGAGATACAGATTTGATACCAGGAAAAGGTTTGTCACTGATAATTCAGACAATAAAATCCTGTTCTCTCTGGTAACCTTTGTGATATCTGTTCTTGGAAGTGGTTTTGGAGCTGAATAAATGTGGCATATGAGGAAAATAACAATTTCATCATTATTCAACTCATTGGGAGGGACAGGAAAAGGAGGGGAGAGAAAG
This sequence comes from Notiomystis cincta, assembly GCA_013398075.1. Classification (NCBI taxonomy): domain Eukaryota; kingdom Metazoa; phylum Chordata; class Aves; order Passeriformes; family Notiomystidae; genus Notiomystis; species Notiomystis cincta. Next base: position 278,756 of record VZRX01010744.1, read on the forward strand.
TGAAATGGAAGGAGGAGTAGGGAAAGAGGAAATGGAAGGGTAGGGTAATGTCAAGCTTATTTTAGCTGTGCTGCTGTTACCAAAATGGATTTCCTTGTATTTTTCTTCCACTTTGTGCACAGGTACCAGGAAATAAAAGGCAGCAGAAGTAGGCATTTGCTAAAACACCTTTTTATTGCGAGCAATAATGGTACTTCTGGGCTGGAAACATGAGAAGTATCCTGTGTCACAAGTCTTGATTCCTTGAATTCAGACTTAAGACTACCTGCCTATTTGTTTTTACTGCTCACAGAACCCATTGGCTTTGGCCATGATGCCAGCAGTTGGCATTCACTTTTGAGTATTTGTACACACAGCCCCCCATACATGTCCCTCTAATGCCTATTGATTAGCTGAGTTTACACAATCTGGTTGCAAGTTTCTGTTTGTACCTCTTTTCAAAAGTCTCTCCTTACTTGAAGAGTATGGAAACACCCTTATAATTCCAAATAATAGTGGAGAAGCCACTGGTCCCAACTGACCAAAGGGATATTCTATATCACATGGCCTCATGAGGGAAAGAAGAAGGGAATGGCAGAGAGGATGTTAGGAGTGATGGCACTTGTCTTGCCAAGTAACCGTTAAATGTGATGGAGCCCTTTGTTCCTGGAAATGGCTGAACACCTGTCTGCCCATGGGAAGTGGTGAATGAATTCCTTATTTTGCTCTGCTTGTGGAGATTTTGAGTACTGTGGATGAAAAGTATTGATACGAAATAAGAAATGTAATTTTGAAGTGAATTCATTGTCCCACAACATTGAGACAATTCACCTGTGACTCTTTCTTCCTACCTGTTTCATGGTAATTGATTACGTACCTTTTTTTCTTCCACATGTGATACAGCTAGAGAAGATATGAGACCTTTCAGGCTGAAGTAACACTTGTTTACTTACACTATGCAAATTAATTTCTTTTGCTAATCACAATTAGTTTTCTAGTCTCCTTCTTTTCTCCTTGATTTGCAGAGGCAGGCTACCTGTTCTTCAGGGGAGGGATAAAACTTCAAGTTTTATTGAGACTTTTCATTTCACCCTTTTCTGAGTGAGCAGTAATTTCCAATTAATCTCACTGAATTATTATTTTTGTATCTGAACAGTTTCAGAGAATTTCTGAGATAAACAGAGACTGACTTGGAGACTGAACTTCTCCTCCCAAAAGAATTTTTTCAAACCTCTTTTTTTCTACTGTCTTCAGAGATGGACACTTGTGAAAAGATAGGGTAGTATTCAGATTTCACAGTCTGCAGAAATGTAACTGTGCACAACAGCATAACCTCTGCACAAAATCTTTCTCTGATTCCTGTGCTCACCTCTCATATTTATTAAATTTTCAAATCTTGCATGTGCCCTCAAAGGAAAATTTTGCCTGGAAACCTGCTATAGTCTCACACCTAGCATAGCCTATTGGCCTTATTCATCTTAAGACTGATCTAGAAAAGTAATGAGGGAAAGAATTGAAAAGCTTGGTGCTCAGTCAGATGGGAAAACATGGAAATGGAAGGCAGGAGGGAACAATTACGTAAGTCAGTGATTTCAAGGAAAAAAAACCTGCAAGCTGGTATCAAATTAAAATGAAGAAAAAAGTGATGGAAGGGAAGAAGTAGAGATTGACCCTTCTATTAGCATGATATGCCATCTGACCTTACACCTCTGTAAAATAAACATATCTATATTAAGTATCCTTTAAAAATCTTCATCCTTTTCTGTTAGCAGAGATTGACTGATAACAATAATAATAAATAATAATAAAGCTAATAAATAGTCCTTGATTTCTTGGGGTAAATGGACTGTTTTTGTCCTCAGAGTATGCACAACCTTCTTTAGTTTCACAAAGGTCTGTCATTCTTTGTGAACTTAGTCTCTTTTCTTCATGTTGATCATCTTTTTAAGAGAACAGTTCTTATTCTTTTAAGTAGTAGACCTCATTCCTATTCCGGTCGCTCCAGAGTGTTACCTCTGGAATTTTTCCTTTTTTGCTCCACTCTTCAAAATTTTTTTCAGAAGACTTGGATTGTTTTGCTTTTTTAGTGTAAAAGCTCACTGATGGCCATATCTTGCAATACAGATGCTTGATTTTTTGTTTTTAAACCAAACCTTTTCTTCATAGACAGTGGTTTATTCCTCATCATATTTAGCTTGGTTATACTAACACCTACATTTTTTTTCATGTGTTGTTGAATGCAAGACAAACTTCTGCACTAAATGAATTGAATAAATGCATTTCTATAGGCCTGGTTTTGCCCACTAGAGAGAACACTGAGATTCAAAAGTGACTGATGAATTGTTCTACATATGGCTGAGGAATTTGTCAAAGGAAAAGAGAGATTCTAATGCTTTACTGTATATACAGTTTGTATCTACAGTTTTCTCAAGACAATATTTAATTGAACCAAAGGGAAAAAATAGTTGTGCATATTTTTAGAAAATCTTTATGTGAAAGACAATTTTTGTGAATGGAAGAACAACATAAAGGAGAGAACTCATTTATCTTTCCTCTCTCAGAATAAATGAACCTACTTTGTATCCTTCTTAAATATGATTGAGTAATAGAACATGCTTTTATAAAAGAAAAGAACCTCCTTCTCCCAAAGCAATGAAACCATTCATGTTGGAGTCTATTTGGCCCATTTTAAGTAAAACCTAAACAGATCTAAGTGTATTTCTGTATAGAATCAGATGATTGTTAAATCATGGAAGTGTTTTGTTAAAGAAAAAAAATTAATTCAACCTCTGATATTTTCTAATTTTTTTTTAAAGCTAAACATTTTTTGAATAAAAATTACTTGGTTGTCTGGAAAGGCTAGGAGGTCATTTCATTTAAAACATTCAATTTTTTATATAAAATGTGTAAAGCTTGTAAAAGTAAAATTCTATTTGAAGCACAATGTCAGATTTTTAAGTAGTTCTTTTCTAACAGACAAAACAAAATTCCTGTAATTTAATACAATTTCTAGACATTTCAAGAATAAAAGATGTCCTCTTGGTCTCTGAGAAGTGCAGCTGAATGTGTTGCATCTGGTCTATTGCACAGGTGAAAAGTAGTTACTGAATGGGTTTTTTGATTTCTCTCTCTCTTTGTCTCTGTAGAATAGGTTAGGAAGGATAAGAGTGTAGTATTCAACAATAATCATGTATTGTTTAGAAACATAATACTGCAAAATGCGTTCTTAGGTAGTTTTTACTTCATTGAGTAAATTATCTTTTTGATGGAAAGATGTATTTCCTAGTAATATTTTTATGAACACTTGAGTCATTTTCATAGTTGCATTGATTATCAGAAGGGTATTTAAAAAGATAGTACTGCAGTACATACTTAAAATCCAGATCATGGATTTTCCTCACCAGTGATGGATGGTTCTTTGCACAGGACCCGGAGGGAGTTCGAATGTGAAACAAAGATGTCAATAGTATGGCCCTAAAGGGAAGTCTGGCCCTTCTGTCTATTCAAATAAGCATTTTAAAATTTTGCCTGAAGCATTCTGTTACAGGTGTATTATTAAAGCAGTTTCTTGTAAGTTAGCCAGTGGCTAATAAATCAGTTACCATTTCACTGTGAGAAATGTCATTCTGCAGAATGGCATAGCCACAGAGCACTTACCAGTTGGAATGTGTGAATTGAGCTTGTCTTTAGAAACTGTGAGCACCAGATTTGTAGAGAAAGGATGTGAGACTAGTTTGGGCTTTTATCTTTTTCAATATGGCCATTCCAACTAGTGCTAACATTTTAATAGGCTGCATTGTGATCTACATATTATGATTTTTCTGGACTGAAAGATTGATCTCTTATTACATTGACTTAAATTATTCTTGGTTTTGGAATTCTTATTTGCTGCAAATTAGTGTCTTTAGTCTTTACTTATATTGCACATATCGATTACATATTTCAAAATAAAGTGGATTGTAGAATTAGTCTCTGTCTGACTAAGTTTGCAGAGAGATTCACTCCTTATATTAACATCACATATTCATTTAAACTAGTAGACTTGTGCTTACTTAAAGTAGCTTAAGGGTTTCTTTCTTTGACTCAGTAATTTTTGTTGGTTTTAGAATTGATTAAAAGAAAAGTCTGAAATTTCAAGAAATTTACAGAGCCAAAACTAATGTATCATCTTGATTGTAACCACAGATACCAGAAATGTCTGGTTCAGTAGCTTTTTAAAATATAGTATTATTTTCTTTGGTATGAGAGTTAATGTTTTGCACTTATTTAAATGTAGACTTGTGATGTATATTGAAAGAGACAGCAGAAAGACCATGCCCGGAAAAGAGCAGCAAGGTGGCAGTGAATACCTGTCAAAATGCCTGGATCTTCTCATCTATCACATTGTGAGGGAGCTGCCAGGAATTCTAGGTAAATTCAGTTTGTTAACCAAACAGATCTTACCTTTGCTTACTCTGTCAAGAAACAGATAGCTCCTTATATATACAGGTGGAAAAACTGTATTTTCTGATTACATAAAGTTTGCATGATATCAGCTTGCTAAAATTTTTTAGATATGTCATGATCAGATATTTGTATTGGAAGGCATGATTTCCTATATTAATGTCTTATGTTTGTGGAATGGCAAGGTGCAGCTCAGTAAGGAATGAAGCCCAGATGTACAAGAAGTTTTATCAATGTTCTAAAGATATTGTAGAATCTATAAACATTGTATAATCTAAGAGCAAATTTGCTTCATAAAGCAGAGGCCTGGGAGAGATGCAACAGGGTGTATCTCTGAGTACATGTTAATCACTCACACTGAAATTCACATATTGAGTATTTGCTACAGGCAATTTTTCAGGAAGATTTCAGCTTAGATACTTCAGTTGGTTTAGATGCCTGAAGCTGATTTGCTCATGCATATGAGCTTTATTTTCATAAAATTATTTTCTGATGAGATGATACCTGATGTAATTTTCATCTTCTCTACATTATCACTAGTATATTGAAAATGTAATGGTAGCACTGCAAAGGTTAGTAAACCTAAATGTCATGCTACTATTTTAAAAGAACCTTTACTTCCTCTGCTAATGCAAATTTTTGCCTTGCTGCAAACACCGGATCCCTTATTTCTAACTAAATATCAGGTTTGCATATTGGCTATATTTCAAGATAGAAGTCTCAGACTATAAATGTTTGAAGCACAAATTCACCTCCTACTGTTTATATATACTATATGCAATTGATATAGTAAACTCTGACATTTCCTCAGAATCTGGAAGTTCTAGACATCAAATACATAGTTACTATCATAATACATAGTATATCAATTGCTTAGACATGTAATTACTACTGATTTACAATTTCAATGCATTGTTGAGAACTGATATTAAGCATAATTTCTACACTTTGTTTTCTTTTCCAAGCTGGATCTGTGTGTTGATTGTTTTCTGTAATCTTAAATTATCTCTCCATATTTGTCCATATTTATCAGAAGTCTTTTTTATTTTATTTCTGTATGATGAAAGAGCATGTGCTGCTTAAGGTGGTAAAAGCTGTGGGCACCTAAGAATAATAATCAGATCTGAAAACTGGAACAGTGAAAAGCAGTTTAACTGTTGATTTAGAATTAATCCTAGCTGGCTTTTTTAATATGCATTTGTGTAAGCTCCTTACTGATTCCATCTTCTTCCACCAGATGTAGCTATAAACCAAATAGATTAACAGGTTGTAGAAATTGACCTTAAAGATACATTTGAACAAAAGAAATAAATCATTAATCTTCTGGTTAATTTAAAAATATTTTGGTTGTTGTAAATAAGAAAGTAATTTTATTTCTGCATTTTCAATATTTAACCTATTTATAGGAAATAGATATAAATAATGTTTAAATCATGCTAAAATTAAAGGTAGCCATATCTATCTATTTATCAAATGCAAAATTGCCAAATGTGATGGTTATATAGTCCTTAAAATATAGAAAAAGAGATTGTTCAGTAAATCAGCTACTAACCACAGAGAGGTCTTACTGAGTTACAGTATTGTGTGTAATTCAAAACAAAAATGTATTGATGAAAAAAGTTGTGTTTTATGTATTGGAAGAGTTTTAAGCAACACTTTCTTTTCTTTACCACTGAATGAGTCAAATCTTTAAGGCCTACTTTAGTTCCAGGCTCTGTCATTTCTGCTTATATTGAAAACTGAACTCCATGGGAACAGAAGAAAAGCATTGGTATTATTCAACATGATTAAACTCTGGCTTACTCTGAAAGGAAAGCCTTTTCTCGACTGATAAATCCTATAAAATACTGAGTCCTATTCTTTATTTGTTTAACATATGTGTGAATTCCCTTTTACAGTTTTGAGCAGCTATCTTTTTAGGAGAAAAAAATGTAAGAGGTGCTCTTTCAAGACAGCATTTGCCTTTTAATATTTTCAGGCTATAGAGGCAGAATTTTCCTTCTTTTCATGTGAGCTAACTTTTCTCATGCCGCTTCTATTCTTTTACTCATGCAGAAGAGGTCTTGCTTTTTGTAGACAATAGGAAACATAACACAAATTTAGCATAATGTTCCTTGGTTTTTATATTTCTCATCTGAATCCGAAGTATAATTTTCACTATTGCAGTTAAAATTTTGTTTGCTTTTTTGTTTGCTTATTATTATGTCTGTGGTTTGTCATGGAGGCAATTAAGTTTCCTCATTGATCTGCTGCTATCTCTTGTATGAGAATTCTTGTTGCTTTAGGTCACTTGTGTCACAGTTAAATCAGTGCAAGAGAATGTGTGTGTGCATGGCTGGTGGAAGGATCTCCTTTTTTTTTGGAGGGGAGAGATGTTTGGGGTTTTTCTTCCACTGACCTCTGTTGCAGGGGAAACATACTGCTTCAGTGTTATGTCACCCACTAATCTTGGTTCATTCAGTTCTTGGTTAGCCAAAAGTCATGAGAATTTTGCTTTTTATTTCACTGGAAATAGAATTGCATGCATTGAATTTAGCCAGTATAAATCCACTCTGCCAAGACAGATATCTTTACTTCAACACTCACCTTACATTTCTACCCTCACTGTTTTGCCAGAGGCTACCTTTGCCTGTCTCTGTAGCCAGAGTAGGGAATTGACCTGGTTGAACACTGAGCTAGGAAAGAAGTGCTGGATTCATCATGCAGTCACACGAACACTGCTTGTGGCAGACAAAGGAGTGAATAGAGGCTACTGGAAGAGATGTTTTATTTGTCATTTGCTGTTGTTTAGTGATGCTTTTGTGTTGGACCAGCCTGAAATGCTGTTTTCTGTAGGTGACATTCTCAATGCCCTAACTAATGTCTCTGGACGTAAACACCCATCAACAGTTCAGGCCAAACAGCTGAAGATGTGCCTTCCTATGATGCCTGTAGTGCTTCATCTTGTGACATCCCAGGTAGATTTTTTTTTACCCCAAAATTAGTTGCACAGAGGACAAACTCTTACAGTTTCCCAAAATGTAAGATCTGTCAGTCATGATCAACATGAGTAAAATAGAGGTTTTGGCAATGCATAGATATGTTGATGAGTATTCCAGCTATGAAACAGCATTTGATAAACATGTGTTACATAACCACAGTAATGACAGAAGAAAATACATATTTTGTTCTCTTCTTTGTTTTTTAACGTGTGAAATATTTGTTTCACTTTTTCTGGTCAAAAGGTATTAATTTAATGTAACTTTTTTTCAACTTTGGCTAATTTCAAATAGGTATTCTGTCCCCAGATAGTCACAAAGGAGTTTCTTTTCAACTATGGCATCTTACTTGTGAGTATAAAGTCTAAGTTAAATATTTTTACAAGATATAACTATGCATACAATTTTGAAAATTAATGAAATAAAATTATATTAAATTTCTAAATTGGAGAGAGAAGTTTATTCTGAATATGTATTTTGAGCTTTGGTTGTATTCAAAACATTATATATAATCAGCAAATATTTTCTGTAGTAATCTATTTGTTCAAAGGGAAACTCTGTACATATTTGATAAACTGAGAATTTCCTTTATGCTTTATTTTTGAATAGAAAAGTTGAGCTCTAAATTACACAGAATATTATCTCTAGAATTTCATACTAGAATTTTATGAATAGAAATGAAAGAGAAATTATAATGAATCTATATTTAAGGTATTGTTTCTCCTTGTCATCTTTTTCTTCTTGCCAGTACTTCTGCACTGTGTGTAGTTGATGGAAATCTATGGAGCTAAGATATTTCACTCATGGTGACATTTACAGCCTATTTCTGACATTAGCCATAGAAAATGAACATTTTAGCTGTGCCATTGGATAGTATAGCAGAAATTAAGTAGTACAGTTCTAATGTAATTTCCTTGTATGAAAACAATAGTTTTTGCTAAATGAGAGAAAAAGAATATTCTAAAGTTGTATATCAGAGTTAGGAAAATATGACAACTAGGTATCTATCTCCAAACAGCCTGAAGAAACACTTTACTACAAACAATTAGATTCAAGTTACGTGTTCAGATTCCTTTCTCTTTCTCCTTTGACTCATGATTCCAAGAAAATGTGGTTTAATTTAGCTCTACTAAAATATTTGTGTAAAAATTAGCGTCAGAATGATGAGAAAAAAATTGAAACTGTAGATGTTGAATTACAAAGCCCTTTATCCCTTTGAAGCATTTGTAACTAGGCAGTAGATTTATTAGTAGTTTTCAATCAACCTTCTAGAAGGTGAAATTCTTCTGTCAACAACATAGGTGCAGCAGACCAGGTACAGTGAAAAGTTTTCTTTTGATGTTGCTCCAGCTTGTTTGAACTACTGACTGAGGAAGTCAGGCTAGTTATACTAGCACACCTTTCCTCTCAAATCAAGGAGGAGCACATTACTCAATGTTTCCTGCATCTTGTCCTGTCTCCATTGAAAAAGGCAATTCAGAACTTGCATATACTATTTAATACACAGAAAAAAGGGAGGGAAAGTAATATATCTGAAAAATTAATACCAAATTTTAATCCATTTTATGTAACCGTGTTATGACTAATTAATTACATCTGGAATAGTAGCTATCCATTCTTTCAGGCAAAAATCTCCTTTGGAAAATTGTATTTAGGAACATTCCCACTGACATTTATAAAGGGACTTTCAGTCATTAGCTTGTACTTTTTCAAAGTACTGTGCTATAACTGAGGCCCCTAAGACTTTTAGCAAGGCAGTCTTTTAGTTTTTGTTTATTTTGTTCTTTTTTTCCCCCCAATTTATTCAATAGTCTTGTTCTTAACAATAAGGAGTTATGAGGAAAGATATGTGCTTGGGATCTGGAAGGAAAAGAATAGTTATTTTCCTGTAGCAGTTGTTCATTGAGAATTTTTTTTTCTTGCTGCTTTGAAGTTACTTCCATCATCACTGTAATTTCCAGTAGTGTTGAGCAAAGAAATTGAGAGGGAGTCGGGACAGTCCTTTCATGTTTTCTGCTGTGAACAGAAGTACACGGAGGACACACTGTGCCCCAAAGGCACAGCTAATGGCAGGCTGCTGGTGGTGTGCACAGGGCACAGACTCACCTGTAGTGAAATACACACACACCATTTCTCTCTGTTACCTAAGACAACTCAGATAGTTGCATTTCTTTAAATAAATACATCTTTTCCTTGTGTTTCTAATATAAAATTAATAATTAGAAGCCAGAACAATTTTTACACCAACTATTTTGATATTTCCAAATCAGTTTTGAGACTACAGTTGTGTGAAACTGTCTAAAAATGAGCAAACAAAATAATTTGCTCTCTTCCAAAACAAGTTAATTAGATAATATCTAGTAATTTTCTTCAAATGATCAAGAAGATAACTTTTTTTTATAGAAGCACTTGTTTTTTATGACTACTTTTGAGGTGCTTTTAAATAATGAAATATATAAATTGGCTTCTAACTCTATTTTTAATTAGAGAAGAATCCTTCAGCTCTTTTGTACATGCTGTGAAAAAGATAACCCATGTAGAAACTTCTGCCAATTTAATATAAAATAATAAAAATTTAAATGCCATTTTCTTAAATACTCCATAAAATAGAGCATATTACAAATTCCGTGGAGAATTTTCCGTCCTCAGCAAATCTTAATAACATGTCTTTTACATCCTGATGAAAACAGAAATGAAAGCAAAAGGACAGCAGATCTAATTGTACAATATTTATTTGATCCAGATTATTAATATTTTATTGAACCTGTTCCTTAAAATGATGACTAATTCAGGTGATTTTTAATAGAAAGCTATATATGCATTTTTGCATATTCTCCTGAGTGTAACAGCATCCATAGTGTGTATAGTATGCATGGAGATCAAAAAGATGGTACAAGTAACAAGAAAATTGCATTTTTTGAAAGGTCTGTGGTCATTTCAGTGAGTTATTTTGACATAGCCAAATTCAAGGTAGTTCAAAGTCTTCTAAGAAATTAGAGTTTTCTGTTAACAGTGAAGACATTTAATTACTGTCTATTTAGCTAGAAATGTTATAATTTCTGATTCTAGTCAGAGTAATAGTCCTTACTGTGCTCCACATTTAAGTGTCCAACAGCATTGCAGACTTCAGAATTGTAACAGCTACATCATTAGTACTTTCAGTTTTAGTTAATTATTATGAAAGTTTATCGTAATGTAAGGGCATTAATATTTTGTATTTACACAGTTCTTTAAAGAATTTATTTTTTAATTATTCAGTGATTATGCTTTTTATTTTTTTTTCCTAAAGTGTTTTCACATAAATGCTGCTTCTTTTGTAGGAGTTCATCAGATCAATAGCTTCAGGAGAAACAAACTTGGATAGAGCCATAGGTAGGGTAACCTATGATATTGCACTACTTTTAGATGCAGGTATTTTTACTATTGAATTTTATGAAGAAATATAATTACTTTTACCAACAGGGCAAGCTGCATCAGAAGAATTGATTAAGACTACTTTATTGACCTTTGAAGCAGTAACAGAGCATCCCAACTTGCTGATGATCCATCGCTTGACTGTAAGTCTGACAGCAATTTAAACAGTTGCAGGCTAATAGGCCTAATTCCATTTATAAATAGGAAGTTTTAATGATTTAGAAACTGTTTCAAATATGTCTTAAATTGTATTGTGGTTCTGTTTGACAGGAAAAATACTTATTGTTTATAGAGAATTTTCAAAGAAACAGCAAAGTATTCAGTTTACTCTATTTAGCTGAGAAATTAGAGGGAGAATGAGAAGGGCTTAGAGTTTAGAAATAGTGGTTCCTGGTTCTGTGTTTCTTGAGGTTCAATGTATACTTATGTTGCTATATACTTACCACTGTTTATGCTTTTAACATAAACATACACTTTTAACAACAACATGGCTTGGAAACACCATCTCTGAGGATTGATCCCATTCTGTCATGTTCTTCCTGTTGAGATCATCAGTAGCAGTTATGGTGTTGGGGTTTTTCTATTGTTGTTGGTTTGTTTGCTTTTTTAAGTCTGACAGATTTCTTACTTAAAAATTTAATTAGAATTATGAACCCACATATTGGATTACTAAGATTTGTTTTCTTTGAAGTTCTTGGTTAAAAGATTCTACTGTGAGCTAAGCTAGTTGAAGGCAGAACGATTACATTGTGAAACAGTTGTCAGCAAACCAAGTGGTCTGAATGTTTGAATCAGAGTTTGACAAATCATCAAAACCTGTACCAGTACATTTTAGTGCTTGAATTTTCACCAAAATACAATCCACCATACTCACTGAGATGACCATTTGATTCGATTTGAATCTTATGTGTTTGTATTGGAATTAGGTTAAGGGCAGACACTCAATACAGCACTTCTATCAAGAAAGACATTAGGAAATAAATAAGAATGAAGGATGTTAGGGATTGTGCTAGATAAGAATGGGTGATCCTAGAAATCAAATGGTTTTAGAAGTTTAATCCTATTGGTGTCTATGTGTTAGTTGAGCATTTAGATTATAAAGTCTTAATAAGTGAAAATAGTAAAATTAATCCAAAATATAAATTGGAATTTAAATAAGTTTAATAGGTTTTTTTTAAAGAATGTTCACAAGAGTGGTATTCAAGAAAATGGTCCTTATGCAAAAAAGTCTAAGCAATTAGTAGTCAGAGGGGAAATAGTATAGAGCTGTTCAATTTACTTTAATATGGCAACAATGTCCTAGAAAGGAAATGTTAAGTGTAGGTGAAGTTTGAATGCCTATTAGTATCTCCCTACATGCCTGTCAGCCTGCCTCTCACTATATTATATCTATATCCTTCTAGAATCACCTCAGTTTTAAAAAACAATAGCTTTACTTTTGTGAGTTATCAGTGTGTCTTATATTGACAGAAATGTGTACCATTTTTTATGGGGGTCCATCAGCACTGACTGAAATTCGAATATCTGTCAGCACATTAAATAAAATTCCTCTACGTGTTTCAACTTTAATAGTCTGGGAGTTTTCTTTGGAAGAGACAACTCCTCTTTACAAATCTTCTTCCCCTGAGCCCATCCCTACATTTAGTAGAACATTTTCCTGAAGCCAGGGAATGACTATCCTAGTCTCTGCTAAGTAACCCATGGCTCGCAGTAGGGGAGTTTTAAAGTATCTAAAGATTTCTGGGGAGCAGTTTACTTCACTTCATGTGTTGCAAGTTTTAGATGTTTATTTAAAATCCATCTCAACATATCAGTTACTTAGCTAGAGATAAAACTTCCTCCCTGACCAGTGCTTGTCCAGTACTTCTGACATATACCACTTGTGTAGTTTCCCTGGTTTAGGTATAAAATTATATCCTTTTCAATGAACAGCTTTTCTTTTTTTCTTTTCTTTTTTTTTTTTTTAGAAAAACTATTACTTCACTCACTGATTTTCATAAATAATAGTTCTTGCTAATTTAAAAGAGCCCTCCTGACACTCAGCAAATAGTCATTCAGACATAAAGTAAAGTGGAGAAATTGCCTTGCATTTTGTATGTTAAATTCAAGAAATTGTCCATTGTAATTAATAATCTCTAACCACATCTGCCACTAGTGGTGCAAACAGTAATTAGTTTAATACTATTTACGAAGTCTAGTGTGCTAATTATACTTGAATGTACAGCATACATTACTTTAGAGGAAAGTGGTACTTCATCTTCTATGATGCATACAGACTATTTTTGGAACTGCTGTTGCTCGAGGGATATCTTCTAATTGCTGCTGGCTGAGCATGACTGGAATCTATGAATATAAATTCCAGCACACAGCAAAACTTTGTGCTTTTTTAAAATGTTGAAGCAAGACATGTTCAAGCTTCCAGATCAATATTTAAGTATAACAGTGGTTAATAGGACACTCTCTTACTGGAGAGAAATTTAAATCCTAGGCTGAGCTTAGAAACCTGGATTGCTCATTTAGACCAAGTTGTTTACAAGCAGGATTTTAGGGAGTGAGGTTGGGTGAAGGCCAAAACCTTCTAGAGAGGATGCAATTTTTTTCTACTCTTACTGTGACATTGCTTTAAAGTCTCTAATCAGAAATTAAACACATTTCTAATAAAGTTTAATTAATGTAATAAAAAGTGGGGCTATATTGAGCAAGCAGAACCAAAAAGTTTTTCATTTGAGTTCTGTTTTTAGTTTAACTAAAATGGAAATTGTTTAAATTAATAGGAATTTAAGAGAAGCATCTCAGTTTCTTTCCCACTTTGAGAAGAAAAGAATTACTTGTTCTGGGATTTAGTTAATGTTTGATTTACTTTTGTATTTGTACTTTTAACAAAGAAAATAGGATAAATTGTGGGGTTTTGTGGTCAAATTTCTGATTACCATCAACCTGAAGTCAATTATTGAGGAGATTAATTTCTGTGGAGACTGACTGTATTAGATATTGCAGAGTCTGATAAAGTCAATGGAAATTAATTGAAAGTGCTTAAATGAAAGCCAGCAGTGAGCAGTAATTTCATTTTCCATGCAGTTGTGTGCATTTTTACAAGATATAAAGTAAAGACTAACAGTAAATGTGACTTGGCAAATTTTTACAAAACTAGATTTTCAAATATGCAAATATGATGTTGAAGGTCATTAAGAAGAGTCTGTATAGACTGAAGTGAAATATTAACCCCAGTTTCTCAAACTGGCACAATTTCAACTGCTTGTTTCTTCCACTTCCCTAAAATGTAAACATATTTTCTAAACTCAGATACTAAGTGTTATAATAATATTGATTTTCCAATTTTGGTAAAGATTTAGATATAATTAACTGGAAGAATTCATGCTGACTGTGTAATTTGCATTTTTCCTTTTTGTGCTAAGTATATTTATTTACCTGAAAAAAGGACATATGCAAATTCAGAGCACTTAGAACAGTGAAGAAGCTCATGATGGCAGACAATTCCTGTGGGAGTCCTTTCTATACTCCAACTAGCTCCCAAAAATGATCTGTGTACTGCACATATACTCTTTAACCCAAAACATTAAAATTTTTCTCTGGTTAAGGCAAAAGTTGTCAGCAGTGATTCTCTTTCTCAAGGTTTTAAAACTTACTTAAAAATCAGGCTAAAATGAAAGCACCTAGAACATGATGAGTTGCTTGTGGGAAGTCAAGGGAAAAGTTGTATGACAGGGAAACCTACTGTTTGACAATATGAGAGTTATTAGTTTCAATAAAGATGACAACACAAAAGTTAGAAACTTCTGCAAGTGTTTCTTTCTTGATTCAGCATCAGTGGTGTTTTTCATCCACAGACTGTTCTAATCTAACAACTGACACCTTAATTTTGTCAGTGTAGGATGTGACTATATGAACATATTGTACAGAAGTTTTTCAATCACATTCCCTTTTCAAGTAGATAAAAATACTACACTGCATGTGGCTTTCTGTCCATTAAGCTACTTCAGATGACATAAGACTTTTTTGTGAAACCAGTTCTCTACTAATTGACATATTGAGTCAGTCAATCAGTGCTGTCTCTTCTCAGAAGTAAGAAAAAGCCAAATCCTCAATGTAGATTCTGAAGACTTTTAAATAAAAATTACAGAAGTGTCATCTTTCTTCCCAACTCATTCTAACATGCATTAGGTTACTTTTTCTATTGCATTCTGAGACATTACTGATGATATTAAAACACTGAGGAGTGTGCTGTGCTTTGAGCAAATGCTTTGAGAAATTTGGAGGCAGCAAGAAAGATTGTAAGAGGGTTGGAGCATCTCTCTCATGAGGAAAGGCTGAGAGAGTTGGACCTGTTCAGCCTCAAGAAGACAACCGAGAGGGGACCTCATTAATGCGTATAAATATCTAAAGGGAGGGTATCAAGGAGGTGGAGCCAGGCTCTTCTCAGTGGTGCTCATACCTCACTAGTTGAAGAAATTACTGAACATTATGGAGACAGATGTTCTGGTTCTGGATAGAGTACTTGTATTTCCAAAAAGGTTTTGTCAAACTCGTGCACCAAAGACTTCAAATTCATTAGTGGTCCATCCCTCTTACCCACAGGCTGATCAACTTCTAACTAGTTAAAATTTACTAAGTGGAGAATAGAGATCAGTTTTTAAAAAATTAGGTATTTTAAGAGTGGTATCTTAAAAAGGTTTGTTGCAACATGTGCTGCTAATCCAGAAAAGGGAATGAATAGGAAGGTGATAGAACTGACTGATGACACTAAATTATTCACAATAGTGAAAATTAAAACTGACAGAGAAGTTGCAGAAGGTTTTAAGATTTGAGTGAAAGGAAAATAATGACATGCCTTTCAATGTTGATAAATGACAGGTAATGGACATGGGGAAAATAATTTCTACTGTACATATGCAGTGTCAAACTCTAAACTATTTGTAGCTTCTGGAAATCTTTCAGCATTATTTTTCTGTGGAAATTATAGCTTTATACTCAACAGTAATCAGAGACAACTAGATTATTAGAAATTACTAGTAAATGATCAGGCAAAAAAGCAGAAAACATCATTGTGCCATGATGCACTCAGGTCTCAAGTACTGAATGGAATTGGGGTCATTCACTCTCAAAGGAAATGAAGTTTATCCAGAAAATGTACAGCTCGATGATGCAAGGCGGGTCTGAGTAGAAAAGAACTTCCTCTTGGAAACAAAATACTCTGTAGTGTTGTATTATGAATGGCGTGGGAAAGATGAATTGGAAATAATCATTCATGCTTTTTGTAAAGTAAGAATATGTGGCCTTCAGGTTAGCTACTTTAAAATAAGCAAGGATATGACTTCATAAGGCATAACTGAAGGGTAAAATGCAGTGCTGTAGGTATTGTACATGCTAGAAGTATAAATAGATTTAAGATAGGATGGGGCTAGTTTGTGAGAGAAAAGGCTAAATGCAAAAATACAGGTACAGCATCAGCTTAGGAAGTTTCTTAATTCAAGAGGTACTTTTCTAGAAACTAGAGGTGTGCTTTATGCTTGGTCTATTTCTCATACTCTTTTTCTACTCCATTCCAGCTGTCAGAAACAGGATTACCAGGTTTGAGCTATGGTTTTTTTTGGTCCTGTGCATATATATTTGGGAGATGTGAATGTAGTGTGTATGGAAGTTTCCTGAATTTCATGCTGTTTTGGGTACTGATAACAGCACAGTTATGGTAGCACAGCCTTGGAATGCCATCATTACAGAATCATACAGTGGTGGCCTTTTGCAGCTAGGGATGTATAATGAAATGGGTATCAGGCTATTTAAAAGGTGGTAGGAACTCATCTCTAGCTATGATCATATTCAACCTATTTAGTCTGTTTAGGCTGAAAGAAGAATAATTTTCCTTTTTTATTAAGCAGTCTTAGTGATAAAGACTGAGAAAAAAAAACCTGTATCTGATTTATCTTCATGCTTATATGGAGATTTGATTCCACACAGATATCAGAAGCCATTCAATAGAGGAAGAAATTAATCCTTGGTTTGAATATTCTTCTATTTGTTTCAGTGCCAAAATACTAGTACCATTCTTTTCTATATATAAATGACAGAAACATTTGCAGTTTACTGGTGAATTTTTTAATAATATTTTATGTACTATTACACTTCAGTGTAATATTTCACCTTAATAATCACGTGGAAAGTTCATATCTTGTTTACAAATTTGTATACACGTTAGTGAAAAAAAGGGACCCAAATGGCATGGAGAGAAGATTAGGATTGTGGAGTTAGGAAGTATCTGATTTAAGGTTCATATAAAACATAATACATGCTTTCCCCTTCAGCATATGCATTCTGATACGCTCTTGCAAAACAAAATAATTTTCCATAGGATTAGTTCTTCATTTAGTTGATCTCCTCAGCACATTGAACTGACATGAGGCAAACACCTGCTATGAAGAATTCCTTTCTAAACAGTTTGTTTACCAAAACTGAGGTTTGTTTTAGAAAAAGTTCAGTATAAGCTACTACAGTCATTTAAGACCTAAAGAATCTTCTTAACAATGACAGTTGAAAATATGTTTATCTTAGAAAAGTCTTATGACTGGCTTAACTACATTTGCTAATGTGGAAAGACTACTGTTAATGCTAGATTAAAGTGAAAGAAGATTTTAAGTTTCAGAAATTGAAGTTGCATCGTGCTGTTGTATATTGTCATCTTAATCAGTGTAAGTCTGAGTCAATGCTCCTGCTGTTGAGTGATTCATAATATCCAGGGACTGTAGGTTGGCTCAGATACTTCTTTTCTTCTTTTCTATTTCACACCTTCAATTTATCAGTTACATAATTCATTTGAGAAGCTTTGCAGTAGTTGAACTGGTTTCTTGGACTAAAAGACCTTAAGTACATACAGGTTTTTTCCTTCCTCAGTGGTATGTTATAACTGATACATTAGCATTTGTAGAACAGCTTAGAAACCTGCACTAATGGAGTTGTTGGAATGCAGTATAGTTTCATTTTTTAACCAAAAAGACCATGGAATATTTCAAAATTATGAAATGCTACAAAAGTCACTACATCTATGATATATAGCATTATCTGTATAGATATAAAGGCTATTTGTACTTGGAAGAGTAGTTTGGCTTCCATACCTCAAGCAGAATCCTTTTACTTTTTTTATTGAAAGTCGGTAACAAAAATATTTTGTAGTAGCTTTTTTTAAAAATGAAAAAAGCTAAAGTAAGTGAATCCCTTAATATATTTAAGAGAGTCCACCAACCAGCAATGAAACAGTTGCTAACTGCAGTTCTTGCTTGCTAGATGCTGCCTTCAATTAGTGACCCTTTTCATACATACTTTCAGCTTCTATAGATGTTTCTTATTGGTAGCTGCATATATCTAGGGAAATTTTATCTTTTCATATTAATTACTGAAACAAAACACATGGGGGATTATAAAACAGTCGTGTTTCGCCAAATCCTGTCCACGGTGTAGTGAGAATCTGCACAGCAATTTTATTTGTATAAGTAAATCCTAGGACAAGGTGTGCATCCATGATGCATGCTTAAAAATTGCAGTGCTGTCATCCATCCTCTCCCCAAAACCCAAGCATGTCCTATCTAAATAAATTATATTTTAACAATTATTTAAGACTTAGAAGCTCTCTTATAGAGAATACTAATAATACACTATTTTTGTAATTGAGCTATAGCCTAGTTTATCATCAGCTGATTTCCAGTGGAGCTAAGCTGACTAGTCCTGTGACAGATAACAGATTTGTAACAATACCCTCATAGACAATAAAGAGTTGACTGGATTAATTTTTTTCATAGTGCAAATCCTCAGTATGGAAAATTATATTTTAGCAGAAGACTGTGTATTACCAGAAGGGAAGAAGTGAAAATATTTTCAAGACTCTGTATTAAGCCTAGGGATATTTTAATTAGAGGTAGTACATATTTCCTGATTTTATTTTAATTTTATGCTGTTCTGTTTTTCATCTGAACTCTATTCAGTGATTAGTTTATGTATTAAAGCATCAGGATTAAGATATTCTAATACTCTTTCTTCTTAATATCTTACATCTGCACTAAATTCTGTATTCTAAATTAAAATTTCCTGTCAATGAATTATACCAAAGTTACTGTTGTTTTCTACATAAAAGTATATTAATGTCTGTAATTTTGTGGCAGTTTACCAGAGAAAAATGAACTTGGTGGCTTTATAAGAATGATTACGGCTGAATTTCCATGATTATTCATCTCTTTGATTAAGGGCTCTAGCAGCAGAATAAACATAGATGTTAGTGTATCTCTGTTCTTTTTCCTCTGTGAATGATCTAAGTCAGATCTTTCTAATTCTCTGGTTTAGGTTGAAGACTGTATCCTCCCACCACTTGTTTCTTTGGTCCACAGTCAGAATGGTGAGTATACAGACACATCAGCTACACTTTCCACGAATTCCACAGTTTGCTTTAATTATATTTCAGTGTGGTCACATTCTTGGCACCTTTCTTTTCAAGCGGAATGGAGACTCTTCAGCTTGCGGTTGCTCTCAGAAACCGTATCAGTGCTTTTAAGCCACGAAGTCATGGCTGTGGAGAAAGGGGAGAGCCTCAACCCAAACAAGCTTCTGTCTCTCATTAGAGATTCACTGCTGCCTCAGTAAGTATAATCTTGCTCCTGTAATGGGGAATAACTTGATACTCAAACCGTTTTGACAGTGTATTTGTTTTAGCCATCCTTTCTATGTTCACATGATTAAGTCAAAAGGGGAATAGCAATTAACTGCTGCCAAAGTTCTTTGCCCAACATCTCCTCCTAGGTTTATTTAGTGTTTTGTCATATGCAACACAAACACAACTTCTGTGTGACACTCATTTCTGATACTGTGCCTCTGGCTACTCTTGGAGCAAAACAGGATTCCCTCTAGCTTTTGGGCTGTGATTTAAATACCCCTCTTTGTTCTTCTAATAAAATCAGAACGTTCTAACTACAACATCTTTTTGTCTATTTTGGATATTGTACCTTTATTTAAGATGTTCTGAAATCATATGGAATGACAAACTTTTTAAAAAGGAACAGTGCATCATGGATTAATCCTTCATGATCCACTGAGAGGTTATTGCCTCTAAATTGCTGTCCTCTCCTGCTGCCTCAAGCAGCAGAAAAATCCTACAGAAGAGTAGATGAAATTACAGCCTGTAGGCCAGATGTGGTATGGAACTTCATTTACATGGTTTGTGGTCAAATGAGGCCTCTCATTTCATGCTGACTTGCAGGTGAGCATAAAGAGAGCTCTGTGTGTTATGCACACATTGACTGTGAGCTGGTAACATCTGTGAGAGGGAAGGAACAAGAGACGAGTACAGTAGTGATGAGTCATCAGCTGTATTTTACATTATTCTAATAATTCTACAGTGTATTTTCCCATGTGGTTTTCCAAAGTTAATAATGGTTAATACTTAATTGCCCTAAGTGAGAAAATCTTTCTCCACCCCTAATATTAAATAAATGGAAGAAGGCTGGAGGAATGGGTGCCGGGTTATGATCAGAAACCCAGTGCCTTTTCCAAATATGAGACTTTCTCTGCTAATAATGCTCTTACAGTTTGAGGACCAAAGTTTTATCCATGAAAGGTGTGTAAACTTTTCTCTGTGACAGAGAAATTATGGAAATCCCACAGTTCTTTAGAGAAACTTACTTTCAACACCTTTCTTCACATTTTCTTTTCCTCTGGGAAATGTAGAATGTATCAATACAAATTAAAATGGCAGTTGGAAATATTATTTTTTAAATAGTGTATATGCATTATTAAAAGCTGTCAGATAATTTTCTTCAGATAGGGGAAGAGACTTGAAGTCAAAAGAGGCAGAGTTCTGTCTTTACTCTGAAACTTGCCCTTTGTAGACATGTATGCCTTATACAACGTTTCTCATTGAACTGGGGGACCTGAGTTTGGAGGGGTGTGTCATGCTAATTACAAACTGGAAGGAAAACAGCCAATAGACTTCTGTCTCCAAGCTTACTAGCTCAATTGAGTGGAAGGGCTTTTCTGCCTAAGTATGATCCTATGTTGGAGGCTTCACTTGTGCTATCTTAGCACATGCTGTGTGGCAGCTGTAGGAGAAAGGGTCTTGCAGCAGCTCAGAATCTTGGCTCCAGGGTTTAAGTATTTCCTGAGTCAGTGTCCACACCTCATTAGTAGAAATGAGAAGGGAGGGGTTCTAAGAGTCAGTGTAATCTGCTTGTAAGGATAATGTAAAGCTCTGTCCCAAGAAGTATGGGTTAATTGAAAACTCTGGGATAGAACATGTGGAGGCTGAAGACCTTTAGTCTTTCTGTTGCTGGGTGAAGGGTGGGACAAAATGTGACTCATCTGGAGGATAGTCAAAAGAGGAGAGGATTGTGATGGCCATTTGTTCATGGGCATTCTGTGGAGAGAAGTAGGTGTTTCCACCCCTTTTGAATATACTGAGAACTGTTGAATATGGAAGGAAGGGACATCCGGGTTTAATATGGGATGTTCTTTTTAGGGAAGATTGTAATCTTACACATTTGGGTGTATATTTTGTTCCTATAAACATCCTTCTCAAATAAGTTTGTTTAAATGTAAAACTGACCCTTGAAATAGAATGTGGGTCACTATGCATAAAATATAAATAGACTTCATTTTGAGATAAATGCAGGAGCGCAGTGATTACTACGTTTTTCTCATCTTCTGCATCATCAATAAAATGGTAATTCCATTAAATATTTCTGCATTTATAGGTCACAAAATTAACTTCCTCATAGGGTTTTGATTGAATTAAATGAAATAGTGTCATTAAATTTCAGTTCATTGAAAGATTATTTTCCTGAGTGTTTCATAACCAAAATGGAACCTGCAGCTATAGACAATGAATACATGGAAAATGCTTTATTTTTTATTCATATTTTTTAATCCACATTGGAACATCAACTTTATTTCATTTTAATTCTTAACATTCCTAATTATACATCATTAAAAATTGAGTCAGAATCAGCAAAAAGAGAGAAATGTGTAAATAAAGTTTTATTTCATTTGAAAGTTTATGTAGCTTATTCTCAGTAGACTACCAAGCCAGTTCTGCAAGTGTGAAGTCCAGGATACTTGATATAATGTTCTTTTCTTAAGAGTTTAAGAGAGCCCTAAATCTTTAGGTCCTTTTGTCAAGGTTGTTTATAGAAAAGATTGACAAAATAACTCCTTACAGTGTAGTACCTGGAGTTCACAAAACCCTTATAAAATGCCCTCTACCGCTACCGTTACTAAAGTGTTCTGTGTTATGAAGTGGCAGTGAAATCATTTGATGACTCATTCATTTAATAAAGTATCTCAAGCATGGAGTATTTCCCCTTCTGGGAAGATTCATATATTCATAGCTCCTAATGGCCTTTATTCAGGCAATGTGTTTATATTAATTGCTAAGACACTGACTCTAGTAATCTGTGTTTTCTCATGTGGTGTTTGATTTGATGGATCACTGCACCTTCCCTTAGAAATATCCTTTACTAGTATTATCTTGGGGGAAGGGAGAATAGAGTTTCAAGGAGAAAGAAATGAAGTGAGACTTTTTTATTGAACCTCAAGAAATTAGGATGCTAAGGGTGCTAAGTAATAATAGTGTCTCTGAAACATAATACATAGAAAGCTTAAAACTGTTAAAATGGACCCTGTTTAGGGATGATGTTGATGTGTTTATATAAATAACTATATTGCCAAGTGTCAGATTTTAAGCTAGCATGGCTGATTCTTTTGTTACTACTGTTAGGAGTTACAGTTTTGGAGACTTAAATCCGTGTCTTATGCAGCGAAAGATTACTTCTGGCACCTTATAACATCTTTGCCTCAGAAGATTTAGTCACAGACTCTGAAAAAAAATATTGCAAGTCCCTTAATATTTGGTAGGAATATGTACTGCTCATATGTAGGGCTCTTGGAATCAGTATCTACTAAGGTATTACATTATTTTCTTCTTTTATTAGGGAAGATACTTTTTATTGACCAGTGAGAAGTGGTTTTCTTTGGGGAACTGGAATCCTCAAATTTACTTATTTGTAAAGGAAGGAGTTTAATAATTAAAGACCTGAAGCTGACACTGACTTCTAACTGGTAATTCTGTAGACACTCTGATGTGGTTTGCAACTGTACAGTGGCACATTCAAGTATGTAGTAGCCATGACACATTGCCCACAGGTTGTGTGCTTGTGCAGGAATGTGAGCCCTTGGGAGGCTGCATCAAGACTACATGGCTGGTGTGCTTCTCCCTCCCTGTCACAGACAGGCAAAGCATCTCCCTCTGGATTGCCTTCCTGCACAAGTCAGAGTGCTGAGGTGTGGTGCCTACAGAGAGGGGAGGAGCTAACACTCAGTAGGGTACATGCTGGCATGAAGGGGGTAGGAAGTGATCCACATTCCTCAGTTCAGATAGCACAAGGGATCTCAAGATGTGAAGTAAAATTTGTGGTGATTTGCATGATTCCCCCTCCCTCTACCAGAACACTACAATTTTTTCTTTCTGTGGAAGCGTTTTTTGCTCATAACATGATAACCTACCATGTTTTCCTGTAATTCATTCTTTCATTTCTCCTTGATTAATTCTTCATTTTTTTTTTTAAATGAAGAGATTTATACTTCCTATGCTCTTACTTCCATGTGTTTAGAGTAGCACTATTTAAAATCAAACACTGTTTTGACGTAGCTGTCTGTGGTTTTCTATGCTTACATCCTTCTCACTTCCATAATTGTATCCTACTATCATCCATATACATTTTGGTTTAAATGCAGTCAAATTAGCCCCTTGTGTTGGGTGGGCATCACTAGAATGTTAGTAGCAAGGGCAAGGTCCATTTTGTTTTTCAGCAGCCTGTTTTCCCTTACCAAGATTTCCATGAGGCGATACTTGGAAATGTTTCAGAGGTTTTTCATGTTTTATTTTCTGCCATAGCTCTCAATAAATATTGTTTTGGAGTACTTTTATATTCTTCTGGTCTATATTACTTGGAGAATGGAAGTATGCTGCAATGAAAACAATATTTTTTGAAATTTGAGGTAAAATACAAGGCTTAATGTGAGTTTTTCTCAGTTTTGAGAAAAATGACTGTATACAAAATATAGAGCTTAATCATATATAATTTAGTTGATCATCTTCCTAAGTAACCAATAAATCTTCTGCCTGATATTTTGAGGCTCATTTACTACTTCTCTCTTGAATAATATATTTTTATGTATAAAATATTTAATATAAATCAATAAATAAGTCTTGTGCATGAATAGACCAGATGAATGTTTTATAAATATATGTTACTATAATTTATAGTTATAAAACATACATGTTTTAGGTATATAACCTGCATAAATAAATGCACACATATATATCTATACACACACACATACATAAGCATATATATTATTACATATTTTATAATTCTCTCTCTCTCTAAAAATGTATTCTCTTATTAATGTTGCTTTTAAAGTTAATCTGATGCTGGTTTGAAAATACTGTTTCTAAGTGAGTCTTTTTTGTTGCTTTGTTCAGTTTGAAACAGCCTTGTATTTCCATTGTAGTTATAAAGTTTGGAAATAGGAAATGATGAATTTTTAATGTTAACTTTTTTGATGCATATCTCTTGACTTTTTTCCCCCACTGTTTCTGCCCCTTTCCCACCTTGCCTTTCAGGTACGAGCACATTCTGCTGGCTCCAGACCCAGTGCCATTGTATGCTCTGAAACTGCTGGTGGCCCTGACTGAGCGCAGCCCTGCTTCCGTGAGGTGATACAGCTACACATTCTCTGTTGCTCTGGGTTCCTTCTGTTTCCTTTTCTTCTTTCCTCTTAGAAATTAGCAATAGCAGATCTCACTATTGCACTGCTTTGACTAGCACTTTGATTTAGAAAAATTGTTGGAGAGTATTTGTTGTAGAATACAATCTTACATCTTTTGTGTCAATTTTATATGATCCTGGTTATTTTAATGTGGATTTAGCCAATGAAACACTAGAGACAAAATCTTAAGAATTTTAACATTAAAATTATCTTTAAAAAAGTAAAAAACCCCAAATCAAACCAAAAACATTATCAAAATTGTTGTTCAGCTAAACATATTTGTAGCTAGGACAAAGATGATGTGTTTGTTAAAGCTTTACCCCAGTCAATTCACTTGAAAGCTGGTCAGTTCTCCTGCAAATATATCTACCCTTAAAGTTCTTGAATATGGATTTTAATTTTTTATATAGGTAGACTCAGTATCTTTAGAAGTATCTTAATATCTCTTCCTTCTTCCAAAATTTAGACTGTGATGGACAGAAAAAAATTTAAAAACTGTGTCATACAAGTTAAACTGTGTGAGTTGATAGTAATAAGGAAGAATCTCTCTATTTTCCTTAATATACCAAAAAAATGTGCTTATTCTTGTCATTGACCATTGTCCATTAGAGGTGCCTCATAGTGCTGTGGCTCAGAGGTTACTGAGCATTGTACTGTCTTGCTTTGATTGATTGAAATGAGCACAAAAAAAAAAGTAAGGAAGGAAATTTAATTTATCTTCACACTTTTTATTACAAAAGATGAAACATCCTCTTTTAATCTTTTATGATGCTACTGGGAATGATGCTTTAATATACTAAGTAGACTACAAATGAACTAGGAAATAACATGGCTTGAGATCTTAAATGTTTTGAATTGTATAAAACATACGTTTTCATTGTAAAGAAGCTGTTTATGCTACTGTAGGATTTTATGTATTTTCGAAATAAATAGAACATCTTTTCATTTTTAGATTTAACCCACAGATATTCTAGTACTTTAAGAGTTATGAAGAATACTTCTCTAACTAGAATGCTGCTTATATTAGCAGCACATTTCCTCTCCCTACTGGATTTGCTTTATTTGAGGAATCATGCATATTTGCCATTATGTATAGCACAATCTACCAGTGTAGGTAGATTGTGGATGCACACTCATCATCATGGTCATCTGGCATCAGACAAGAATTTTTTTTCTTAATATTATTAAAGAGCAGCTGGGGATATTCATTTAACTATTTGAAATATAATTATTTGAAATACCATTATG
Organism: Notiomystis cincta; assembly: GCA_013398075.1. Taxonomy (NCBI): domain Eukaryota; kingdom Metazoa; phylum Chordata; class Aves; order Passeriformes; family Notiomystidae; genus Notiomystis; species Notiomystis cincta. Next base: position 304,639 of record VZRX01010744.1, read on the forward strand.
TCCAGCACTCTTATTTAAAGACTGGCTACCAGATTCCAGATTCTAACATCTGTAATTGTTGTGTTTCCCACATACTTTACAAGTCCTCTTTTATCTTCACTAAATCAAGTATTTGGTTGGGTTTCTAAAGGAGCACAATTTAGGCAATTCTCTTGCTCTATCTTTTCCTCTATTTTTGTCTTCCCAATAACTTTTGCAGGAGGTAGCCAGTGCTTCAAAAGCATCAGAGAGGTGAATAATACGTTCCTATTCATACAACTTGTTGGTGAACAAAATGGAAACCAGATACATGCTATAGTGAACACTATATCACAATTGGTTCTGTTTTCGTTCAATGAGTAATTAATCAGTATTCATGAAGCTCAAAATTACTCAAGGCATATGCTCTCTTTTGCTTCTTTCATTAGACAGATGGAAGTATCTGCAAAAATTGTGGTGGGGAGTAAATAAATAACACTGGACACAAATCCTGTGGGATTTAATTTGTTCTTTGTAGAATAACTCTGTGACATTTTAGTACTGATGACAGTGATGAGAGTCACTACATTGAGTTTCTGTGGCTTCTTCAAGCTTACATTTTATCCACAATGCCTGGTTTTCAAGAATGGATGCTTTCTCCTGCCATTTTAATAATAACTACCTCCACTTATTATTATATGCCACATTATATGCCATTATTATTTTATGCCACAAAAAGATTGTGACAAAATGACAAAATTTAAAATTAGTGTTTACCTTGCTGTTGCAATGTCTTTTGAAAATAGTTATTAATATTATTTTGAAGTAAAGAGTGAATTGGAAGGAGGATGATGGCTAGTGTGTTTTTATTTAGCTTGTTCCATATAATAGCTTGTTCCTCAGACATATTCACCTAACAGATTCTTGCTTTCTTGCTCTCTCTTTATTAATTTTATCAATTTTCTTGCATCTCACACTTATCCTTCTTCTTCTTCCCATCAGCTCAGTTTTTACCTGTGTGCTCCCTGATAAAGGCGTCTGCATTTGAGCAGTTCTTATTTTAGCACTTGAGACGAGACAGATGCACTCCATTTTTTCATTTCCTTTTTTTCATAGCTGGTACTGTAAATTAGCTGAATTGTGATATCAGAGGAAAGACTTTTCATCTTTTTACTATTTTGAACATTTCTGTTTTCTGTTACAGGTTGGTATATATGGCATAGACACAGCTATTCAAATACAATTATATTTTTTATTTTTTCCAGCTTATGATAAAATAGTATAGCTACAATATGCATTTTGAATGCCTTTAATTAGCATTTTGTAAGAATACAAAATATACTTTGTAATCTTTGCTACTGCTCCACTGTTGAGGTAATTTTTAACATTCTGTGTTGTGGGAGCTCTTCCACTCCATTGCTTTTCAATTTAGCAGTGAAAAACTCTAGTGATATCCCATTAGTGTGCTGCAGAATTAGATCTCTCACCAGCATAAGTTCCCCTTAGTGTAAGATTGTAGCTGTAAAAACCCCGACTTTAATGTGTTTCTGTGGACAATTTTAAGTGTTTGGACATCTGATCATATGAGCATCCACAGGAAAAAAACCCAGTTTCAGAAAAGGATGAGTGTTTTCTTGTCTGTTTTGACCTGAATGAGTTAGAGTATAATTGAATCAGGTACCCTTTTGTACCTGCTTTTACATCACACAACAGTTGCTGTCTGATACAACCCCACTTAGAATTTGTTTACTAAGAAAATAGCAGATATTGGAAGAATGAGCTTTGAACAGAATTTGTCCATCAGTTGCCTATTTTATACTTGGCTCAAAGCAAGTAGCCTAGCTTTAAACCTTTTAATAGTATTCTACTGTGACTCTTCCAAATCCCTATTGCCTTGTCTTCTTCAAGAATTTTTAGTCTTTTGTGATAAGAAAAATTGTGAACATTAAAACCAGTGTGAGAATAAATAGCAGAGTTCACATTTTGCTATATTGAGAGTGCTGATTTTAAAAGAAATCACTGATACTAAGGAAAGTTGTAGCTTCAGTTAATGATTCATGTCTGGACTACTGAAAATTTCCATTAGTGTTTTTTTTTTTTTTTCCTTTGTATTAATTGCTCTTGATGGATTGTACCTGTGTAAAGAGTTTTTGGAGGAATAGAACTCACAGTGGGAGCAAATGTCTGCAGCAGGCTGAGGTGTGATTTAACTATGCAAAGTCTGCATTCAGAAAGAACAGTATTGTAGGTAACTTGTCCTTTTGTGTGTTTTCCAACTTAATGTATAGATTAGGAATGGATAGGTAGTCAGACATAATCTGTAAGGGTTGGGGTAGTTTTTGGTTCCTGCTTTGTCTTGTATGCTCTTTGTTGTGGTCTGTAATGATTAGATTTCTAGGTTTTTTTCTAGTAGAGAGGAGGAGTTTATGTGAATTTCTTAGTTTCTCTTAAAACTAAGAATATGATATACCTGTACCTATATGATATACCAATTAGCTACTCTTACATGTTTTGACTATTGTAATAGATTCTATACTGTGCTACTCCAGGAAAATTTTACTGCATCATGATTCTTAACTTACCTTTTAGCCTTACAGAGAACCTTATGAAATGTAGCTTGTGTGCTTTCCTAGGTAGCTACTTGCCCTACCTTTAGTCAGAAACTCATAGCATTTGATGACATAAATATATGTGAAAGCTAAACCTTCTAAAGCATGGAGTCTGAATTTTATGAGTTGCTAAAATAGACAGTTTTGGTTTCAGGGAGGGGAGACAGTAAAGGTAATAGAATAGAAGTTGGTGGAATGTCAGATACTGCATCCGATAATGATCGTGGAAGTGGGACACATTCCAGTATTCTATTAAGGTCATTTCCTGAGGGAGAAACACTTAACTAAAAACTAATGGTAAGGCACCCTTCTTAGATGTATGGTAAAGGACAGGGTACCAAATTAAGCAACCTTTCTCACCTCCTGTCCTTGGACATAAATTTTCCAGACAAACATTAGGCACTGCTCTAAAAAAGGGGAAAAGGCTTCAGAAACCAAAACAGGAAGGTGCTGAAGAGCAACGACAAAAAAATCTGCTGCTTCTAAATGTCTCAGATCTAGTACCTGTGAAGATGGTAGATGGATCAACCTTGTGCATTGCAGCATATTGTCTTGACTCTAATTAAGGTAACTGTCATAGTGTCTTTGGAATCACCCAGGAATTGTCCAGTTTTCAAACTTTGTTTATGCTACTTTTTGTGCCTATGCATTATCTGTTAAAGACCATTAAAGGCACATTTTAAGATTGGTGTTAGTAATAACTTGGTCCTCTTTTCATTATTATGATCTACATCAGGATTTTGTTACATTCCACTATATTCTGAAATGGTCTAAAATCTTTGCCCTAGATTTCAAAAAAACAAACAGTAAAAAGCCCCGAACAAACCCCAAACCAAAACCAAACTCTTTGGAGTTCAATGTGGTGCTTTTAATTGCTGGAATTGTGATTCAGTTCATTTGTTGGTGTTGTGCATAGAATGTCTTTAAACCTGCTGTAGTTTCTTTGCCATTATACTAGAGGACGAGTGCTTTAGTGCTTCCCTTGATTAATGTGGGCTTATATTAATTGCTGTAAAAACACTTTGCTCTTCTCATTAGTCATTCTAATTTCCAGTTTAAGGTTGAAATGCTCACTTTAAAAAGTAGATCTATTTGCTTCTAAATTACTTCTCTGTTTTTATGTGTTGTTTTATTTTCTATAATGAATATGAATAAAATAAAATGGAGTAGTTCTGATAACAGGTAAGCCTTAAGGCCTAGTCCAACTGAGCTGAGCAGTAAAATACGTGTTAGAGGTGTACAACGTTAGTAAAAAAATCACAATCCAGATGGATTGAGAGAGATTGCCAGAGGATGAAACTGTTTTATTAGAACTTTAGGGAATATTTATGTAGATTTAGAACCTGATTTTGGTTGTGATTATGCTAGTTTCACATCTATGGAAATTGAGTTGTAAAAACCCTGATTTTCCTTTTAGAGAAGTAATGCTAATATAAAACAGCAGAAAATTTTTATGATCTTTGCTCTTCCTATTGTTTGGTGTAATGTTTGCATATTTGCTGCTTTATCAAATAATACCAGACAGGAAGACTTACCCAGAAACAGACTCTTGAAATGTTAAGTTTTGTGTCAGCTAATAACACTGTTGTCAAGTTGCACATCATTGTAATTCATATCAAAGGCAATGGTCAGAGTTCATTATTGCAAGAGAGTTCTCACAGTCTAGTCATGTACAGACTGTAATACTAATCACCATTTTTAATGTAAAACACAACTCCTTAGTGTTACATTTTATAAAAGCTCCCCTTTTGTAAAGAAATAAGCTATTAACCTTAAACCTGTAATTTTGTTTCCTCTTTAGTGTTGCTGATCAATTACTGAATGTCTAACTTGTAAAAATGTGAGACAAATATTTGATGTTACTGTTAAGTGAATTTTTGAAAAGAGTCACCTTGGAAGGTTCAAATAATGTAAAGCATTAAAAAGGAGCAGATACCATTCATTCTTTGTTATTTTTACTTTCAATAGTGAATTTTTTCCTTTGTGAATATAAGTAGCAAATGAGGAGGAGTCAGCTGGTTGGGTTGCTACAGCTGGAATGAATTCAGTTCTGCCATGAATTGTCTGTTCAGCATGAAACAAATCTAAACCACTGTCCAGTCCATCCTCTTGTGTTCAATAGTAGCTGAAGACTACAGGAGGAGTTAAGTCAGTGGGAATACTTTCTGAAGGCTTTCTAAGACACCTATGAGTTGTTTTTTTCAGAACCCATTGATGTGTTCTGTAGAAGGTAGCTATTGAGGAGTAATTTTCATTTCATTTATGTGGACTGAAAGAGATATTTCACAAGTAACTTCCAGCATAACTAGTTATTCTATAACATAACAACATATATATAAAGATTTATCGTCTTCAGGTATTTTCTTTTTATTTCTTTTTCTGATCACTTGCCTCTTAATTTTATGCCATCATCTTAAAAAGAAGCGCACTACTTCATAAATTTCTGGAATATTTTCTCCTTTAACTGTCTCCCCCAGACTTTGCAATCTGAACAGTCATGCCTATTTTTTAAGAGCCCTCAGTAGGGTTCAAAAATCTGTCATGGATTTGACATTTCATCCTTTAAAATGAATGGCTTGGTTCTTGCTTTGTGCATGTCCCCCAGTTCCGTTCTGCAGAATAATTTCTACTCATTTGTTCAGCTTAGAATGTCTGTAATACCCAGATTTTCACACTCTCCTAACCATCTTTTCTCTAGAGCATCTATCTGATAACATCACATTTTCTGTCTTTTAAATTTTTAAGTTATCAAACCTGTAACAAAATCCTTTTGTTTAGTGTCCTGCAGTAGGTTTTTGTTTTGCAAAACAGATCTTGCATACTGTTGGAAAGTAAAATTTGAGGCGCAATCTCATTCTGAAAATTGTTAGTATATTAAAAATTCAGATTGCACTGATAGCAAGTCTTTCAAAAGCAGATGACCAGTTATTTTGAGCCATCACTGTTTACATATAGAGAGATTTAAATGAAATGGAAGCAGTATTGTTATTTAGTATTATTATTTGTATATGTATATCATGATGATTTTGTATGTTTTCCAAATAGGTTAGGATCTAATTTAATATAAATTATGTAACAGTCTATGAAGAACCAAAATACTTTTGATTTAGAATATGAACATTCTATGAAATAAATCCCATAGCTAAACTCCTCTTTCACCAGCTTTAAGACACTTCCTTTGTAAAACTACTTAAGGCAGCAATGAAGAGTGGGACAATGTCACTCCCTCACTTGAGCACATATATGCAAAGTTGGGATAAATCAACTTTAAGCTTTGTCTTAATGCAGTGCTTGATGTGACTTTATGCTTTAGCTAAGTTATGTGTATAATTTTCTTTCAAGGCTGCAGCTTTTTATTGTTTCAATCATAAAGGTTGGCAGGTGACCTTTAAGAACAGACCTATTGGCTCTAGTTTTGTCTTAGCTTATCTCAGCAGAAAGTATGGCTGACTTTGTAATGCTGTAACAATCAGGACTGCTTGCAGTGTTTGAAAACAATAGTTTCATAATTTACCCTCTACCACAAAAGTGTTTTCCTAGGTTCTGCCTAAACTAGGATTGCTTAGCTATTCTTAGTATTATATTCTATTTAGCTGCTAATGTGTTCACAGTTTAAATGCTGCTTATGTAGCAAAGTGAGCAGCTTTACTGGGGTAAGTAATTCCAATAAGCCCTAAGCATAAGTAGGCTTGTGCTGGCAAAAGTTCATTTTGTCAGTATGATTGCTGTTACAGTAGTTGCTCTTTTTGGGAGTCTGTGGTGTTCAAATTACTTTCTTTACATTCTGTATTGTTATATCTACATCAGCAATATTCAGGTTTGCAGGCATGGACTAAGCTTTCAATTTAACTAGGAGATTTGGCTCTGGAAATGAACCTCAAATACAATAAGTCTTCCTATCTGTAATCCTGGGACTCTCTTATGACCTGGCTGTGTCCAAGCTGCCATAACTGTCTATTTAAGGGTTATTAGATGGCCCAGAGGAGATTAGCTTTTGTGTTCTCCTGACCTATGAAAGGAACTTGTTTCCATTGCATATGGAAAAAAATTTGCCTCAATTTAATAAGAAGAGAAATTGTCCTTGAATCTAAACTTCTAAACTTAGAAATAATGAGTTTCTTTCCTTGCCTAAACTCTTTTCCCTCTGTGAGTGTAACATTTCGGTATTCAAGAAAAAATGAACACATTTGTTTGAACGAGGCTGTTACTTATTTTTGTTAAATGTCTGTATGTAGGTGCATGAAATGATACCATTTTGTTATGTTTTGAACAGCTTGGTAAATGTGTTTTACTTGTCTCGCGGTCCACATGCCAGTGCTGTACAATGCAACAGATCTTATTCTCACCCTTAACTCGTATAGATTCTATATCATAGAACCATTATTACATTTAGGTGAAGGCAAGGATCAGAGAAATAGAAAAACAGTATGAAAAAGTAAACCATTCTTCATGCATAATGCATATATCTGCATTACTTAGAAATAATTCTCAGTTATTCATAGATATTGTTGTTCTCTTAGCATGGCTTTCATTCCTTATTATTAATTCCTTTACAAGACATGCTTCCAGCAAATATGAACAACCAGGGCTCTACAGGTGACATTAATCTAAGTGAAGCATTTCTTTTATGACCTTTGGATGTCTGTTCTAGCCCCCTCTGGTTTTTTTTTCATTAAGCTCATAGAGGAGAATGTGAAATTCCTTTTAGCTGCTTCATTTCACAGTCTAGTATTTTAGCTTACATTATCCATAAAAATAACACCTTCTCCTCTTATCTTATTGGACCTGAATAAAAACTCTTAAATAGAACTATGTGACTTTAGGAACATATGAGTTCTTTTTAACAAATAGTTTCCTAAACAGAATTAATCTGATTATTCTTTTACCAGAAGCCAATATAGAGTTTTACACAGTAAAGCTTCAAACATGAAATTAGATACTTATTTTAGTCAAATGTAACTCTTGTTTATTCACAGTGAACTGTGTAATATAACCTGGTATTTTTCACTGACATATGACTGGCAGGACAATTTTGTAGAGCGTTGTACACTGAGATCCCAGACGTGCTCTCTGTGTTTGAGTTCTCCACTTATTACATGGATTTCTTAATACAATCTTATCTTTGCTGTGTCACAAAACTAAACCTACCAATTGTTTAGTAAGCATTTCAGTGACATAATAGTGGCACAAGAAAAAAATTTTGAAACACGCAATTTGGTGTTCTCTGTGGTGTTTAGTGAATAAGCATTTAGTACAGTGTGTAAGACAAGGTGACAGTCATTCTTCCAATTAGACAATATAATACAGTAAAAAGCATGTAATCACATGACTCATGTGTCATCATGGTGTGTGACACACACATGCTTTACTCATACAGTGTTTTGTGTTCTAAGAATAGAAAACACTGTGTTAATGTAAAACATTACTGATTTTTTTTCCATCTGTAGGCATATATATGCTGGAGTTTATCTGATTTTGAAATGCAGGAGAATATAGGTGACTTCTTTTTGGGCCATCACTGCTCAGCACTGTCAGATGACTGAGAAAAGTATCATATATAAATATGTTAATCCCAAGAAGTTAGTTAACATAGCATTCTTTAAAAAATCACAGAATATTTATAATTTCATTATGTGTGCTGAGTCTGTTAATTCAAACAGTTAATGGTGCACTCTGTTTCATAGTATGTATAGTGCTATACTTGTGATTTTTTATTAATTTCTGCCATTAAAAAGTGCTGGCATAATTACTGTTCTACTCACTTGAATTGCATCAGTGAAGCAGACCTGAAAGTAATTTCCAAAGCGGTATAACACTGCTGTTTCTGTTTAATATCTGAAATGGAACTCATTTTAGTTGAGAGCTAGTCAAAGGCTAAGGTTCTGGGTCATGGATCTTGGCAACAGCTCTTCTACTACTCCGTTTCTCTTGTGATTTTAGTATGTTAAATAAGAATTCACTTCCTCTGTTTTTAAATAAATCTTAAAATATGTTTTTACAGCCTCATCGAAGAAATCCATCTTTTTCCAGTTCTTTTCCAAGTCATCTTGGTAAGAATGATTTTTTATATATATTTATATTCTATTAGATAGATCTCCTATCTCCCAACTCATGTCAAACTAGTAAGTTTCATTAGACCTGTTGATAAAACAGTAAGATGTTGGTAAAATCAAATGGAACAGTCTAACAAAATAAAAGAAAGCAGACATTTAAGAGGTCCTTGCCAACTAGTCCATTTGTATAATAAGTTTCTTTAAGATAAGTACATTTTTTCTTTTTTGAATCAAAACACCCCCTTGAAAAATAGAGCTTGATTCTTACTTAGAACTATGTATTTGCCCAGTCCATACAAGAAATGCTGAGGAAGTTGCATTTTACTTAATAGTATCAAATACAAATTTGATACTGTTGGCATGGTAGTCTCAAATCCCACTATTTGCTTTTAAAATTTCTTTCAATATAAAGTATCAAGGATATGATTTTGGATAGTCACACATGAAACTTCCATCCCTAAATAGGATCTGTGTTAACGAAGAAGAGAAATCTTTAGGCTAGTTTGGAAGCTGGGTACTGTACTATCCATTAGCCTTCTCATTGTTAAATTCCAAACTCTTACTAATTATTTTAATTTCTGAGTTCATGAAGTTGTATCAGGTAAGTGCCCTGTCTTATAAGCATGCCCCTGATGATTTCTAAATATGCATTATAAGTAAATGTACATCATTTATGTAGTGCAGGCAGATTGCCTACTTGCTTTTGTATCATTCTTGAAATGCAATCTTGTTCTGAGTAGATGAGGTTCATAAACGGAGTCTGAATCAACTTTGATATTCCTTTCATAAGTTTCAGTATTTTAGTCTTCACTCCTCCTTTGCAGTGATTTATTTCACTGCCTATCATTTTGAATCTCTTTAATACTGCATACCCAGATAAGCCATTTTTATTAAAGTAACTGTGTTAGTGATGATAGATTTTTCCAGAGGCATACAGAACACTGGCTTTATGATATTTTGTGTACATATATGCACAAATCTCTTTTCGTGATAAGTATTGAGAATAAAATCATACATTTTACTGTAGTTCATAAATAGTTTTGACCTAGGATGAGTACTAATTTTAGGTAGTAATAAAAGAAGAACACAGTAAAATATGGAAGTCAAAAGTTTTATGTTAATATCCTTAAATATTTAGTTAATGTTTGAAATGTCTTCTGGTACTGGAATTTTGAAATTTAACTACATAAATGTGTAAATATAAATATATATATATATATATATATATATGACTCAAGGGATGTGAGATATGACATCAGAAACAGTAAGGAGGGTAGAAACCTGTTCCTCTGTTTTCCCCACAGAAAACTGAATTCAGCAAATGAATGTTAGGCAGTTGGGAAAACTCAGGAGCCAGGACTAAATTAGACTGGAAAGATTAATCATTAGGCTGTTTTTCTTTTGAACAGAATGGATTGAACAGGACAGATTAACAGACTCCTTCATTACAGGTTTCTGAAATAATTTTCAGTCATATGGGTGAAAGGAGTTGCATATAATTTGATTCCCATTATTCTCCATAAACTAATCTTTTTCTAGGTTTATACTTTTATTGGTTTCAAGAAACAGCACAAATAATAATGTTGAGCTCTATTATTATACCTAGACCTTTACCAAACCCTAAACTATTGAATTTGAATTATGCTTCAGAGTCAATGCTCTATTTTATACTGACAGTAAGTTAATGTAGGGCTATTACTATCAAGGTCATGGTTTATTACTAGTACTTAATAATTTCTATGCCAAGACCTAATATACAATGTGTATTTTCTATGTAATATTAAATATAGTTCATGTTATTTCCTGCAGTGCAACTGACAGGACATTGTTAGACCTGAAGGGAAATAATGTGGGCTCAAAGTTGAACAGCATCTCCAGGAGCAGTCTTTGTTTCTAGGCTGTGCTACAATCCAAGTGGGATTGAATGTACTATCTTTAATCTTGCTAGCACAGTAGGAAGGACATGATGGCTTGCATATACTGAGAGTTCACAAGAAATAATTTTAATATGACTGCTTTTTGCTGCTCATCAGCATAGAGTTACACTACCTCTTATGCTGCACACTACCCAATGTTATGATGTAAACAGTAGTACTGAGATTTAGGAATTTTTTATCCTCTATCATCTCTGTGAACCAGTTAGATCCCTGAATTCAATCAAAGCATATGAAAGGTATCCTTTCATGTCATTTAGGACTGCAATTGTGTAAATGTTATAGATGCCAAGCAAAAAGAACTGGATCAGTGAAAAAATCTGTTACTGTCTACCTAAAAAGTTGTTCTAAGAGAATAGCCATTTTTTATATTCACCTGAACTAGGTTTTAGTCACTGATCTAATTAGTAAGAGACTTTAAATAGAGTTTCAGTTCCCCTGGAAACACTCTGCACTCATTTATCTCTCTCCACACTTAGCTGCCTTTAGGAAATGCACCTTAATGGTGTTCTTTGTGAGTAAGCGAAAAACCTGAATTACAGTTCTTTGTTACAGAATTTCATGTTATATGTGAATGCAAATTAATTTCATCAGTACCTTGATCCAAGATCCCGGTGCTTGTGGTTATGTAGATTATAAGTACAAAGCAATATGAAGGTGTGACAGCAATATGAGTAGACATCGACCTTGCAATAATGTCTAATGTGGTCAGTGAAAATGTAGTGATGTGTATCTGTGGAAAAATGGAGACATAGTGACAATTTACGAGTATTCTCAGGACAGGAAGGGACTGAAAAGCAGAAGGAAAGCTGACATCATAATGTGAAAAAATTAAAAGGTGCTAACACCCTTGGTAGCAAGATTAAATATAATGAGCCAAATTCCGTGGTTACATAAATAATGTGAAAAGTTGAGTTGATATAACGTATAAAAATGAAATGCTACTGTTGATGAAGAGGTTGCAGCAGGAAAAGTTACTGTGGGATATATTTCATGTTTTACTTTCTTGCTGCCTTTTACTGCTACATCCTTAGTATGATGTTTCTAATATATTTTGCTATGTCAAACCTATATCATCTGCCTGCAATATCAGTTTATGATAAACAAAATAGTGATTTTGATTATTAGGTTATAATGTTGGAGTGAGGTTGATAAAGGATTGGGAAGTGTTTTACTGTCATATTTGTAAATTATGGCTATTTGTATTTTAGATTGCTACCAAGATTTTGCTGCATAGCAAGCAATAAAGTTGACATAAATGTTATTTTTTGTGTCATGCTACTTTTAAAAGGGGAACACCATAAATTCTACCTGGTCTTCATTTAGTGACACTTGAATGTAAGCTGCTGCGTAGAAAAGAAATCCTGTGTAGCTGGTGAAATTCTATTTTTCTGCTCCTGGGTTTTAAAACTAAAGCTAATGATGCTTGTGATTAGGAGCTCAGTGCTACCCTGTTTTTAAAGCTCAGTAGTCAATTGTGTGCTTATCCCATTAAAATCTCTGGTGTAGCTTTTAGTCACACCAGCATAATATCACAGACATCAGATTTCCTGTACATTTTTTTTTGCAAAGTTCTGTATTTTAACAGCCAGTTAGTTTAAAGGCATATTCTTTCAATAAAAATTATAGTAAGATTGAATATTACTGTGTTTTAAAATGATATCTTAGTATTAAATATGATTGACCAATAGTAATGTCTTCATGTCTAAACTGCACTAGTCTAGTTTATAAATTCAAATTCAATGGTTGTTTTATTTATATTGTCATTCTACTTTTAACACAAGCAAGTCCACATCTTAGTTTTAAATTTGTGAAGTAATTAAAATTAATTTTAAAATTACATACTTAAAATTATTTTCCTTCAGATACAGTGAAAAGCTCTTACTATGAAAACACAAAGTAGATTTCTCTTTGCAGTCTTGTTCATATATTTTTGTTTATTTTTCCTACTTGTGTATAGGCTTGAAATTTTATAGTGTCCCTGTGTATTTTGGGATGGCTGTATTGGACATCTTAAACTAGAAGATCATATACTGCTCATGTTTTTGATAGACTGCAGTCAACCTGTGCTTGGGTGCTCAAAAAATGCTTCAAAATCATTGTTATGGTGGCAGTCACTGATCCTTTTGGAAGATGTGCTTTGCTCACTTTGTTGTAATTGCAGTTGAAAATAGAGTTCAATATTATATTTATCACTAAGGGAGAGAATATGAGCTAAGCATAATTAAAAGAAAAATTGTAATAGTTACATAAAAATAGATAAACATGCACTTTAAAAAAAGAAACAAGCCATTCCAGTTTTCTTGTGTAACAACTTCTTTTCAAGAAAGCTAACAATTTTGTGGAAATGTTGTCTAAGTAGAAAATATATAGCCATATATAACTAGATTGCTTTGGTATAGCTGGATTGCTTTTTTTTTAAATTAAAATGATTCTAACCAAAGTCCTTCAATTTAAAAAAAAACCCAAAGTTCTGAGAAAGTTGTATAGCATCCAAGTGCAAGCAATGGTTGGATTCCATATTTCATTTTGAATTTAAACAGAAGGAAAAAGCTACAGGAAATGATTATGGTCAGAGATGCCACGCCTTGTGATCCAGTTAAAATAACAAAGCCATCCACTTAGACTTATTTAAAAATAATACTTGTTTCCTGGCCAGTCTTATCTGTGAAAATACTATAAAAGGGGTGAAAAAGAACACTGGAGAGGAAAAAGAAGAGTTTCATCATTCCTCTTTTGCTTGGTTTCTATTTTCTAGCAAGAGATTACAGTCATATATCATTTGAGGGAAAATTTTTCTGTCTAGTAGCCACATGGATGATAAGTATAGAGAAAGACTGATCAGAGGTTATTGCAGCATTTAAAGCATTGTGTCTGTTAAAGAAAGCACCTCCTAGTCCAGTGTGGAGCACAGCTTATTGGTTGTATGAAAGAATGGGAAGCACGTTTTTAACTCCTGCAAGAACACGGAGGCCATCCCGGATGAGTGCTTGAAACAAAAGACTAGGACACTCTCTCTCTTATATTCTGTAAAGAGTACAAGTTTATGCTGCAGAACTCATCTGCTGGAGAAAATTAGGATAGTAAATTTGGCAAATAATAAAGCTCTAGCATTTAGTATCAATGGGGCCTTGGCCTTCTATGATGTAAATGAGCTTTGACTTAAAGTCAAAGCTTTCAGCTCTGGGCTTGCCTGAGAAGATTGATGCTGATTGATTGCTCTGGACATCTCACTCCAGTCTGTGGGCATACTCAATCCTTAATTTAGAATCAGCTCTCTATTAGAAAAATCAACACAAAGGTATCTGAGAATGCTTAGTCTACATTGTTTTAAAGAAGAGAAAATAGCATTTATTGTAATACCTTTGTGTGTGGCATTCCTGTTCCTCTCTGTATTTTCAATGCTCTTACAAAAGTGTTCAATGCAGTGACTCTTTTTGGTGTATTTCAGCAGTTCATTACTACTGTTAGGGAAGCCCTGCATTTATAAGGTATCTGAAATTAGATTCTAGGAGTGATTTTTATGGCTTCTACAGGATGGACATTAGTTATAGTTGGAAACCTTAAGTGTATCCATAGTGAATATCTCCATTTTTTTTCTTCCTCTGAAATATGGATATTTCCTCAAATCTACTATATTTAATAGTCAAATTGTGTGCTGTGGTAGCATATTTAAAACTGCTGTGACAGATTAGGAATGTAATCTATGAGGATTTCTGAAAGTGAAAATGCCAAAACCCTATTTTAATGGGTAGTTTATAAAGCAAAATAATTGCTAGTTTTGAAAGACATTTAATATCCAAAGATGAGTGTAGGAGAAACTAGTGAAAAAATGTTGAACTATCTTAGAATTTATGTATTTGGAATGAGAAAAAATTACAAGGTATCATTTAAAGAAGATAAATGTAATGCAAGTGTAAAATTTACTGTGAGTAGAACACTTTAACAGTGAGAATGGTTTAAATCCTTTCCAAATGGACAAATTTCTTACCAATGCATTGAAGCCTTATGCCAACATTCAATAAGGTATTATATTTATTCTCTTTTTAATGCAAAATGAAATTAATAGGAGTGTTTCTGTAGACCAAAGAAGACACTGTAAAAGGCAGTAGGGTACAGTATGTTAATTTCCAATTTTCCAGGAATAAAATATGGCTCCTCTGGTAGGAATGTTAGGATTTTTCATTACCCAGTTGACTTCCTTAAGCACTTTCAGTTTAAGGATGAGATTCCTGAGACTACTTACCTCTTTTAAATTGCTGACTTGAAAATAGTGTGTACTTAAAAGGGATAAGCCTGCACATCAGAATGTGTATTCCTGGAAATAAACATGTCTAAGTGGGGCTCTCCTGAGAATTTTTTGGCAGGAAGAAGAATCCTGCTAATAGAAAGTTTTATTTTCAGAAACAGATCTTTTTCTTTTGTTTTAGTGATTTGTTAGTCAGGAGTTTCTGAGGAAGTGTTTATACATATAAATGTTTGATTAGTGCTGAATTGGGTTGTTAATCTGTTTTGGTCAACTGATCTCTCCAATTATTAACACTGTACATGGAATGAATTCTTAACAGTTTTGTTTTATTCATGTGTAACTATTGTGTTCTTAACAGATGTCAACAAAAGTGAAGCCAAAGATCATAGAATAGAAGCCAAAATGCTTGGTATAAAAACAATTTTTGATTGTGATTAATAATAAGAACCCATGGCATTTGATTTCTTTGCCCAGATGTTGTCAGGTGATGTGCAGTGGTTTTGCATATGGATAAAGCAATCACAGAACTATAAATTGTCTGAAGTTGGAAGGGGCTCGTAAGGATCCTAGTGTCCAGCTCCTACTTCCTCCAGAACTACCTTAGTCATTATATAACTAAGAGTGTTGTCCAGATGCTCCCTGTAGTCTGTCAGGCATTGTGCTGTGACCACTTCCCTGGGGAGCCTCTTCCAGTGCTCAGTCACTCTCTCAGTGAAGAATCTTTTCCCAATGTCGAATCTGAACTTCCCCTGATGCAGCTCCTTTCCATTGCCTCCTGTCTTACTGATGGTCACCACCAGAGAGAGATCAGCATCTCGCCTCTGCTGCCTCACTTGAGGAAGTTGTAGACTGTGATGAGGTCTCTCCTCAGCCTTCTCTCCTCCAAGCTGAACAAGCTAAGTGACCTCATCTGCCCCTCGTAGGTCTTGCACTTGAGACCTTGCACCATCTTATTCTCTGGACACACTCTAATAGTTTGATGTTCTCTTACCTTGTGGCATCCAAATCTGCCTGCAGCACTTGAGATGAGGCCACCCCAGAGCAGAGCAGAGCGGGACAATCCCCTCCCTTGCCCGGCTGGCGATGCTGTCCCTGATGCCCCCCAGGACAGAGTTGGCCCTCCTGGCTGCCAGGGCACTGCTGACTCATGTTCAGCTTATCAACAAGGGATCCCAGGTCCCTTTCCATAGCGCTGGTCTCCAGCCCTTTGTTCCAAGTGATAAAGTCAACAAAAGTTCCCTTTGCAGAGGCATTTTCCTGCCAACAATGGAAGAAACATTTTGCTTTTTCAATATCATTGTGATGTATGCTAGACTTTCAGTCTGTTTGCTACAACCACAGCGCTTAAGTGTTGTCTGTGCCGCAGTGTGTGGCAGCAATTCATGAAGATGTGTCCACCTAACTCTGAGCTAACAGCTGCTAGCTTTAAACAGAGCAGGAATTACTTATTTTCCATCCACCACATTGAGAAAATTATTGTTATTAGGGATTTGATATTGAGGTTTTTTGAATGGTATTAATAGCTGATTTTCAGCCTTTCTTGTAGAGTTAGTTGCTTGAGTCAAATAATTTTGGCTGTCTTTAATTCAACTTTCTTTTTGAAGTAGTCAATTGTGTATTTGTTGCAAATATGAGAATTTTAGAGCAGGTTGAAATGATAATGAAAAAAACTGAAAACTTGAATTACGTTATTTGTGGGATGAAGAATGGGCTTGTTGGCAGAGTAGTGAGAAAATTGAGGGAACTGCTTTCTGTTCCTGCTGCTGATCCACATTTATTCTTGACCCTGGGAAAAATTGTATAAGCCCTTTTTTTCACATATTCTTCTTGTGTTTCTGTCCTTTGGGTGTCCAATGAACATCTTTACTCTTAGAAAATTCAGGAATCAATGCTCATTATGAAACTAAGCCTATTTAAGGTCCCAACTGGACCTTATTCAAACAAAATTCTTTAATGATTTTTTCTTACGGTAGGGTAATGTCTAAACTATAAATGTACATCACAAGAACGTAGGGAAGATGAATTCATTAATATTTAGAAGGTATTCAGATTTTGTTATGAGAAGCACTAAGTAAATACAGGCAGCCTATTTTATGACTGTATGTCTGAGTTGATCTATCCCCAGCAGGATTGCTGATGGAGAAAGAAAACGTGAGAGGAAGCAGAGCCATCCTTTAAATAATTTTAATAGTATAAATTTATATTCTGCATAATAAAATGGGATTTTAAAAAGAAGTATTGCTAAAGTATATCCTTCTATCACTCTCTTTCTTATCTGGAAAATTACTTTGAACCAGTGCGCATGTTAGAGGAGGGAATAAAATTATTTAGTAAATCACATGGAGCTCCACTTCTGAGAGAAAAATTGAGTCCACAGCATTTGTGACAACATTATGTTCTTGTATAAGAAGAAAATTCAGCTATTTACATCTTAAAGGAATTGCTTTCTAATGCTAGACACTAATATTTTAGTGTGTATGCTACCTAGCTATTTTTTTCTATTTTATATGCAGTGCTAAGGGACATAAGAAAACTCATGTATAAACAATATTCTTATGTGTTTGTTAGTACTTATTTATTTATCCTGTCCTAAAAGTTGAAAATTGTACAGGTAATAAATATGAATCTAAAAGACTGTAGCAAGATTTGAAAGCTAGGTATAACATTCTGGGAAAAAAATCACAAACAGGTAGTGAAGTGCATAGGTATCTGTACTTTGCAAAAATAGTGACCATGATTACTGCTGATACTAGAACACTTTTCTGACTTTTATGATGTTGTGAATGTTTTCCATTTCTTTGATCTCACTCTTCATGTTATATATTACTGGTCTTCAATAAGCAGGCAAATATACTGTTTTTGTGAAGGTGGGTTTTTTAATAAATGTTTCTGCAGTAGTCCAGAGTGGATAATTATTTTTGTGTATTATGGTATGATATCTTACAAGTTGTCTTTTGAGAGAAAATATATTCACAATTTCAAAGAAAAAGCTGTTGCAAAGTAACAATCACTGTTGGGCCTTGCATGACAGATCCATGTATTTATCACATCGTTGCTCTCACTGTCCCAAGAACATTACACAGTGCTCCCCAAAGTGACATAAAGCCCAGCTGGGGTCTCTGATCTTTTTGCATCTTCTGTCAATTGGGACAAACAAGGTGCTGCTGGGATGCATGATGATGATGCAGTTTAAGCTCTGTTCAAAGCAATGAATGAGTAACTATAACCCTAATATTTATCCAGAGTTATGATACAAAATACAGAGTGATTCCTTCAGGGATGACTTAAGATCCAAAACAACAGTTGTTTTAAAGGTCTCTGCACCTGCAAAGGGTAGAGCATCTGCTTGTTACTGTGTGCTGGCCCTTGGCTGTTGTTCAAAATCCACTAGGTTTGTCCTGTGTTTAGAGGATTGCCTTTGGACCAGGCTGGTAGTTGGCACTTCCCTTAAACCCTTCCAATTGCAAATGCAGTAATAGTGGTTATTCTGAACAACTCTTAAAATTTTGTTTTTCTTGGAAAGCTAAACTTGTTTGGAATACATAGTTTGTTCAAATACTGTGTTCAGAGAAAATATTAAAATATATTGTAAAAAGATGTAATAGTGTTTACCCTGAACCTTTGATATCTTGGAGCAAGCCCACCCTGATGATCAGAGTTTCTGGAGCACATGGCACATATGGAGAGGCTGAGACAACAAGTTTCATACAACCTTTGCAAAGAAATCTTGGGGGTTCTTTTTCCTGCCTGTAGCTCCCTCATGGGAGAGCACAGAGCAGATGAAGCCAGACTTGTGTCAGCAGTACACAATGGAGGGACATCAGGATGAATACAAGCTGGAAGATGGGAAATTGCAGCTTGATACAGAAAGAAACTTTTTGCTGTGGGGAGGGTGGTCAAACACTGGAATGAGAGGTGAATGATTACAACATTTCTATGCTTATAGACTATGCAGCCCTGAGCCAAGCAGCCAGCCAGACTGCAGAGCTCGAGAGGCACCTTCAACCATATGTTATTCTGTGATTTGATTGTCCCAGTCCAGTCCATCTTTCTAAAACAGAACCAACTGAACAAAAATTAGCCCACAGGTTATCTCCTAGCATGGTAGCCACCATACACTGAGCCCTGTCTGTAGTTAGCTAGGTTAACTCCTTCAGACTAGGATCCAAGTCAGTAATCTTTCAGGTGAGTTTGGGTTTCTGAGCTCTTTGTCTTTTTCCAGCTTCCTAATGACTTGTGTGCTTTGACCTTTAAGTAAGCAAAGTGGATGGACTGAAGTGGCAATGCTTATTCAGCTGGCTTGGCTCCACTCCCATTTCTTCTTTATCTGAGCCATTTACATTTTATACTGCATGAAGGTGGTGTTTTATGAACCAAATCCAAGGCAGACTGTAGGTCAGGGTTGAATGGATGGGTGCATAAAGTCACTGAGTGTTTCTGCCAACTCGTGTTGTCTCTCAGTACACTTGGGCATTTATGCAAGGTTACCTGAAATATGAGTGTTGTGGTTTTTTAACAGTGTTTTAAACCATTTTTTTTTAAATTTTGTGATTGGGTAGTTTGAATCTTGTTGTAGAGAATTTTTCCTAATGATTATATTTTTACTTACAAACAGTGCAGCTCTGACCTTTAAGGGAACATGCTAACTTCATCTTTCCACATGACAGATAAAACTGATGCTATTAGATTTTATTTCTTGGGAAACAAGTTTACTTAAATGTTAACTAAGACCTTTCTTTTTAACTCTATGTGCTTTAGGACAGTTAAGATTTTAGAATATTTGAAATATGAAGCAAGAAGACTTTTATAGTATTTAGGTGAAGAATCATATGTAAAAAAATACCCCAATCTTCTAAAAATATAGAAAAGACATGAATTTTTGCCCTGATAGGTAAATAATTTTTCTTTTATTTGTCACTTTTTATTGATAGAAAATTTTATAAAAATTCTGCAGTACTTAATTTTATAGTACTTTGTTCTGTCTAGCTCATTCTATTAGGAATGTTTCTGTTGTTGTTCCCCCAGTTCAGCCTGAAGGAAGAGTTTATAACTTTTTTCCATGCTCACTGAACGTTTTATCAGGAATTTCATTTTAGATGACAGATCAGTCTGTCAGTCTTGGGAACTTAAGGCAGAAGAGTATTGAGCTTATGTTCCTTAATGATGGATTTCACCAACAGCAGCCGGAGTGAGAGGTCTGGACTGACCATCACCACAGACAGCCCTAAGGCTTGGACAGAAACACAATTGGTGCTCGTGTTCTCTCCCTCTCACTTTTTCTGCAAACACAGTCTTTTAAGAACTTACAAAGTTCACAATGCAGAGGTAATGAGTCAAGGTTTACCCTCTCTCTAAACAGTATTTGGTTGGGTTGGTTTTGGTTTTCATTCTTTTTTGTAGTCATAAAGCTGTTTAGCATTCACATATTCTTTCATCACTCTTGATTTGAGCCTTTTTTGATAGAAGTTTTGTGCATAACCTTCAGGATGTTGTGATTATTCATGTAATTAAAATCCTATCAAGTTTTTTTGATACCTAATACTACTCACTTTCAGTTTAATTTGCACCCCTTTTCAAAGCAGATATGAAACCTGTATGTGTTCTGAAGTATTGCACAATGTGAGACTGCTTTCTACGGTTGCAACTCTACATATGCAGTGATGCAAGATGTGTTGCCGTTATCACTCAGGAATGAGATTTTGTGGTTAGATAAAAACACAGCCTAATACAAACATCTGTTTAATCCTTTGTCCTGGTCTGGAAAATACACTGAATGTTACACATTATAAGAAGAAGTATTGCAGTGGTAGGCAGAAAAACATTGTGCGTGTTACTCCATATGTGGATTTTGGGTTCCCCGTCTCAAAATGTTCACAGTAGAACTGCAAATAGTGTAAAGAAAAGAGACAGAGATGGTCAAAGGTCTGGAATGGCCACTCTGGAAGATGGTGTTTGAGTTGCAAGTGTGATCTTTACATATACATAGCATAGTCAGCAGAATAGGGAACAGTATTGCTGTTTGCTGTCTCACCCTTACGATGCAGATCGTAAGAACTGAAGAAAACTTGCAGTTGGGAGCTGAAAAATTGACAAAAGGTGATACTGTTTTCTGTAGGGTGATGTTCAACTCTGAGCTCTGCTCCATGGCGTCCTCAGTTTACTTGAATTGAAAAATAGACTGGACAAATTAATGGAAGAAAAATCCATTGAGAGGTATTATGTTAAAAAAAAAAATCTGCTTCTGACTCAAAGTCCTTGGGCTGTGAATTCCTGGACACTGAGGAAAATGTTCAGTATACCTGTCTTGTAGGGCTTCTTTTGTTGTCGAGTGTTTTAGATACGTTGTTAGGGTAGTAGAGCCTCTGTTTGAACTGCATCAGAGTCTGCTTTATATACTAAAAATGAATGCATGGGAACCTTTGTGTATTGTGAGATTTTAGTTATTAGCTGCAGAAATTTGTCTTACAACTCCCATTTTTACATGAGAAACCAGTTTAATGTTTTATGACTTAAACAGATTGACTTGTTTTCTAAAGCAAGTTTTTTCTTAGAGAAATTAGCAAGTTAAAAATACACAGCTCTGAGTTATGAGGTTAATTTTCAGTCTGTGCTATTTATTTGGCTGGCTGTGGAATTAAAAATTAACAGTAATTTGGGGAATTCACAAAAGTTTGGATGTACTTTAAGTTCTTTAAGATTTAGTATTTATCCATTGTTCATGAACCAGTTTCAGAGTTGTCAATGTTTAACATATCACATTTTTGCAGAATTTTTATTACATCAAAGCATCACTCAGTCATTATAATTGGACTATTTTCCCACTTAGGGAAAAATATCTGGGAGGTGGTTGGGGATGGGTAAAGAGATAATTGTGCTCTTTTTTAATTAGAAATTTAACTGGCATCATCATCTCCAGAATTCATCTTACTTCTGTCACACCCCTTTCCTGCAAAAGTTCGTAGCATTTACAGCCTTTCTCCTATATTTTAATTTAAGTAATGCAACTAAAGTAGTTAATCTTCTAGATTGGTTACTGGTTCTGCTGTGAATAAGATTAAACAAATTAAATTCTTTATCTTTCATTGTTCATCCTCCCCCACTTTTATCAGTAACTGATAAATCTCACCTCCCGTTCTTTCAGCTTTTTTCCTATTCTCACAGTCTTGCAGTGCCCACACTTTGGACACATTTCATTTTTGTTTATTTAGTTCTTTTCCCAGAGTCAGATTGTAATTTTGTATTATTCATATATATGTGTGCATGTGTGTAATATATAAAATATACACATATATGTATGTGTGTGTGTGACAATCTCAAATTATTTATGTTAGCAGTCTCCAAGTCTTTGTGACCTTGTAAGTGTTCTTCATACTGTATCGTGTGACGTAAAAAAGAAGAAATGTGCCTGGTGCCAAGAGTTCTGTGATGGTTGGTTGTGAGCAGCAGAGAGGGAGCAGGAGAACAGCTTGGGGAAGCTGGCAGGGCTCCTTCTGTCTATAACTGCGGGCTGGAGTGCAGCCCTGCTGCATTCCCTCGCTCCCACCCCAGCTTGGCCACTCCTGGGTCACAGCTGGAGCTGAGGGGCACGTGGAGACCTGGGGGAGAGGAGGGACTTGTAGCACCATGATGCAAATGTGTGAAAGGCAGGTTATTTCTAACTTGAGACTTCACAAGCCTAGTACCAAAGTGTGTCTTCTATGACCTTTAACTATCAAGTTATAGGGAGAAATCATGATCTTACCATAGTTTCTTTGAATTTTATGAAAAACTGTACATGGATCATGCATCACCATCAATGTCCACCCAAGGTGATTAATGTCTACATTTAAAAATAATTTATTTTTGCTGTAGAAGCAATATTGATACAAAATCTCACCTCTTCCAAACTTCGTGTTTGTCAGAGTGATTAAGAGCAAATTGCTAATTTACTGTTCCTGCTAATGTAAATGCCAAGACAAAGAGAAAGCATTTAAAGGAAAATATATATTGAAGTAAATCTGGGATGCATGTTTTTCAGAGTAAGATTTATTGATCTTGTGACCAGAATTTTTCTGTGACATTATCACTGTTCTGTCAAACAGCTGAGGTACATCTCTTAATCTCGTCTAAATAAATATTGGCATAGGAATGTGGCAGTTGCTGACAGTACCTTTATTGACCAGCTGCATTCTGATGACTAAGGTACTGAGCTATTGTGTGCTTCACAATGGAGTTTGTAAAAGAATATTGAATGTCTGTGAATGGTTCCTGGCTGGCAGAGGTTTCCACATTATGCATCTGAACTCTGATCATTTATCTAGAAATTTGTCTGGTTTGGCTTCAGTCATGTATTCTTGATGCATTCCTTATGTTAATGTCTTCCTCAAGAGTTTGTATTGCAAGGTGATAATTAGATTTTAGAATGTCAGTCTTCCACAAAGCAAAACAATTTAAATCTTAATATTTTACTTTTACTTTCTGTTTTTAACTGTAGTCATTTACTCATTGTAGTATATGCTTAGTTTCTAAATCTATTTTGTTTTATAAAATGGTTTTATAGGCAGGCTTAAAAATTATTGCTTTGCTAAGGTAGATTCATTAGCCATATGTATGCAAAAAGATTAAGCTTACCATGATGCAATCTTAGTTTATCCACTGTAACTTTCTAATTACAATTATAATAGAGCATCATCTCAAAAACTCAGCTGAAATTTTGCTAATCTTTTTTTTTTTTCCTTTCCTCTTAGATTTCTCTTTGGAGTTCCCTATTTATATTATAAGGTTCAGTTTCTTCGCCTTGGATGTTTTGATCAAGTATTTCTTTACTGATCATATGGGTACAGGAAGCAAAGTTGTGCCCTACAACTCTTTTTCTTTCTATTTCATGTACTGGGTTCCTTTCAAACTTCTGACTACCAAGTAAGATAATAACCTGTTCAAACATCCTGATGCTAAATATGGCGACTGACAGTTTACACTCTGCAGTTTAGCTCAGAGCCCCAAATTGATCCCTGTGGCAGATACTTAAGCACTGTTTGGTGGGTGACATTGTTTTTAATTTTCTGTTGCTGTCATGTTATTTGATATGGAGTTTGGCAATAATTAAGGTGTTTAAAAAAGAAAAATTGGTTTCTTTCAGTTACTTATTGGGGTAAAGTGTCCTTTCTCCTTGGTGCATATTTCATTCATTTCAGTAAAGCAGAAAGGATATGTATGAGGGCTGATAGCTCCTTTCACTGCTGCAGAGAGCCAAGGATTATTCTGTAAACAATCTATTTCTTACTGTACGTTCTCAAGTTCTACATTTGCTTGCCCTGTGTCAAGTTCTGGAGTAGGATTTAAATTCCCTGCACGTAGCTATCTTTAGGGCTCACATCTGGATGGCACTGCAGGAGCATATTGCTGAAAGCAAACAGACTAGCAGTTCTGATGGTAACAATGGAGTCTGAGAAAATACTGGATGCATTTATAAGATTCCATTAAAAAGCAGGGAGTGAGAGGGATGTCTAATGCAGTCCATTTAATGCAGAACTCTCCAGAGAGTGAAGTGGGGATTATGCCTGCTCCCGTGCTTATTAAAGACTGCTATAGAGGATGCTCGTTGGGCGAATGGTATCTCCATAACAGACGCTCTGATACTCATGAATACGTTTCTAATTATATCTTAATGATCTCAGCCACAAATAGGAAAACAAAAATCTTTGTCTCCCTGAGTGCTTACCTTAGTGGCTGCAGGATTGGCAAGGTTTAGATTTTCCACCTCCTCTCACTAATCCCAGGGGACTTCATTGTGAGAAATGAGACTTGTTTATGATGGTGAATTAGATTGCTGTAAAAGGTTATTTCAACAGACAGTTGGGAAATCATAATAGAATAATTTAGTAAAAATGGGAGCTAAAGTATGCTTAATGAAACATGATTAGATTTAATTTTCTTGCTATTTCAATCATTAAAGGTACATTATGCTTTCTCAGACCTCATTTGGGCTCTTTGCCATGGACCCACTCTTAGTAACAGACTGAAACTTGCATGTTCCATTAGGATATGAAAATGGTTAATGATACTCTAGTCTCCTCTCCCTCGCTTTTGTAAAATTTCTGTTACCAGCTTTTCAGATATATTTCAGCTGTTTTCCTCTTTGATCCTTTTATTCCCTCACATCTATTGTACACATTTTTCAGTATGAATAACTGTTCAGGGAGCATAGATTGAATGAAATTAAGTAAAATACTAATATAGCTACCTAATAATTGTGAAGTGGCTTATGATGAGTAATTAAAAATAGTTAATTTAGTTATTGTTAGGATTCCGTGTTCTAACAAAGTTCATATTTTAATTTCATTATATAAAATATGTATCTATGCTGTCTTTATCCAGTGGTACAATTCTTCATGGTTTTGTGGGCTTTTTTTGGTTTGGATTTTGGGGGCATTTTTAGTTGTGTTTTGGTTTCTTTTTATTATTTTTCTTTATTCTTTCCTTTTACAGTGCAGTGACATATTGTGTGACACCACATATGGGCTAAAATTTCTGTCTGGCCTCTAGTGTTATTAAATTTAGTTCTCGATGATATTTTATGCCTCTCTCTTAGCATGAAAATGCTACTTTGATCTAAAAATATCCAACTCCTTTTCAGGCTATGAATCCATATGAGAATAAAACTGCTCTTTGCTGGTAGACAACTTGGGTAGAGCAGCAGAACCTTGCTGATCAGCTCAGTTGGTCAGAGCGTCAAGGTTGTGGGGTTGAACCCTGTATGGGCCATTCACTTCAGAGTTGGACTTGATGATCCTTGTGGGTCCCTTCCATCTCAGAATATTCTATGGTTCTGTGGTCATGGCTCCCTTTGTTTTCAGGATTCCAGTCTGTTGTTTAGGGGAGGAAATATAAGGGTTATTTCAGTGTTTCATGATGTTATTCCAAGTTGCATGTATGTTTCACTGAGAAAGGCTTCTTTTGTTCAGGATAAATTTTCTGCCCAGAGCTGCATGGGAGGTAGAGGAGAAAGGCAGACCTCAGGGCAGCCAGTGGCATGTGAATCAAGAATGCTTTAGGGGAAGGGCCCAAATGCAGATCCAAGTTCAGAATCACCCTAGAGGAAATGGCTGACTCTGAAGCTCAAAATAAATATTTTGACTACAAAGCAAGATGTTTTACTAACATCTCTCACCGACTCCTACTGAAGTTGCTTCAGTTTGTATATACTAAATTTTTCTTGTCACAGAGCCTTCTGATGATCTGGACTTTCACTAAAAATGAGGAGAAATGAAAGAAACTTAAGTCCTCCACGTTTCTCGTAAGATAGCAAACCACTGTGGGATACAGGCGGTGTGATAACCTAGCAAGTGTGTCAGTGCACACTGGGAATGTTTGTTTGAAGTCTTAAACATGTGAGGAAATTAAAAGTCTAGCTCCATTCTGAAACAGTGTAGAGTCTTAAGTCATCAATTTTTCAGCGTTGCTAGAATAGTTCCATTTGAATCTTGTATGTCATAGTTGAAATACTTAATGAGAAAATGTGTATGTATGTATATTAATGTGTCTGCATGTGTATATTTAATGGATCCTGTCTTCCTTATGAAGCAGTAGATATAAGTTCTCATATAGTCATTTAGTGCCTGTTTACTACTGAAATGAGCTATATGAAGGTAAAAAAAGTCACTCTTTAGGGGATTGAAGGCACTTTGTCACACTCTGAAGGCACTGGAATCTCCTGTGTTTCCAGACAATAATTGCCTAACAGTGGTGAAAATCAGGAAGATTTTAATTGAACCTGTGCTTGGAAATATCTCACATATTGATGACTGAAATATATCTCTGTCATGAAGTAGAATTTATTTTCGTAAACTATAGCAATTTTCAAACCTGTATTCTTAAAGCTGATTTCTTTAATCAGTATATAGGTATTTAAATAGAAATTACTTGGGGAAAGAGATGGCGTGAGATTATGAAGAAAACTATAATAAATTATTTGGAGATTACCCTGGAAAAATGTGCAAAAAAATTGCTGTTCAATATATTCTTAATAATAGTAATAACAAAATGCAGTATAACTACTTCTGTCTTTGAGAAAGAAGTAGGAGTTGCTTAGAAGAGCCTCCTGTTTTACTGAACTTAGCCATTTCTGATTCTGTCTTGGAACCATCTGTTAATCTCTGATGAAAATGGAATAAATTAAATGTGATATCGTATTTAGTAGCAAGAGGTATCCTTTTTTTCAAGTCATAGATGTGAGTTAAGATTTTAAATTATAAGTCATATCTTTGCTCTTCTTTGCTATGTAGGAATTGAATTCAAAACAGACAAGAGTAAGAGTTTTCAGAAGTGGTGCTTGGGTTGTGCCAGGCAAGTGCACAGGGTGCTTCAGGACGTATCAGTGGGGTATCAGCTGACCCTGTTATGCTGAATGACTGTAAATTTTTCAAGCTCTCTACTGCCTGGCACTCTTGAGATTGCCACCATGGGAGCAAGGCTCAGGCTAGTCCAAAATTCATTTTTCTATATTCTTTCCTATGCACTCAGTGGAGCAAGTACTATTTTTTGTCTTTTCTTCTTAGTTTAATATTCTGAGTGATGAGAACTAAAACAAAGAATAATAGAATAATTTGGGTTGGAAGGAATCTTCAGCTATCATCTAGTTCCAGCCCCCTTGCCCTGGGCAGGGATGTCATTCACTAGACCAGTTTGCTCAAAGCCCTGTCCAGCCTGGCCTGGAACAGTCAGAGGGATGGGGCACCCATAACTTTTCTGGGAAACCTGTGCCAGTATCTCAGCACCCTTGCTGCCAACAATTTCTTCCTTATATGCAATCTATATCTCTACTCTTTTACTTTGATCCCATCTTCCCAAATTCACAAGAATAGTAATCTATTAGCACATGAAAACTTATTATGAACCTCATATTGTAAGTATATTTTGAGTAATAATAATTGCTATTATTGCTATTCTTGTTAGCTCTCATTTCTTTCTCCATTTTACTTCCTTCTCATCAGTTCTCTTTCAGATGCTGTTCTGTGGCCTGATGTCACTGGCAGGCTGTTGCTGACTAAGGGAATAGTTGTCTTTTAATATCAGTGAATTCCAGCGGCTGGAAGATATAATTCCTGTGACTGATATTGCATTCATGCTGTCAGTATTTTATAGAGTTAAAATGGGACTGTCACTTGATAAGTATATTTCTGAAATGAATGTACCTGTAATGTGACCTACTAAAGTGAACTTGGTGTTCACTTTTTCTAGGGTCACAGGTAGAGACAGAATAAGAATTAAATGCAAAGCAAGAAGAAAACAAAAGAGTAAAAATCACAATGAAATGAAAAATGCTATTTCTGTTCCAGACCAATATAACCAAGCTACATAGGCTGTCTTTGGTTCTGGTGCCACAGGCATAGCTAATATAAAAGCAAACTCTGTAGAATTTGGAAACTGCAGCAATATCCTGGAAAATATTTAAGCAAGGAGAAGAGATGGTCATTTAACCTTGAAATACTCTCTTTTTAGCTTCTAGATTTATTTACTTGTTCTTTTTAATTTTTCATCTTGATTATATCCTGTTTCTTCTGGTAAACAGTAATACAGCAAAATTATGTAAATCTTGCACAGAATTTATTTAGGGAATGGGGTTGGTGGCTTGTTTTTTGGACACCAAGTTAGGCTGCTGAGTGGTTTGTATGTCTGTGGGAGATTTTCGGATAATGGTAAATTTCCTTCCTGTTGTGTCTACAAAAGAGGGCATATTTCTAGTATTTACATAGAGTCAGAAGCTATACTTCCTTTTGCTATCTTTTATTATTATTATTTGTTCCAGCTGAGATCTTCTCTGGCTGTGAATACAAGCTGCGCCATCCAAATGTACCCAAACATGGCTCTTAGTGCCAGACTCATTTCCTTTTTCCTCTGAAAGCAGTGAAACTTTTGATGGCTATATAAACATTGTATTTTTTAGGCCTGGATTGTACAAATATTTATGTTTGTAAACTGACATTAAGAGAGGTAGCAAATACTTCAAATCTTATTTAGCTTAAAAATGTTTATCAAATCCACTTACACTCAGTAGCGTTTTAGTCACTGGGGTGCACACACAGAGTTAGGACTGCTCTGAATTCTAACCTTGCTCCAATATCATAGTTCAGTTCTGTTCAAGACCACTGAATCCACCTCAGCTCCTTTTATTCCTGGAATTCGTATCTACAGCCTGGCAAAAGAAAAAAATACATTCATCTTCAAGGTCTTGAATAAGTGCCAAGATAACACTGTGATGCATGGGGTAGGAAAGTGTGTTTGTGTAATACACATACTGTTTATCAGGAACATTAACTTGAGATAGAGTTGAGACTAAAGATTATATACCACTAACATATGGAAGAAGATACTTTATAGAGATAATTTGCCCATAAACTCCATTCCTGTACTTCACAAAGATACTGTAGCATAGTAAAATAGTTTTTGCTTTTTGGGTTTGTAAGTGTTTAATAATGTGCTTATGTAAAGATTTGCTAATGTCTATGGTCCTTAATTAACTGATCAAAAAAACCCCAAACCAACAAACCCAACACATTGTTAGTCTCCTATGCATTCTACCTTTTTTCAGTGTTTAGTCAGTTGGAAACAAAATGCTAAAATGGAGGAGATACCCAATACTGTAATCTTCTGCAATGTCAGAAGGAAGGGACAACACTAATGATTTGAAAATTGTTGTAATTTAAGTGTTGAATTAATCATGAATTGTCTGATCCTGACCATGGATATTAAGCACAGAAGATCATGCCAAATAAAATCTCCCTATACTATTTCTTTAGAATACACATGAATTTCACTACTAAGCAAACAACTTTATAGTGTAAGAGATAATATTTATTGAGTATAACACCACAAAAAAGCACTATAGTCATTAATAGACTTATTTAATGCATATTTTTACACTTAATAAACACCATGTTTTGCAATGTAGAACTTTCATTTGCAGCAATCAGTTCATAATTTCTCTTGCCTTGCCTGCTTAGTGTCCAAGTAGGAATATAGTTTGCTTAGAGCATAATTGCTGGTCTGTCTAAGCCCAGAACAGAAACATGAGAGAAATGCCCTCTCTCTCATGGGATAATAATGCTGGCTGTGTTACTCTTCAGAATTTCCACCAGTCTGTTCATTGAGGACTATTGTTAGTGTTCCCCTGTTTCCTGCATGTGGTGCTGGTATCAACTAACAGATGTAGCTACTCTAAGGAGTAACTCGAGTGGGGAAAGGCTGGAAGATGAGTTTCCTAGGACGTCTATGCAAGTAGTATGTGTACTTTGAGCCGAGTAGATTGATAGCTGGTAGAGCCTGGTTGTTGAGTATGCTTGTTTTCTAAATGCATGTCTCTAGGGAACATGCAAAATCTCTATGAACAGGTGTCCACAAATGTGATGTACAGGCTGACTGTAAAAAAAAGATAAAAAATATAAAGTGAGAATTTCCTAATGTCTTTCAGGCTACTAATTGGCCACTTAAATAATCCTGAAATAAGTAATAATAGAAATTGAGGAATGATGTATTTTGAAGGTGCCAAATGTAATGAGACTATACCATAATTCTAGTAACAGAAGATACAGCAGATGTTTCATTTGATTTAACAGCCCTTCATTGTTTTCAAGTTTAATGTAACTTGAATAAACTGGTTATCAGCTTTCTCTGTTGCAATTACAGATTGAATAAATATGAATGTGTGGGAAAAAACAATACTTTTCAAACTAAATAATATTTTGAGGGTAGAAGGCATAAGGCAAGGAGTAAAGTAAAAAATATTAAACATGTAAATGTGTTTTTCCTTACACTTTTGACCTCTTGAATACATCTCTCAACTCAACTAAATTGTGGTAGAGAAAAGAATTCTTTCCTCCTTCAGATAGGTTCAATTTCCCTGTACTTCTTTGTCAACCCATGGCTTCTCATTCAAAACTTTTTCACCAACACCACTGAATTTTAAGGAAACCTGTGTGCATGAAGAATAAAATATTCCATTTGGGATTAAGAGGGACAATGGATTTTTTTTCTATCCTTTTTACTTCCCTGTAAAAGAATAGCTTTTCCTCTGTTGGTTTTTTGTCAGGATTTTTTTTTCAGTTATGAAAAATGTGAAGAAACGCTTTACAATCCCAATCTTGCACAGCTCAGTAGACAGCAGAAACTGAGTCAGTATCAGTTTTTGCTTTTAAATACTGCTTTAGCAACTACTAAGCTATGGATATGGGAATATGTTCTGAGGGAGAAGAGACAGAGGACCTATTCCTTAACAGCTGATGCTGGATTAATGAACAGAGTATAGGAGACTTCTTTCCTTGTGCTGGCAGAGTGTCTTTTGCATCAAAGCAAAATCCATGTAGAAAAAAAGATGTCTGTTGGTTGGTATCTGTCATTCTGAGTTCTTTAGGAAGTAGCTTTTAATGAATGCTGAAAATGTAGGTCTGATAAGTGAATATTTTGGTATGGTAATTCTTGGCATAATGTTTGATTGCAGTTCCCAAGTGACTTTGCAGTTCAAATGCTTCACTGCTACTTGAGACTCTCCAAAGCATCTACAGATTCATGATTCTAAATATGAAGTTACTGCTGTGGTGGTATCTATTACTTGTAGAGTTTCACTTTCTTCAGAGCATACTGTCAGGAAATCTTCAAAAGTACTGGATCTTCACTGATACCAGGAAGTTTAATTTTCCAGAGTGAGATATCTGTATAAATTCTTTTCCATACTGTCTGTTCAGTTGTGTGCAAATTTGTCTTTTAAGGAAACTTCAGTGTTATTCACAATGAATAGTTTTAATCCTCAGGAAGCTAATTTGCTTGGCTACTTTTTTCTAGGGTAATGGGGAAAATTGTTTTTATATGAAATTGCTTCTATGTGAAGGAGCCTGACTGCTTGAGAGAGGAGCCTACTCAGACTCCCTCTATTGACAGTAAAGAAAACGTTCCATGAGAGTGGAGTTCTTCCACTAAGGTTTTTAGGTGCAGAAGGATAAGCTTTGAGGTTTCATCACTGCTAGAAATTTATGCTACTCTATTTTAAGAGCTGCTGGTGAATTGCTTTGCAATTCATCTGTAACACTAAATGTAAGATTGTGAGATTTTTGTGTTGTCTGCCACAGTGGGTATTAGAACAAAATCTAAGACTAATTCTACTGCTTTCTGTTGGTTGATGCTTGACATTCTAGGTCTTTATTAGTGGTTTCCTTTCTCCTTAGTTAGTCCTTCAAAATAACTCCTTTTTCCCTATCCTCAATTGACTTTGGCTAAGCACTTATTGACTAAGAATGCAGATACCCTTTATTTTTCAATATTCCAGTGGGACTTCTGTGAAAGTTACAAGATTTAAAATCCTCATGTGTGAGCTGAATATGTCACTGTTGTGATACATCTGAAAAGCATGGTCATTCTAGAAACTGGTTGTCAGATTAGTAGTTGCTCCTTTTTGTGTGACCATACCCAGAGGGAAATATTTGGAAATATTTGTTCTGGTGGAACTGTACTTTTGAAAAAGGCTGATTTTTGAAAAACAGAGTGGCAAGAGACATGACTGTGCTTACTTCTGATTTAGATAACAAGGAACTAGTATTACCTTAATGTTAGACATCCATATTTATAAGCTTTCAGTTTGTAAATAACTGGTCTTATGAATCAAGAGCCACAAAATGTTAAAGTTTAAATTAACCAACTAGAAAAGTTTCTCATCTCCTGTTTCGTAAACAAAGTAATAGCAAATCAAAATAAACTAGGTTGAATGTAATATTAAATTATGTTCCTGTAAAGAGGTCCTTGGTAGCATCAATGTCTTGGTTTATTTAATCTCAACTATACTATGACAAAAAATCATCATCAAAGAATAGAATATTTTAGTAACTATAATTTGAATATGGTTAATTTCTATAATTTTCTTCTTTCAGTGGATTTAGTGTATGAAAAATCAAGCCTGTATCATCTTATGTCCTCTTACTTACCTAACTTGTGTTCATAAATGATATGATCAAGGTTGAGAAAGAGAGTTTAAAATTTTATTACTCTGATTATATTGAATGAGCAGGAGTACTGTGGTATGTAGTGTAAGATTTAATTACAGGATATCTATTAACACAGCATTTAGGGCTTTCTCTTCTGGATTTTTAGGTACATTAATAGGAGACATGTATGTGAATTCTCCCAAATTGGAAACCTATTGTCAAAAGTGCAGTATCTGTTGTTATCTAAAATGTAATTAAAATACTGTAGTTTGCCTAGTACTGTTCTAAGTTCTAATCCACTTAAAGGAAGAGAAAAGGCAGCTTTAGCCATAGTATCTTGCCAAGATTCCTACTCCCTCTTTGCTAATTCACACCCTTTTACCTAACTGGTTTAAATAAATGCTTCAACTGATTTCTTTTGTGAAAGTACAACCCTTCAAAATTAGAATGAAAAGTTTAATGGCCTAAATACAGTTCAGTCCTATTTGAAAAGCCTGATTAATCTTCTGTGGTTTCTTTTTTTTAATACTAGTATTTCCTTGTTATGCCCTTGGTATTTCATAGCTGTCCTTTTTAAGCACTGAAGCAATTAGTTTTGAGAAGGCTGATTCTTAAGGGTCCAGTGCTTTCCTGCCTTTCATTCGCCAAAGCTGTACATTTTAATGAAGTTGTTTCATCTGTGTTGCCAAACACTGGAATTTTACTGCTTCAATTCTAATTATCTCTGCTGGCAAATGCTATGTTTTATTAAAGCTGTCAAGTGCACTGTTCATTAAATGTCCACAGTCAGTGGTGCTCTGCACACAGATTAGATCAGCTTTACTCCTTGATAGATTATGAAGTTAAATATTTTTATATAAACCTCTAAAATTGAGTCTAACAGCAATCAGCGATGGCTTAGATAAGTAAAGCATACCTGTAGCTTATTGGAACCCAGTATCTTGTCAAAACCCATCATGGAACATATGTTAAATCACTAGTAGTACAGCTGAGTATACCATTTGTATGATTATTTCATTCATTAAGATACCATTTTCCTTCCTCAAGATATCTACATTGCGTCTTGAATTCTAGTTTAGGTGTATTTAGGGTAAGATAAGTTTTGTTATTTATGCTTTAATATAAGTAAAAAAATCAGTGGTAGTCTTTCAGCAGAGGGTTGCATGGCACAATTGATGTCCATTAAAAGCAAAGATTGCTTCACTGAAATGTTACTAACCTGGTGAATGCAAAAGATTGCTCTCATAAACAACTAACAGCTTCTCTTCTAATTGCATATCTCAAAGAGGAATTTTACTAGGTGTTTACTTCAAATATATGAAGCAGTAATAGAAATATTGTAAGGAAAATATTTTGAGTCAGCTCTCATTTTGACGCTTGGGGATTTTTTTTGCTTTTGTTAATTTTATGTTCTCAGTGTATGAATCATTATCCTCAGTAGCACAAATAGTCATTCTTGCTATTTAATGTACTGCTTTCTAGTTGTTCTTTAGGAGAATTAATAAGATATTGTGATGATAGACTACCAGATAAACATACCGTTGATCTTTTGAAAATAATGTTTTTGTTATCCTTCAGCTATCTGTAGGAAAATAACTTCAAATCTGTTTTTAGTACCATGGCTTTATGGTATTTGTTTTCTATATTGGTTACCTTACCTTTGAGGAATTTGGTGTTTATATTTTCCAACTTTGCTTTTGGATTTATCAGGTTGTATCTCAAACCTTTAGAGGAACAGGTATTTTTTGTGTTCTTTATGGAAATCATAAATAACATCTCAAATGCTATATAAAGTAAATAGAATTTAAGAGCTCTTGGATATATATTAAGGGTTGAGTAGGAAACTACAGTCCTTCAAAAGGCTGTGAGGCACCCTTTCTTGTCTCTTCTCCTTCTGATTATTTTGAAGTGCTCTAGTGTGAAGAGAAAATTCATATAACATGAAGTTGAATAGGAGGCTATGTATGTTTATGTATTTAATTGTCTATTAATGTATTACAACTTAACATAAATATTTCATGGTATTTATAGGAAATGCATTTTATTTTTTTAGTGCAGAAACAGAAATTGTTCCTTTGACTGTATTCAAGAGCTGAAGTGATTTTTGCCATCTGAAATTCTTAACTTCAGACAAGTTTCATCATGTTTAACTTTAAAATTTTCAATTGTCAGACAGGAGATGGACCCTAATAGATAGTGTAATCTGTGGCAGTGAAGCAGTTGAGCAATACCAATATACTGAGAGATTTGGTGGGAAAGGGAAGTGTGGAAGTTACTGAAGTGCATACAAGAAACCTACAATGCATGAAATGTGGCAATTTTTTCTTAGTTGTTATTTTCACTTTGTGTGTATGTATCTATTTGGCTTTGAGTCTGAATATTGGACAAAATATTTCCTGATCCTTCTAGGGAGATTTGAAAAATACTCAGGCTTATATTTGCATCTCAACTCAGATTGTCTTATTTTGGCTTCTTGGAAATTATTTGAGTTATTGCTGTCCGTAGTGTGTATATAAATGCTCTGATTGCTTTGCCTTATCCACCATTTTCAGCCTGAATGTGCAAGTGAAGTGGATATAACAGAAGAAAATTAATTTCTTTATAAACCCTGCTGCCTTCCTCTTCTCAGTGTAGTCTCAACATTTATGAAAAATCACTGAGGAAATCATCAAACATAAGAAAGACATTAAAAAAGTTGTGCAATTCAATACAGGCACAGATTTTTAATGTCTGTGCAATTATGAATGTATACAAAGAAAAACAACAAATAGACTTATGATGGGATTATCAACCTGAGACTGAAAAGAGTAACAGTAATGCCATTAATAGAAGAAATATCATACAAAAGGAGATATTTCTGGTTCTGAATATATGGGGATTAGGTCAATAAAGTTCTATGTCGTTTTAAAAAGTCCTAACATTTTAGACCTAGATAAGAATTCTTTTTGTTTAAAAGAACGTGGGAGAAGTCTAAGGTTATAGATCAGGGTCCCTGAAATTGATGTTATCTACTAGAATAATTGGCTGGTTTTATAGTATTTTAAATGTCAAATTTTAAGGGATTGGGAAAGTACTACTTTTGTATTAGCACATTTTTTAAGGTAATAGTCTTCTAACCTTGCAAAAGGAATATTAGATGTTTTCTTGTACTGTTTTGTTTTTGCAGAGACACCAGGACAGTATACTTGGGAATACAATGCAAACTGTAATTGTCTTACTGAATAATATCGTTGCTAACAAAAGTACCAACATGATGATACTCTTTGAAGAAGGTATGTCATCTTTATCTTTATTCTCCTCACTGTAGATGTTTTCCAGTCTGTAGTATCTGGCACTGTGTTAAACTAAACTTATCTATTAATTTAACTATCTATTTGGATTTTTTAGTGCTTATTAGATAATTGCATTGTAACTGATGTCCTCCTCATCACTTCCTCTTCCTTATCGATTTGATTGCAAGTTTAATTTTTAGAAAGTTGTTCTTCCAAGAAAATATGCTTACAAAAGAATTACTAACTGAAAATTACATTATGCCTGTGAAGAATGGCTTGAGAAGGAAGGCAGGAGCTAGAGTTCTGACTGTAACAGTGCAGAGTGGAGGGAGGGACCTCTGCAACTTCTTCACCTCTCCTCTTAAACCTATGAAAGGATAAGTTGTACAGTATTTGTGCATACTTTTAAGAAATAACTTCTTGTCGTGGTTTGGACAGGTGTTTACCAAGAAAGGCAGGAGCCTCCCTTGGAATGAGAAATGTAAACCCCCCTTCCCTCCGAATTAGTAATATTTTGAAATTAAGAGGTTCTCAGGCAAAAGATAGGGAATAGGAATAACAGATATTTACTAAGTATTTATATGAGGTAAACAGACAACAACTGTAACAGCAACAACAAAACCAGACCCAGAGAACCCACTGGCAGCTGCTCTCAGGTGTCAGGCACCTTCCCCTCGGTGCAGTTCCAGTCCCAGCCGGCATGGGCGCTGTGGCTCCACTGGGCAGGGCAGGTGCGATGGTTCCCCCGCGGCTGCAGGGGGCGCTGTGGGGCAGCTCGGGGAGCAGACGCCAATGGCGGCTCGGCCGCAGCGATCCCGGGGTGGTGGCTGAGATGTGCTGGAAACCCCGCGGCTCTCTGGAAACCCGGGACACNCCCTGAGAAACCCCCAGACAGGGAGGTGCCGCACCCACATGCCCGCCGGGCTTAGCCATTTTCTATTGTTTCTCCTTAAGTACTATTATTAGCATTTCTAAGCATTTCTGTTCCAGTCCAATGATGTAGACTAATGGGTGGAGCCCAAATTGACTATGAAGTCTTAATCTGCAAACCATTGCATGTCTTCATGAAATGTTTACCACCTAAGTTGGGTGATAAAAGACTTGGCACAGGTTGCCTGGAGATTAGTGGATGCCCCATCTTTGAGAGTGTTCAAGGTCAGATTGGATGGGGCTCCACCATCTAGTTGAAGATGTCCCTGCTCATTGCAAGAAGTTTGGAGTAGATGATCTTTAAAGGTCCCTTGCAACCCAAACTATTCTATGATTCTATGATTCATTTCACTGTTTTATTATCTAAGCTCCTTTTATTTAGAAATTGGTTCAGAAGAAAAGGTTTCTGCTCTTGGAAATCTAGATAAATTTAAAAACTTGTTTAGAGACATACATTTTGATGGCATTTCTTTTGTTTATTGTAAATGGGTGAGTGACATTTAGCAATACAGGTCTATGCTACCATTTGTACTATTTGTTGGTACAAATACGCATACACAGCCTGTGAATCCATCAGGATGGGTAGTAGGAGTCTTGTCCTTGTTTTCATAATTACTGTAGTAGTTAAAACACTGAACCAGAAAGCAAGAGAGCTGAATTCCTGAACTTTTTTACTCTTCAGGGATTGAATGGGCAGTGCCACCAGGAGTCAAACTGATACTTGACGTTGTTAATAACACGTTCCTCTCCTTTGTTGCAAACATATCCACTCTGAAGTTAGTGATGTGTTAGTGGAGAACAGAGCCAGAAAAAAAAAAGAAAGAATAGAATAGTATGACTAATTTGGAAAGAGCTGGTACACAGGATTCTGATTCTTTGGTTACTCCTCACCAAACTACCTATCATGCTTAGAACTGCTTGGGGTTTCTTAGGATTTAGATGTATGTGCTGCTTTTACTATCTTTAGGCACATCTGCTCTCTGTCAGGCAAAATCCTAAGTCAGCATTGACCTGAGTTGCAGCAGGGTAACTTGTTAAAACTACACAATGCAAAGAAGTTTGTTCAAGTCTCACAAGCACTGTAACCACATGATTGGTGGGCCTTACTTGAAGTAATACACTCTGCCTTTCTGTGTGGCAAATTAGGTGCAAAACTATTTAACAGCATGGCAGAAGTGCCTCCATTCCCTAAATATCTCTTCTTTATTGTCCTACAGAGCAAACGCCTGTGTGCTTTTTATGCTGCTGGTAGAATGTCTGTGCCCTTTCACTTCTCATCTGCTCCAAAAATAAAACACATCTCTTCAGTCATGCTAGTTTCCAAATTAAGGAAGCAGGATAGAAGTACTAGCAAAGTCTTTTTCTTGTGTTATGTCGTAATGAGTCCAGTAATATTTTCAGACTAATACTGATTAGATAACACTAACTTAGGCTCACTGAACTTCAGCAACCACACTAGAGAAAGAAGCACAGCAGCCAAAAATAATTTATCTCAAGTCAACTGTCCTCATCTTCTCTCATCTCTTTTCCCCACTGGCAAATCTTCAGAGTACTGGAAACCTGGACCAATGCTTTATTGATTTAGGGCCTAATTGTCAAGTAAAGAACTTCTAAAATTTGGTTTGCAAGGATGTTATGAGAGTTATATGTTATTGATCTTGTAATTGCAGACTGTTAGATTTTCTTTTAATTAAAAGCGTAGAGAAGTTATTCTGTGCAAACTGGAGGGCTTTATATCCTTTGCATTACCATCTGTAAATACAGTGTTCACATCACAAAAATTCCTTAAACTTCCACTGCCATATCTTTGACATTTAACTTCTCATTTTTGAATGACCTTTGTATGATGGAGAAGAATGCAATCTAGTAAAATGAAAACTGAGCCCCCTCTTGCAGAAAATATCCTGGAGTCCAAATAGAAAAGTTGAACATGAGTCAGCAGTGTGCATTTGCAGCCATCAAGGCAAAAGAGAGCTGCAATAAGAAAAAACCCTAGAAGGTTGAAGAAAGTAATTATATTATTCTCCTCCATTCATTGTAGTGTCTAGTTTTGAGCTCCAAATTATAAGGAAGACATTGACAGAAAGGAGCAAGTCTAGAGAAGGGCAACCAAGATGTTTAGGAGAGTGGACCACATGATATGTGTATTTTCAGCCTCTGCTGAATGTATTCCTTCCCAAGTGCAGAGCTTTGTATTTGCCTTTGTTAAACTTTAAAGGGTTTCTGGCAGTCCTTTTTTGAGCTCTTCAGCCTCCTGAGCACTTTGCGAATCCTTCAATCCTTCATCACATCAGCTGCTTTCTTCATTTCAATGTCATCTGTAAACTTGCTGAACATGCATGTTATTACATCCTATTAACACTGTGTCCATGCTGTTAATGAAGGTATTCAACATTCATGAGCTATTCTCCTGTGTTAAAAAAAAAGAGGCTGAAGACAGAGTATTATGGGTCATCAATTTCCCTTATTTCCCCATTACAGTGTGATAATTAATTCATGTATATATGGAGCTTTAGAAATTGAAAACCATAGATACTTGCTGAACATTAGATGGAACTCAGGTTAAGTGGTCAGTCCTGTCAAGATTTTTATATCTAAGAGTCAGGACATTAGCAATGAAGATTTCTTTCTGATTTTGTGCATGCCCTTCTTCAGCTGCCAAAAAGCTGTATTTTTGCAGACAGATCATTTAGAGACTCACATCACTGATCCTTTTTGTGCCTTTTAGCCTTCAGAACTCTCACTTGCTCAAAGGAGTTGTATGAGGTGATAGATTTTTTTAAAGGGCTGTAGCTTACATGTTGAACTTTCCCCTTTCTCAAGAAAATCTTGCACGATGACACTTTCTGCATTACTACTTCTCTGATTTCCAGTTAATAAAAATGATATGGTTGTGCATTTCAGCAACTTTCATAGAAGGTGGATTGTCTAGTATTAATTTCTCTCTTCCCTGAACTGTGTCCTTTTGTGTTACAATACATCAGCCATGTACTGATAACCACTTAAAATGTTTAAAGGTGAAATGGAGAATAACATCTGCATCTGAAGTCACAGAGGGAATTTAAAATGGCCTGTACTTGCGTTATCAGTTATTAAACATTTATTCTGTTAACATTAATGACATTTTCCACTTAATAATCAGAGGAGAATAATATGATTCAGTTTAATTACTGAGACTAGAATTCAATAAAGAGACTAGGATTAATATAGGGTCCCTTGTGAATAGTTAAGGAGAGATATTAAAAAGCCAAGACAATTGTGGTCATTTTTAGCATGGTCTTCTAAGAGAGTGACACTTACCTTCTCTTCCTCTGTCTTTGCTTCTGGCTTCCAGTCTTTCTTTCCTCCCCTTCCCCATCTTTTGATATCAGACAATTTTAAGGTCACTTGAGAGAGCACAGAGGTCCAAATATACAAAATATGTATTCAATCTATAATAATCAGTATCTGATGAGAGAGAGCCAAGGTAATGCCATAGTTTAGGGAAAAGCAAAAGGGTTATCAATTAAATATTTTTCACTAGTGTACAGCCAATAGAATAGTCCTATACATGACATGTACAAAATATATATATATTTACATATACATTTACAGAAATAAAGAAATTTTAATACTTAAAATTTTCAAATCAGAAATTTTAAAACCATTAAGCTTGCAACCTATGACCTTGGACCATCCCCATGGAAATTATGTTGCAAAGAAAGATGTCATTTCATCTTCAGGTAGAAACTAAAGAATATAAATGTGAGAGCATCATCATTCTTGAACAGTTTTTCTTCTTTTATCATGAAGTTTTGCCATGATCAAAGTGAAGACAACTGGTCTGAGTTTATATCCTATATTATGGTAGGTCTTACTGATGGAGGTGAAACCTTATCTCTGAATTCTATTTCCATTAGCATTTGTTAAATTAAATTATGAAGTGTAAAACTCATATGATATCCTTAGATCTATTGATAAGCCTGTAAAGATCTATTAAATAATACATCTCTGTGGCCTTTCCAGTATTCACTTCCCGTTTTCTTTCTAGGATGTCCACAGTCTTCTGTTTTAGGTTTGTAACCACTGGGTTTAACAGTGTTGTTTAACAGTGTTGGTCAATGCCTGAGGAGGGTACCTGTGAAATGATCCCACAGGCTCTGTCAGTGCATGGCAGCAACTCTCACTGTGCTTATAGTTGGGTGACATAGGCCAAAGCAGCAGTGAGGTTTCAGAAATAGGGGCAGGGAGTCATCGGTGACGAGGATGTGACTTACTGCCCTGGAGGTAGGCAGAGATATAGGATACAGGTCTGTAATGAGAGGGGTGTTGTTAGTTCTACTGGCCATTAAACAGCCAGCTATATAGTACTTTGTGCCTGTCATATTAAAAGGGTTGACATTTGTTGAGTCTAAAAGGAAAACCCTGTTCTAGATGCTAAAATTATGAGTTCCTAAGCAGGTGTTGCAGGAGTAGAGGAGTACAGGTTGATCATCTGTTTCTGTGGACAGGCACTACAGCAGTCTATTGAAAAGACATATTGTCTCTCTTAGATATGTGTTTATTGACAAGCACTGACATAGTGACAAATTCAGACATAAGAAAAACCACAAAGTCAGGGCTGGCTGCTTGATAAGTGAGTGGTATGAGTGTGCAAGGCTGCTTCAGTATGTGGATGTGATGAGTAATAAATAGGCAAGTGCACCACAGTACTTAATGTACTGAAACTCTTGTACTCAAGTACATTTCACAGATATATATACTTTTTATTTTGCTTTCTGTTCAGTCTCTTTGTTGCTTTTATTTCTTTATTTGTGATTTTTTTTTTGTTTGTTTTTGGTTTGTTTTTCAGGTAGTTTGTACAAATTAAAAACAGAAAAAGTTGAACCATTGTCTAGTTAGCAATGCTTTCCAACTCTGAGTACAGTTTGTCCATGGGTAATATTCAAAGGCAAGAAATTCCTTCATTCTAACAGTTACATAATTTTGTTTATAGGAAGAATTTGGGTATATCATATTAGATTGTAGAGAAATGTCTTTCATAGACTTCAATTGCTTCACAAGGATTTTCAGTCTAAAGAAATGAACAAAACAGATTGTTGGAAAATAGATCTTATAGGCTGCAGTGATAACTTCTGATATTCTGTCTGCAGCTATTTATTCCTGATAATGCATCAAATGTATTATATTTATATAAAAAGCTATTTTCAGCTGCCATTTTTTTTATGATTGTCATGTAAGGAGATGATTTATATGTAAAATTCAATACAGTCATATTGAATTGAATTACTTTTCCCAGACCATACTGCTGTGATCCTGTATTTGGCTACTGTACTGACATAACTACCACTAAGCAGAGATGTTTGTCTGAATATTAAAAACAAGTTTCCATTATATGGTAGAGCAAATACTAAACTTTATGTCTTAATGACATTGAATCTCAGAAACTAAAGCAAAAGAGGAACTGTGGAGTTTAGAACAATAAAAATGGTCTTTGAGTTGTGTGAGAATTTGACAGCTATTATTAGTATGTGGTACCTTAAGCAGTTTGGGTACAACCTGAAGTTCCTAAACAGAGACCTTTGGTGGAAGTGTAGAATGTCAGCTACAGCAGTTATAATATTCAATATCATACTAAGAAAGTACGTGAGGTTCTTAAAGCAGGAACAGTTATTAAAAAGAACAGATCTGCAATAAAGTTGTAGTCCGATGATCATAACTCATTTGCACCTCATGAAAGGAAGACCAGCTTTCATGGCTGAAGTATCCTCATTCATCTTGTGATCCACTGCTTTGACTTTTAGTCAAATGTCAAGAGATTAATTAGATTTCAAATGTCTTTGTGTGTTGTATTGCCAAAGTCTGTTAAATACTGCATATCCAAAAAGTGGCGCTCATGAGACCCTGAGAAGACATTGGTGTGACTTGGATATTAGGGGTGAAATTGAGGTTTTGGAGTAGCTGGCTTCAAAGTTGCAGCATTTTGTTCCAAAGTGGGAGAAATGAACTATCTCTTAAGACAGTGATCAAGAAGAGGAACATGGATTAGTCATACAGAAGGAGTCTCCTTTGCAAGGGAAAGGCAGTACTTATAAAATGCTGTAGAATATATTGCTTAAACTAATATGCCCTTTTAAAAAAAAAGCAACAACAAATAAAACCCACAGACTTAGTCTGTGAAGAAATCAGGCACATATTCAGACTGGTTCTGAAATCATTTACTCGTTTCTTAGTAGCTTCTATTTTTTTCTAGGAGTCTCCTGTAGAAGTTTTACAATATAAAATACAGATATATACATATATAGACATATACAATGCAATATAGAATATAATATAGAAATATTTGTTTAGTGACTGAAGGTAGAAAAGGTGTTTTATGGCAATGCTTTATATCTGCTTACTCTTAAGCTTAGTTCAGATGCAATGTATTGTGATTCTGAATAGAAGAGATTGGCAGGGGGAATAAAGTAGGGAAATCAATATGAGCGAGAATCTAAAAGCATTTTTTCCATATTTAGTCAATGGTTAGAAACAAAGTACTCCTAATTAAATCAATGTAAAATATGAAATCATTTTAAAATACAAAAAATAACTGTATCATCCTGTGTGAGTAGCTGCAGAAGTTGCTTCTGTATCAGTTTGATGTGAGAGACAGTCCCTTGCTTAGGGGTACACCTTGCAGCCTCTGCCAGGCAGGATGTAAGCCTTTCACAACTCTTTGCCAGTACTGTAGTAGTTACCTCACTCTTGAGCACAGAAGTGTCTCTATGAACATCTAAAGATAGCAGCTATGTGTTGTGTGTCTCGTCTTCATTTGAGTTACAGTTTATATGAGAAGTCAACGGTGGTTGAGCCTGAAGAAGTTTCTTCTGTGATGTTACAAAGCTTA
Source organism: Notiomystis cincta (assembly GCA_013398075.1). Taxonomy (NCBI): domain Eukaryota; kingdom Metazoa; phylum Chordata; class Aves; order Passeriformes; family Notiomystidae; genus Notiomystis; species Notiomystis cincta. The sequence continues at coordinate 348,460 of VZRX01010744.1, forward strand.
GAATGTATTTTAGCAGTATTAAGACACATTTTTCTGACCCAAAATGCCAGTCACTCAGATGGAAGTGTGTAACATCATATGGGTAAACTTAGAAGCCTAGTATCATAGAAGATACGTGGGAATCATGTCAAAATAGCATGGTAGTAGTGAAGTCTTTGAGGAAAGAATAACCTGTGTCATCCTGTGATATTCATCAATGCAGCCATCTGAAAAGGATGAAAATAGAGATGGTAATTGCTGTGAGGAGCAGTTATGCCATTCAAGTAGAACCAAGCCTGTTGTTGTTGAGACTCATACCCATAAGGCACAAAATGTCACAGCATGCCTGCATGCCTGCTAGAACTTCAAAGGATAAAATAAGGGAATAAAGGCTCAACAGGTTGTTACATCTTGTCTCTCTAGTGCTGTACTGTAAAAGAGACCTGGCATTTCTGTGGTTGGAGTAGGTGTCCTGATGCTATCTATCTATCCCTGTGGCCAGCCAAGCAGATCATCTTGCAGCATAGCTGACTGCTTGAACTACCTAAGATGTCTCATTTCAACACCGAATTGATGGAAAAGAACAGAATAACAAAAAGTATTCAAAATATTTTCATTCCATTATATTCTAGTCTGAGAGGCTTTATGCAGACATCTGACTGTACAACTGGTCAGCTTAGTTTAATGGTGGGAAATTAGTTCAATAAATATAGCAATTTCAAAACCTAGACTATCTTTATATTTCTAAAATGCCAACCATAATAGATATTTTCTGTACCTGTCTGATACCTAGACAAATTTAAGATTTAAGGTTTTGACTGAGTGAATGCTCTGACTGATACTATTTGGAGGCAGAAACCTAAACTGAAAATGTAAAACGTTTTATTAAAATGAAAGGCATAGATTTTCCATCAGGTTGGGGTTGTGGGTATCCAAAGGCTTCCTGATGACAAACTCAGGACTGTAAACCAGGAGAGCCTTCAAAGCCTTATGCTCATTCTCACCCACTTAGTCATGAAAATAGTATTTTTTTTCCTCCTCTCTAGAGACTGTGGTCTTTGCATTTACTCTAGGTGCTGCTTTTCCTACAGATTGATTTAAGCATTGTCATTTGACATTATACTAGTATTCCCATGAACTGCAATTCAAATAATATGTATTAGCACTAGTGGATTTGGTCAGTATGAGACAAAATTAATAACTAGGTAAGCATGTAGCTATCATTTTAACTACAGATTAAATATTGACAATGAAAACTATTTGTTACGGATAATAAATTAATTATGATGATGTCCCTGTGTATCTTGTCAGATATAATAGTAAGCTGAAAGGTCATTTTAGGAGATGGAATTAAAAATGTAACTATATATTTGGAAAGAGACACATTTTAAACATGGTTACTATGCCATAGGTTGTAGAGCTATCACATATGTTCTATTCTAGCAGCTAGAACAGTCTTAGTATGAAAGTAATGTACCACTGCCAGTTTGAGGTAAATGTAAAGTCACGAAAGTACAAAGTACTATACACAAAATCAAACTACATCAATCATTCTGTCATAGGGAAAAGTCTTCTTCAGATGCACTTGTATGAACCTACTGAAAGAAGTTCATTTTGTCAGTTTTGGTTTTGACAGAACCAGATCTATCTAGTGGACAGATGAATGAAATCTGAGGTTTTTCACTGCTTTGAAGAATGGTTTGTGTTTTGGGTTTTTTTATTTGTTTTAAATGTCTTCAATAGTTGTCATAACTCCCATGCAGCCAGATGTTTTTGTCTTCTAAGTTATTTTTAGGAAAGCTGTGTACTGAACAGATATGTTTGAACCATTTGTGGACAATTAAACTTGAAAATAATTTCCTCTTTAAAGCAGAAAGGGAATTACAACATAATGGAGAAACTCAAGTTATTTACATATTTTAGAGCCTTTTGAAATTCCCAATTTTTACACAAATATAAAGCAGTAGTCTGTATTACTTGAGACTTTTACCGTGATGTTCTTCCTTTTCCACTTAGATATTTTTTATTTTTCAGACTTTTGCCTAAAATAACATTTATATGTATTGTTTTTAGGATGATGATTTCTTTTCCTATTCAGTATCTAATTTTATAATAATGTCTAGATTAGCTTTTCCAAACACTTCAAGTTACATTTTAATGTGCATTTCATATTCAATAATTCATTCCTATAGTAAATTTCTTTTGAAGTCTTTACACATGGATTTTCCACCATCTTAAGGCAGTATATATTCAGGTGAGTGTTTGTGCTCTCATATGAGTTATTTAGACAAATTACCAGTCCTCAAGTGTTAGTTCGTTCATATGGCATTTGATCAATGCCTTGTAGATCTGATAAGGTAACTAATTTTGTGTATAGTTGTATGCATGATCATTTACATTTTATAGCAATATATCTGCATGTAGTCAGTTTTTGCAAGTCAGCTTGGGGGGGGAAGCTGTTTGAGGTGCAGGTGAAACCTTCAGCTGAGGGACAGTGCTCATTTAAACTGCTGTGACAAAAATGTCGATGTCTATCTGATGATGCTATTTATTCTTTTAAGAAAATATATTTCATAAGTGTAATCCAAACTTGTCTATCCATGCTTTAAAAAAGTATTATCTCATTTTAGCTTAAGCTTTTTTCCTAATTGAACCAAGATGATATTTATGTAAGATGGGTTTATGAAGACAACTCTGTCAGCAAAGACGTGCTTGAGGACATGTCATGGGTTTCAGATCTGAGCTTTTAGCAAATCAGTTTTACTTTTCTCTTAAAGAGTCCCTAACTTGATAAACACTGGGGGGTTTTATTTAATAAATAAGGTTTAATATTTCCATAGATGTCTCCATGTTTTTAGAAGATACTGCATCAGCTAGTTGTTCCTTCGTTTTGGTCAAGGAACCGTGTGTTTCCCTTTGAATTTTTCAGATTAATGGGAGAAGAAATAGCATACTTATATAAAGTCTGAAGCTGTCTTCTGTCTCTTAGGAGAATGGAAAAGCTGAGAAGATTTTTCCCCCTCTACCATCCACCTTTTGAAAAGATAAGGAAAAGAAATTTCTTGCTCACCTGCATCCATTCAGTTTCAACTTGTCTAGTCTTTCCTGAGGGCCATTCTTTCCTTACTTATCATATTTCAGATTGCTTACTCAAAACCCTCTAATCCCTATTCCACTGAGGCTTGGAAAAAAATCCATAAAGTGTTATTAATGGATTTATTCACACTTCTAAAAGATCATATTTCCTAGCTAACATGTCCATATTGTGACATAAAGTTTTTAACCAATGATGCAGCCATGAAATACAACTTACTTCCCTGGATGGCAGCAGAACTAATGCTACTATATGTATTATATAAAGATTGAAAAAACAGTAAAATTATCCATGATGTCTGAACAGACTTTCCAATACATATTTTTGGTGAATAAGTACAGACAGATATCATATATTTTGATCCCATCATTCAACCCAGAATAACATGAATTGTGGGTTTATGCCATTATTTATCTTATTAGAAGAAAAAACCTCAAGCTGTTACATACTATGCATTTTCTTCAGAAATTCCATTGACTGTTGTTCCAACAGCAACATAAGATGAATTTAGAGGCAGCATTTTGTCTATACTCTGAGGGAAAGTCATAAGCAAGATAAGGAAAAGGCAGATAGAATACCCAAAGGAACAGATTATCAAGGCAGGCTTACAGGTTGTGACAGAAGACATTGTAAGAACAGCACTGCTTACAAGATTTTGCTTGCCTTGCCTATGGATCAGGCAGTCACTCAGATCGAGTCTGTGCATTTTGGCATCAGCCTGGATGCAGAGATACTCAGTCTGGGCTGAGTGCAAGAACCGACTGGGGGGCTCTGCTGTGCACCCTGCGAGAAAACCTGCATTCATGAAAGGTGTGCATGCAGTCCTGCACAGCATGCAGTGCTACAGTAGCATACCCAGAAAGCTTAAACTCCTGGCAGTTACTTCCTAATTTGGTTCCATGGACCTGGCCAGTGTGGGTGCTCCCTGTGACATCCAGGATCCCATGCTGAATTGTAGCCACTCTCCCAATTCAGTGCAGGATTCTGGCAGGCCAAATTGTGCAAAATATTTGAACTCTATGTGCCCTGAAATTGCTTGTCTTGAAAATTTAACTACATATGCCTCTCATTTCTGGTGTTTACTTGCTGCTGCTTCTCTCAGTTCTTGCATAATTTGCTGATAGTCTAGTTCCAGAGAGTCCTCTAGCCTTCCCAGCAGAGCTGCATTTACTTGGCATAGTTCCAGACTCACTAGATCCAGACATCACTTTTTCTAGCCTACTTCTAAAGTCTCTCTCCTGAAGAGCACAGTCTTCATTAAGGCTAGTCAGTTCTGTCTTTCTAAAAACATTGATGAACAAAGGCAAAGGACAAGCTAGTTCAAACAGAGGAGAGTGAAAAATTTGAGCACATCTCATCTATTTACTGGTAGGAACTGCATATTGGTTCCATTTGGAAAAGTGTGCATCCCTGTAATGAAATGCATTGGGCATCACTACATCTGTTTGACATGCTAACTGTCTCTCTGAAACGGAAGTCTTTCTTCACATGAACTATATTAAACATGCCATGAAACCACTATTCTGTAGGATATCTATTACAATCCTGAATCCTAGATGGAAGCAGTGGCCTGTGTTGAATTTGTTGCAGAGTATATTGTCTTAGAAAATGCTGGGGATATTATTTTGCTGTTTCATGCTACTGTTAAATTTTATCATCCTTGATGTTTGTCTCTTCACTTGGGATAACATGGGGGCAGGAGGCGATGGACTGGATGGGTACAAAGGAACATGAGTCCTTCATTGCAAACTCCCCTTTTCTCCCCACCCCCATTATCTTCTCAGACTGAATTTCTTTGCCTGAACTTGCTTTCTGGAATCAGTGGTCTGGGCATGAACAGGCTGAAAGAGAAATACAGGTGTGTAGTGAGATGTAGGTGCGTAGTGGTACTGCCTAGGGCACATAAGAAGTGACACATGAAGCACAACATGGGCCAGGATGGTGAAGGCTCCTTGTGTTGAAGCAAGGTGGTAAGCCTACTGTGATCCTATAAGGACATTAATGCCTAAAAAACTACCATGCAGAGCAGGCATGGTGGAGAAGAATGAAAAGGTGCTGTCATGGTTTAGCCATGGCTGGCAACTGAGCATGACACAGCCACTCAACTAGCTCTCTCCCAGTGAGGGGGGAGAATTATAAGCATAAAAATGAGAAAAAACTTGTGGGTTGACATAAAAATAGTTTAATAATTAAAAAGATATAGTAAGAAGAATTAAAAAAATTCTAAGGAAGAGTGAGAAAAAAACCCAAACAAACAATCTGGGGAGAGAGAAAAATAAATACAGGAAGAACAAGTCATGCAAGTGAAAACAACTGCTCAACACCAACCAAACAATGCCCAGACAGTCCAGGAGCAGCATCCACCCTGCCAACCTCTCCTTCTCCTCAGTTTTATTACTGAGCATGATGCCATATGGTGTGGAATAACCCTCTGGTCAGCTGTGTCCCATCCCAACTTGTGTGCACCTCCAGCCTGTTTGTTAATGGGTGTGCTGAGGAGTAGAAAAGCCCTTGACTCTATCAAAAGTGCTGTTCAGCAATAACCAAAACATGCCTGTATTACCAACATTATACTCAGCACAAAACCAAACCAGAACCCCATTGCAGCCTAATGTGAAGAAATTTAACTCTATCCAAGCCAAAAGCAGTACAGGTACTAAACCAGTGCTTGCATACAAAATTTCTTCTGCTTTTCTAGTGTACATCTTCACAAGGTACACACTTAAATCTCAGCTCTCTAAATCGCCTTTTCTGTGGCCATCTCTCTCTCTGTAGTTGTATCAATGTTCTTAACTTCTTTAGTTGTGAAGAAATTGGTTGCTCTTGAACTGAACAAACCAGTATCCAGATTCTCACTTAAAGCATTGGATTACCAGCAGTATTCATTTCAGTTTGTTGCTGGGGAGGGCAGTATAGTTCACTATTTTAGTTTTACAACTGGGTGGTTTGGACCAAGACAGCCTAATAGGCCAAACCATTCTGCGTGATCTCCTTCCAGAGCTTATGCCCAAGTTTTGCCAGGAGTCTGAGCCAGTCTGTTAACATACAGCCACAGGCTCCACTACTGCCAGCAGCAGCTACCCGCATAAAAAAGATACAGGTTGTCCACAATGCAGTGTCATTAGACCCATGTTCCTATTGTGTGGATCCTACTGAAATAGAGGAAAGATGGTATGGAGCACAGAAATCAAATATACACAGGCTTGCAGTTCTTTCAGAGCCAAGACTGCTTCTTGCAGTTTTTACAGAGCCTCTTGATTAAGTAAGCTGGGCTCTGGTACCAGCTGACCTAACTCACTGTACTCTTTTGAAATCAAGATAGTTGGGATCAGGTAGCTGTGCTGACAGAAGATGAAGGCTCTGTTGACCTATGTTGTACTAATATCAAATATTAGGTAGGGCAATTCTGGTGTAGCCTGTGTGTAGCCAGTGACAAGCATGATCACAGTGTGATGAGTTCCAGCTCAAAGATCCTAGCGGTAAGATAGAAGATCATGGATAGGTCAGAGCAGAAAAAGCATAACATGCAAACAATACAAGCTGTATGTCTGAGCCAGTTAATGAGAAGGATAGCATAATCTGAAGTGAATAGTCTGTGTTAGATTTTAGAGATTTAATCAGATATGTCATTATTTGTATGGTCAGATGATAGCAAATAAGGGGGTCTGCTGGTCAAAGTTATCCCAACACTTATTTGGAAAACAGTTGATATAGCAGAGTAGCCTTAAGGCCCCAAAATGTAATTTGGGGCCACAAAATATAATCTGACCATGAGGACTAAACCGGATTTTCTGTCATGCAACATCCTGACCTCTGTTTAAGCCTTTTGATCATTTAAGTGCAAATACACAGAGGCTACCTTGGACAGTTGCAATTACAAGTTTTCTGCTTTCATTTCTATTGTAAATGTAATTGATGAATAACACAGGGTGTTACAGAAAACAGTGGCATAGATTCAATTTTGTTGTAATAACCAGCAGCAAATTCCACTTAGGGGATACTCTAGCCTTTGCTCTTGTTCTTTGGTGCGGTTGTAACAATAGTAAAAGACTCACTGAAAAATCCAAGTAGTTCTACTTTATGTTTTCCTCTTATGGCACACTGATGTAAATAGACCAATAGGAATAGGAATAAATATTTAATATCTTTTCTTACAGAGCATGACTTTTCAGTAGAGAAATGTGTAGAGCTTTTACCCTTATCCTTTGCTGACTGTATGTGGGAACAGTATTCAACTCTGGTTTATTTCTGCAATTTAGAACTGAAAACTTCAGAATATTTTCTGAAGCTGAGGTTCATTGGTCCTTATCACTCACAGTCCAGGGCCTCTTGAAGGCCAAACTAGAGCAATTAGTGCTGGTAATGTCATTCAAAGCTGTTGAGTGCTGTCAGTTTGTGACAACAGGGCTCTGTCTGCATCCCAAGGCTGTTCATATCTGGTCTGTAGGGGTTTGTTAAAAAGACAGCTCTCCAGGTTTGAATATGGTCTCTCAAGGATTTTGGTAAAAGGGAAAGTTGATGTCAAAGCAGAAGCATGTTAAGATATTTGAAGGAGATAAACAGGGTTTAATCTTGTGTGACAGGAAGTCCATTATTAAAATAGAAATCTCTTTAGAAGAGTTTCTAGTTCTAAATTAAGCCCAGGATATAAATTCCTCTGTATTTTATCACATGGTAATTGTTGCTGACTTGATCTTTCAGAGCAGTAAGTCAAAAGTCTTTACTGAATCTTTGCTGACTTTGAATCTTGCTGAATGTACAGCATTCCTAATTTTACACAAATAACAGATTTAATTTAGTGAAGAACTTTGTCTAGCTTTTGCTGTTAATTGGAGGACCTCATGCAGTCTTTGTTTTTCAAAAAAATATACACTATATATTAATTCACAGTGTGCAAGCAGAAGTTCTTCCATGTAGCTGTGAAGAGGCAACTGCTAATATCTCAGACTGGCTTTAAAGGAGATTTTAAAGGCTGTTGTCTCTCAAAGAGTAAAGTGTCTTGTTAGATATTCTTCTTCCTCATGCAGATCATTAAAACCTGTGGTTTGGAAAATCTTCTAAGCATCATCTAACTTCTGTCTGACAAAACCAAAGGACTTTATTTTAGCTGACACGTTGTAGGAATGAAATAGGGTGTATGGGGTTTGACTTGAAGTACAGCATGCTGTAGAATTAATGTGCTTTATAAAATGAACAATAAGCTCTAATGTATCCCTAACATGGGGAGACATCTAACTGAAAAGTTGCTATAGAATTTGCTCAATAACAGCAATGGTAGTCAATTCAAACAAGATGATTTTATCTTGCTGCAGTCTTGGCTTATTTAATTTTTAGTATTTCACAATGAATGGTGCTTGCAAATACTGCACAATTGACAAATTTAAAAACTGTATCAAGAAAAATGCTTAAATCCCATGAAAAGAATGCAAGGTAGGTGTTTAATATATGCACAGTTGGTGACAGAAATATTTTAAATGTATACCCTGGAAAGCCACTGTATTACTTCCACCTCTATTCCTCCCCAAGTTTTCCAGCTAGAAGGGTCATTTGAGTGTGTGAATCTGCTTCAGGCAAACCAGGGTGCCAGCAGCATGGTATCCAAACAAATCAAAATTGGCTGTTCACATGAGACACTCTTAATGTCTTATCAAATCTGTGAATAGATTCCCTGAATGTTATTACAGTCCATAGTTATGTAGTATTCTCTCATATAAATTGTAGAAAAAAGTTATATTACTTCTGATATAACTAGAAAGCATTTGAATGTTCTTATAACTATTTCCCAAGGAAAGTTACTTTCTGATCTTTCATTCCATCCTTGTTGAACAAGTTCATGTTCAATGAGTTGTACTCCTAGGAATAAGGACTTTCTTGGTAAGTCTTGACTAGAACAAAACCCCCTGCCTTCAGAAGTTTAAGGCTATGTACCCATATATGCTGTGAACTAAGTTTCAAACACCTTGGATATTTTTTCTGAATGAATTACAGAATGGTTGAGTCAATCTGATACAAAAATCTGAATTCAATTGAAATTTTGTCACAGAAACCTTAACAAGATTCTTCAGGTGGGAAACTCCTTTTTTTCTTTTTCTTTTTTCTTTTTTTATTTTTTCATTTTCAAAAGCAGCAGCAAATCAGGAACTCTCAAGGTATCAGTGATTATACTTTCAGAAATACTCTTCTGCTGCATATGTCATTCTAACCATGTCTTTTCACAGAGAACAGCCACAGTGTAGCCTAGTTGAACTAATTTCATATATTCTATTATTTTTATATTGACCAGTCAAGCATATTCAACAGTACCTGATTTTATTATTTCTAATTGTTCAAGTTGCATTTTTACTATTCTTTATTACATTCAGATACTTTTTCTTATGATAAAATCCACCTGGTTTTCTGTCTTTTAGTTGGCTAATCTATACACCTGCTGGTCTTAATCAACTACATGTTTGATCCACAGATTGCATTATAGAAAAAAGCAGATTTCTGTGCTTGGGGGGATTCTCTTAGGTTCAGAAGAGTTTGACTCCCTGCAGAGTCTCCAGTTGTGCAGTCTTTTTTCACAAGAGAAAGTTGCCACCTCTAAACTGCCTTCTAACAATAGACTCCTAAACACTGCCAGTCCAGGAAAAAGTAAAGTAGAGTTATGTCATGCTTTGACTCAAAGCAGAAACATATTTCCACTGAGAATGTCAGGTCTGTATTCCTCTCAGGCAGTCACACTCAAGATAACATAGAACTTCTCAGTCTAGTTTCGACCTAGTGTAGTAAAGGTGATAACTGGCTTTTCTTCCCTGGTCATCATAATCCTTACTACATCCATTTTCTTGTGTGTGAGGACAGGACTACCTGCTTGAGCACCATTGGCAAGTGCCCTACGTTCCATGTGTTAAGGAAAAGCTGAGCCACTCTTCCCACAAAGGGAAGCTCTGGAGAGCCTTGACCACTTCAATGTGACAAATTCTAATGAGATTTTTGTCCCTTAAATCTAGTAGTGATTCTTATTTCAGTCAGAAAATGTACAGTCATTCTCCCAGTGCTAGGAATAGACTAGGCAGTATTTACAAAATTTTCATCTTTAGATGCTATTAATTTTTAAGATCAGACTACAAAATAATTTTTGGGGCAGCAGTCATGCGATTGATCTGCTCAACAGCCAAATCATTGTTTTTCTACTTGATGTAACATTCATAACTCACTAAATTTTTAAATCATTGGTGATTTAATTTTCTATCCTAGTTTAGTCTTACCTCAATATTATTATAGTACTAACACAAATAGTTCCTAAAACATAAACAATAACAAATAAGGAACAAAAATAATATTAAAAGCAATAAGCCTTTTTTAAAAATGCCATTACCCTAAAGTTACCATTTGCTTTATGTTGCCTATTTTCAGTTCTTCAAAACAGGAAAACTTAAGTAGTAATGCTGTGATGCAAACAATGTAATTGAGTCCCAGATTTATGTAGGTAAATAAGGTTGTATGAAGAATCTTTGTGTCATCGTGGAGTATTTTAAGTGCTCATTCCTGTGTGAAAGAATCTGTACAGTCCTGTGTTTCTTTTTAGAAATATTTTTGAGTTTCAGCATTAAAATTTAAAAGATTATAAAATATGGTTTCTGTTTAATCTGACAATATTGTTGGTCCAGTCTGTAAGTAAAGGAAGGAAGAACAGTCTAGTGCATGTACATTTGGTAATATCCCTGGGGAGTCAGTTATGTAGGTGTGGTACTAATGGGAAAATGGCTCTCCAGAGAGCAATGTGCAGAGAGGAACAAAGAGAAAGCTTTTTGCCGGACTGAGGGTTTTTCTGCTGCCTGCTTGGCTGCACGGTGGCATTGTTCGGAGGAAGTGCACCTGCTCTAACATTTTCTTCATCTGGAAGCACACAGGTTTGTTGAATGCTCTAATTGCTGGTAGGCATGAAAGGATTGCCTAGAAGATTGCTTCCTAGGCTGTCCTTTGATGTTTCATATGATTTGGAAGCAAAGATTTCTTTTCCTTTATCCATCTTACTAATAGGTGAGAATAAAAAAATCTCCTCTCAGCTTTCATTCCAGAAGGTATCATGGCACATTCAGTCCGATTAGCTGTATCATGGGCCAAAAGACTCCTTTTATCTTTTGAAAAGATTTGTAAAACACAAGCATAGTCATCACAGTCCACATTCATAAAGCACTATTAGCTACATGTTCGATTCATTGCAGGGGTCTCTGGGCAGGAGAAATACTCTACTGTGAACCTGAGGTTTGTCAAGTGCTATAAATCCATGGCCAGGAATTTTGGATACAATCCTTTTAATACGTATTATCAATCTTGGACCACAGTTAGAAAAGGTTCTTTGTTTAATTCCCAAAATGTTAATTTATAAACACAATAATTCTAATACAAAATGCAAGTTTTGCCTTATTTTCAGCAAAATTTGAATAGCAGAGAACTGCAGTGAGGCTTGATATTTTGAATGTCCTCCTTTTGCAGATAAATACAAAGCATGACTAATGTCCTATGAAGTCTTGTACTAAATTCAGACTATAACTAAAGCTACAAACATTACAGTGTAGTTATGATGTATTTTGTTTGCAGAAATATGCAAATCAATACAGTAACTAAAAAATTCTGCAATAGGTTAAATTATAAGATTTTGTTTAATTCTCTTACTAGGCAATACCTAGCTGAAAGAAATTATAGTGCATTACCTTCACCCATGTAAACTGTTACTAATATCTTTCTCTTTAGAGGGTGAACTAGTGTCAACATACTTGGAAGCACCAGGATACTTGAATATAGGTTGCTTGTCCAAGTAGAACAACCTTCCTCAACTGGATTTGGTTTACGTCTCCTCTATAATACAGACTTTGTATTCAGATCCATCATTTGCAAAGTTCAGGAATGCATAAAGTGTGTGCCTTTTGAATCTGAGCCTATTTCACTTTCCAATCAAGAGTTGAGAATTTATGCATAAGAAACCTCTGTCTGTTACATATGACTCTGAAATGTAGTGTCTGAAATTTTTAAAGATACATACTGGTTGAGGCTTTATTTAGGAAATTAAATTGTCGCTCTTGAATCTGTTTTAAAATTTGGGAGAAAACCTTCAAGGTATCTTCTGAAACGTAGAGATCCATATGAGATTTTTGTATTATGATTTACTGAATTATGAATTCAATTTCCTTTTCATAAAATTGCAGCCTTTTCCCCCTAACTATCTGTTTCGTGATTCAGTTTTTTGAACGCTGAAATATGTCTCTCTTGATCTTTATAGCTGCCTTTTGAGCAAACTGGTTACAGTGCCAGTGGTCAGGACCATTAGACTTCTATGGAGTTTTCTCATGATCACTTGCAAATTACACCAGCTTCCCAACTTTCTCTTCTGAGCACGAAGAGTGTGTACTTTGCCTTGTGGTGTAAGCAAGGAGTATTTACAACTGTGGCCTCCAATTTTCATTTTGTTCTGATGCAATGAAGTATTTTAAAGAGTATGTCTGGAATTTTATTTACTTGGCCAAGAGGTTGGTCTGTTGCTTATATGTGGAACCAAGTGTTTTTCAGGTTTCTGTATGAATCATGCAGTGCATTAGGGGGCATTTTGCACCCGTTTTCTTTTAAGTATCTTAATAATAAAATTTGGATGTACTAAATTTTCCAAAGGTATTTTAAGTCCAGGAAAGTTTTTCCCCACAAAATTTTCAAATTTGACTTGCATATCTTTGTATATATAGCTGTGTGTGAGCATGTATCTACCTAAATATAAAACATTAATTCTGATGTTTTAGTTAAATAGGTAAACATGAGTATCTCAGGTGTTTGGAGGTAGGGTTGTAAATCCCTTAGGATGTGAGCACTTCAAGGAAATAAAATGTAGATGATTATATTATTCATGTCTCAATGGATGGGGAGAAGGTGGAGTGTTTGGTTTACCTCCTTATTCACCAAACAACAGAAATGAGTCAGTTCTGAGACTCAGGCTGGTACAGCCAATGGCATAAGCAAGTCATCCTATTCAAAGCTGAAAGGGAAAGGGTTGCAGATCAGTCATGGATCCTGGTGTTTTATTCACTCTTAGTCATTCCCCACTGTTCACTCCCTAGACAGCCCTACTTAGTGTTCTATGTGACTACTGCCTAAAAAGTTCGGAATGATGACCCATGCAATGCAATGCCTGCTTATCAAAGTGGCCTTCTCAGTGTTCATCTCCAAGTTGCTGTCCTAAGGGTTATATGTATGCAAGCCATCCAGAAAGAGTGGGATGGCTCATTCATTTTGACGTGGCTGTGGGTTTTGTGGCCATGTACACGGAGAAACAATGTGTACTTGGTCACATTCCTGCAGGCAGTTTTTCAGACATCACTTCGGTGGGGACCAAGTCTTACTGGACTGTTTCTTTAGGTTTATTCTGATTTAGCCTGTTGAAAATAGTCATAGACTCACCACAAGGTTTGTCTTGGGTAGACATGCAATTATGTCTGTCTTTTTGATTCTTGGTGGGTATTGGTGACATCACTTAAATGTGTCACTGTCAGATGCGTGCTATCTGATTTTCGTATGAGGTGTTCAGAATTGCAGCAGAAATTGCACTTTAAAAAAGGAGAAGGAAATTAAATGTGTGAGATTAGAATGATTTAATTTTGAGAGCTTAGTTTATTCAGACAAAACTCCAGGAAATACAAAGCTTGTCCTGAGCTGTCATCCATCAATAAGCTGTTGTGAAAGAATAATGCTAGTAATCATAAAACCACAGAAGATGTGAGACAGAACCAGAGTATGAGTCTTAATGATCCAGAACCGTAACTGTATTCTAAATTAAAGTGTTTGTATTTAATTTCCTGAGGAAAGTATTAAGAGTGAGGAATGGGAGAGGAAAATATTTTGTGGAAAGTTTAGTTAATTGATGGAATATCTTTCAAAACTAAAATAGTTCAAACCCCCACAGGTTTGACTGCTCTCAAAAGCTGAATGGTGAAAGCACGTAATATGTTCTACAGTATCTCATATTACTTGTGGGCTGATGTTTGTAGAAATATATACAGCGACTTGTAAAAAGAGAACTTATAAAAGAACACTTTTTATTTCATTGAAATCAGTGAAATCCTTTAGTCATTTTTTGACAGTCATGGGGACTGGAAGCTAATATACTGATACACTGTAGTGTTACTACATATGTGCACCCAAGTGACTGCATAGCAAATCACAAATTTGAAAGATGGTTTGCAAACATATTATGGTTTTGTTAAGAAACAAAGTATGTTTCATCCCTTATGAAAATCTGAAAGATCTGAAAGATTAAGATCAAATATAATGAACTCACTCACTTTGTATTTAAAAGTAAGACAGATTTCTGAATTGAATTGATATTGCCTTGAATTGGATTATGTTTTTCTGCTATGTCAATTGATTTGTGGTTAGGAAGCTACAGGGACTGATGTTGTTGAATTCTAAAGGAGCTTAAAAAAACCCTTCTAAACAAGAAGATTTTTTCAGGAAAGTTTTTATTATGATCAGTAAAAGAAATCTTAGTAACATTTTTAAGTGTAGTATGCACTAATTCATTTATAATGCTCTTTCTTAATGCATAAATATATTTTATGTTAAGAATAGCACTGTTTGATTCTACAATTAAAGCATATGGGTAAGGTTCTAATTGACAGGCCAGTTAAGAAAATTTAGGCTCAGTTAAGAACTCTAGGTTCTACCTTGAAGTGTCACTTTGGAACAGCCTGGAGAAATTGCTAAATTCTTGTGACTAGGGACATTGTGAAAGAGACTTGTGAACATGCTACAGAAAAGTGTAGGATTCAAAGTAGGTTTTAATTTAGTGAATGTTACATAATTTTCCATGCAGTTAGCAAATTTGATTTTATCAGTTTAGCTCTCCTTATGAGCTGGTCCAAACAGAATAGGAGGCAATTACAGTAATGGAGAAAAAGAGGAAATGTAATAAAAATTCATAAAGTATGTAAAATTTGTTTTTGTCATAATCTATTGTTTTTATCTAGGTCACCTTCCACACTGTTCTTTTCCTGATAACCTGATATTTCCTGATTTTTTTTTTCTCACTTTCTATATAGGACTGGCTCATCACGTCTGTAATCTCCTATCAGAAGCTGTGTCTCTGTACTTGGAGACAGATGATATAAGGAACACCAAGACAGCAAATGTGCTGCTTCTGTCCTTGCTTGACATTTTGCAATACATGCTGACGTATACAGCAAACATTGTGCGCGAGACTTTGCAGGTATGGGATTTATTTCCTGGGGTCTTTACTGTCTTAAACAAGTTTTTAGATAACTTCTTGTTATCCTTAATAATGAGACTCCCACTATTCTGATTTTATCAAATTTTTAATGTGGTGGAAACTCAATTTGTCTTCCAAGTTTGTGTTTGAACCACTGCAAGTCATGGCATTGGCAGGACTTCCTCCTCCAACAAAGACAACCTTGTCCTTAAAAATGGAGCACAAAAAGATACAATTCAATTTCACGTAACTGTCTTAGTAATGTATGAAGAAAAAGCATTCATCTTTTTTAGACATGATGTAAAGCTAGCAAATATTGCTTTGTTTTTAAATGATCTGCCAAATTTTTAAGTTAGTCAGGTGGAAGTAACTTCTGTATTTACACCACAAACAACAACAGATACTCTTCATGTTAGGTTTTTTATGTTCTTGGCATTATCCACTGAAGAACAGAGATTTGTTAGGTCAAATATATCTGAAGGACAGTTATTCAAAAGATTGTAGATAGGTTGTAATATCTTTCAGAACATGGCTTCTTTAGTCCCCAAAGGCCATCCTCTGTGGGTTGCTTGTTTTTTGGTTTTGTTTCTGTATTTTTTGGTTTGCAGGGGTTTGTGGTGGGGGGATTGATTTTTGGGTGTTTTTTGGGGGTGTTTTTTAAAGTGGGCTTAACGTAAGAAGTTAGCATTGAAAATTGAGCTTTTTTCTTTTTTCTACATTGATTTACACAAGCATCTATGTTATCAACCACATTTCACTGAGAGGTTTTTGGTTTGGTTTAGATATGTGATAGTAGAATACCTTGTCTTTTCTGACTCCTCTATTAGCAGGTTCTGTAATGATATTTTCATCTAAGAATCACTTCACAGATCAAATTTTGTAGGCTAATTGTTTGTTGTCATATTTTTGGCATCACTCCATGTAAGCATAGGGAGCTGTACTTCTGCTCCATACAACAGTGGTGAGGCCAGTTATTCTGGAAGACACATAAGGAGAGAGGATCTTGCACATGGATTGGTAATATTAGTCAAATTGAAGGTTTTTATTTGGATTTAAGATTAAATTTATTCGTTCAAAGCCAAATTCTGTTCTGGCTTTACTTGAATACAACGGTTGATTGATGGCCTAAAACTCCAGCTCCAGTTTTGTTTATCTCTTGTCAGAGTACACTGCTTTGCTCTTAAAGGCTAATTAGTAACAAGAAGCATCTGGAAAACTAAGTTTTGAAGCATAACTCTATTCTGTGCCCGTATAAAATTAATCTTACAATGGTGTTACTTGTCTTGGCTTACATGTTTTGACAATACCCATCACAAAGTCCGAGTAAGTTCTACATCAGTACACATTCTCTATTGAATGGTGTATTAGTTATTGACTGCATAGTATTCCACTATTCACATGTCACTAAATGCATCACAAATAATATTTTTGAACTAGTTTTATAGGCATCTTTTGAATAAGATACCATCTAAATCAGAACTTGTAAAACAGAATCAAATCTTGTATTATCCATTTCTGAGGCTTAAGTTGTCTTTTACAGATGGAAGTACCTCCACTTACATCCTTTTTATTTAAGCATTTTATGTGTAGAGTGATAATCTTATCCAGCTGCATAGGCAAAACATGTCACCACTTTTCCATTGCCCTTCAGTACTCATGCTGGATGGTGCTGGTAACTGTCCAGCTTCATTCAAGAGTTCACTTCTTGTGGTCCAAGTACGAGTATTTTAATGGAAGTAGTGCAAAGTTTCAGATTAGTTTGCATGTCTGTTTTGGAGAAGTTTTGTCATTTGTCCCACAGGTCCACATCACCTGAAAAGAATTTGCAGTTTCAATTTGATATATGGACTCTATTTTGTGACTTCAGCACAAGTTGCCCAGAGAGGCTGTGAATGCCCCAACTCTGGCAGTGTTCAAAGCCAGGTTGGATAAGGCCATGAGCAACCTGGTCTAGTGAGATGTGTCCCTGCTTGGGGAAGGTGTCAGTGTGGGTGTAGGTGTGACTACATGACCTTTATTCTGTGATTTTATGATTCTGTGATTATATGATTAGACAACTTAATGTTGGTTTAAGAATCGTATAATGTATATCCTTCATATATATATGTAATTTCTTTAGTGCTATTATTCATTCTCTTTCCAAAGACACTAATGTATAAAAGTTAAAGTAGTCAAAGATCCCTGATGGAAGGTGTCTGTTTACTCATCCATGTACTAAGCAGAAAAAGCTGTTGTAAATTTTGCTAGAGTGAAGGTGGCTTACTTCCCTTTCTTCATTAATATAAACATTCTATTTTTTGACTTTTCTGCACTGTCCTTTTGTCCTTCCTGAACTTCAGCATTCCACGTCATAGTGGTGAGTCTCAGACTCTCAATGTGACTTACTACCTGGAGAAACAGCTCTTCAGTTCTCTTTTATTTAGAAATTCTTTCCGGAAGAAAGGCATTATCCTTTCAACTCATCAGTATCAACAGTGGAGTTTGGGCAATAATGGCACCTGTCTCAGGGAACTTGCTCCTCTGTTCACTTAACCAAATGAAAACCAAATTTCACATGGACAGTGATTTTTAGGATTGAGCTATAATTGAAACACAATACAAATTATTTTAAAATGTGTTCTCTAGACAAAATGTTGACTTTTTTCCTCTAGCAGATTGACTGTATAGGGTCATGGTCCAAAGCTGGTGGAAGGTAATGAAGTTAAATGAAAAATCTTGGAAACAGACCTTTCAGGTGCCCTGGGGCAGAGACTGGTCATAAATAGCACTGCCTAGGATGATAGTATGCCTTGATGGTGGGGTGATGACAGTGGTCAGAATTACAAGTAATAACAGATCTTATTACTTGAAAACCTTATTATTCCTGTTTCAAAAATCATTTAAATTATAATATATTGTGAATATTTCAGGATCCAGAGTGAAGCAGGCAAAATTGGACAACATTGCTGAGAATCCTAAATTCTAATCTATCTATTCAATCTAAATCTATAAATTCAATCTAAATTGATTATCTTGTTTTGAGGTATCTTTTACATGTACATTTTCTTGCATTTTGCTGAAGAAATGTCATGCAGGTCAGTATATTCAGCCTGTACAGAATAGCATGACAGCCTGGGTCCCTTTGCTTTGTGCTTATTGTCACACAGGGAGCATAACTGCTCGTTGGGAGCCCAGAAAAGAGTGTCTAAGTCTCCTTCAAACTTACCATTCACATTTCCACCACCTAATGGACCTAATTTGTTCCTCATAACAGAAGAATCACCAAGGTTGCTTTTGATTTTATTTCTCTCTCATTAAGGCACAGAAATCTGGCACAGGAGGGGACACGCAGGCTGCCGAAGATCTTCTGCTTATCAATAAACCCCTGACGGACCTAATTAGCCAGCTTATTCAACTGGTGAGAATTTGCTTGTTTGTAACCTTATGGAATGTGGCTGAAGTTGGAATTATGCAACTGAATTCAACATATTACAGCTCAGTTTACTAGTTTGCAATTGTTTATGAGCTCCCACCTAGTACTCTAACACTTTGTAAGAAGTTACAGGTCACAGTGACGTGCAGGTTACCAGTGATGTCAGAGTAAGTCTGTTTGTCCTGAGCATAGAAGTGGGATGAGGGACAGACTGCAGGTTCTCAGTTTGGATACATATGTATAGCCAACATTTAGCCCTTCAGAATGGACTAGTCACCACTGCATAGGGAAAGGATGGCATTCAACATTTGAAACTAGTAGTACTGCTACCTTTAGAAAAGTCACTAAATGCAAATTTGGCTTGCAGTGAGTGATGTATTTTAATATTATTTTCTGGGGTTTGAGCCTTCTGAGTTTTCTCAAGGGTTTTGTTTTATTTCAACATAATCCTGAGGGATTTATGAGTGGGAGTGGTCCCTGTGATCTGTAAACATCTTTGAAGTGTGTCTGTTTAAAGGCAGTCCTTTGCAGGATTTACTAGATGTCACAGCACTGCATCGGAATGTCTACACTGTGGCCTTAATGCATCCCATTAGCTCAGCCTCTGTCATACAGAGATCAGTCTTTCCTCTGTGTGTAATGGTTTGTAGTGGAGGAATGTTTCTTGAGCTGGACAGTGCTTTTAGAGGCTGCCTCAGCCTTTCAGTCAACATAAAGCCATTAAAATGGTATGTGAGAATTTCCCTGTATCACAGAATCCTTTCTGGGTTATTTCACTTACAGGCGTTTCAGATTCACTGTGTTCTCTTCCAGACCTTGGGTTTTTTTCATTTCAATAGAGGTTTTCAGGTTTTTTGTGGTATCAGTACTATTATCCTTTTACTGTCTTTAGCACTGTCTGTCATCTTCTATTTTGGGGAAGTATGTAATTCCTTTTTTATTAATTTTTGGCATTATACTTGGTGCTAAGTCCTCCTTTGATGGATTTATTTAAACAAGCTATTGACAAAGGCTTTTTGGAAATGTTCTCTGAATGACCTAAACCAAAGTGACTGAATTTCAACTATTTAGTATTTCATCTTTATAAATTCTTTTAATTTATTTTTTATTGATTTTTTTAAAGTCGCTATATATGATAAATAGTATGACATGAAGAGATGCAAATGTTCCTTTAAAGTGAAACTAGTCATAAATTTAAATTCTATTAACTTTTTAAAGAACAGAAAATTAGAGGCCAAGCTTTAACTCAGCCTATACCACCTGGAAGTCTTTTATAAGTTTTTAATTAAAGGATAGGATAATTGTATAGTTAGCATGTACTGATTAGATTGTGACTTACCCTTGTATTTCAGAAGCATGGCTGTAAATTAACAGTAGGATTTGCTTTGTTCTCTACTTCTGCAGATTCCAGTTTGTTTAAAATGATTATTCTAAATCTTCTGATTTTAACATATAGGAAAGGATAAAGACCACCAGTGCCACTTCCATAGATAGACAGATTCATACATACATACCTACATATATATTTGTTTTGTTTTGTTTTTTCAATTTTGTAAAGATTCTCTAAGTGAGGGATTTTCTCTTATTTGGATCTGTGAAAGTTATTTCAGCTGAGTTTGTTAAATTTGATTTTTCAAATATCTTTCCCATAGCTGTATTAAACATTTCCTGTTACGTTTGGAAGAGTTTGAGCAATGGAATAATGATTTTAGCATTTAGGATCCACTTGTTTAAAATGGCTTATGCTCTAATCTCTTTAAATAGAAATAGATTCTTTGTGAAGTCTAGAGCATGTTTCAAGATGTATATGCTCCCTACCCCTCAAAATGCCCCAGGCCTACCTAAACTGAAATTCTGTGGAGCTGCCAGTGGTTGTTATCTGTATTCATTGGGCTGTGTGGCTCCATAACCCCTTATTACTGTTTTGAGGCATTGAGTTCTTTGTGAACTTTATTTTCTGGAGATAATGGAGGTCTTAAATTTTGAACTAATCATTACTTTAAAATATTGAGGTAAAATTATTTTCTCTGCTTTGCTATTTCTGCCTATCTTAACATATTTATAGTTTCTTATAGTCACTTACATAGTTTCCTAGTCACTTTGAGCAATTGTGTTCCCTCATTGAAATGTATATCCCTCAAGTAGATGATTATTCCATGTCTCATTTACCTGTCTTTTTATTTTGCTCAAGTTCTACATCTTTTTCTCTCTCAATAATCCCTCAAAAAATCAATGTGAGTTAAACTTGAAAATGTCAAAAACTTCGAATCAATTTTTCTCTTCTGTAGTTGCGATTTAGTCTATCACTAAAAGCATAGCAAAGCAAGTTTCAGAAACCTAGATTGCATGTAAATGAAGCTTCAGAGATTTAACAATGCAAAAGGAGAAATAATTACAAATCCAGTCATGCAGAAAACACTGCAAATAGGGAGAATTCAATATTTAATCCCCAGATCATTATGACCGTAATTGATCAATAAGAGGAAAAAATTGAGCATTTAGTCTTCTCCTTGGCAGTTTTGTGTTTAAAAGTTAATTACACTTACCTTTGGTGGGTAGTGTTTCTTTGCTTAACATAAAGATAATTTAAATATTATTCTGAAACCTGCAGCAATTGTAGAACATGCAAAACACCTTCTAATTTTTGATGTACCCATTATACCGAAATAAAAAAGTTACTTTTGAAATCCCTTCAGTGTGATTTTCACAAACTTTCAGAAACCATGCCAGTACCAATAAAAAGGAATTCTCTGTAGGTCCTAGATTCAGTTCTTAGGTGTAGATCTTTCAGTCTTTTCTGGAGCCTTCTAGACTGCCAAGAGAGAACTTTTCTTGGCTTCTGGTGGTAGGCTTCCTCATTACAGTATTACCAGGAAAATTTGCACTTGATTACTGTGCTCTGTATGTTACTGTTGGAAGTCTGGTTAATCGTGTCCAAACATGAAGAGGACAAATATGAAGCCTCAGTTCAGATGGATGAATGGGACGGTCTTTTCTAGGCACTTTTTGTCACTATATTGCACTGACTCTGAGGCTGTGCCCAGACTTCATTTTCAGGGTATGCGACGTTATTTGCTAATGAATCATGAACATGACTGCAGAAGAATGATAACTGTAGAATTTTATTTCACATTTCTTTCTCTAGGAATACAGACTGTTCTGTGGTCAGAGTGGAGAGATATGTGTTTATTTTCTATATTTGAAACGTTACCTGGAAATTTTATTTGACGAATTCTCTTATACAGAGCTACCCTAAAACCCAAAAAACTCTGAACAAAAACACCAGAGGAAATAAGAAAATGCTGTTGCATGCACAGAATTTCAGAATAGGGATTTAGTTTCTCAACAATTAGCCTAGATTAAAATTAAGTGAATATATTTTTTTTTTAAATATTTTCCCTAAGGTAGGAGAATGGCCCTAAGTAAAAATAAATTTTTTTTAATTTTTTTTTTTAATTATGCATGTTTATTAATAAGAATAGCACAGTAAAGCTGTCAGATTAACAGTGATGTTTTGCTTTTACATTTTGTACAACGTTTCCAAAATCATCTTCCCTATAGATCCCCATGGTGCTTCCTTTAGAGCACGTTCTGTAATCACATTTGTGATCTAATGAATATCTATCTCTTATCTAATAAACTCTCTGTGTGTATAACCTCATTAATGCACGGAAAGAGTGTCCCCTCCGGCTAATCCAGGCAGCTTCATTGTAGCTCTAAAATTAGATGCTGTAACAATTCCAACGGTGTGAAAACTGCCACTTCAGCTCAAATGATCACACGTTTCTTGCAGTGGTTTGCAATTCATGAACACACTGCAACTCAGTTTAAAATGATGGAATTTTTGAGAACAGACTGCAGAAATATAGATGTGCAACAACAAGAAACTTCCTGCTCTTCACCACATTAACTCTAAAATACACAGAGCAGGTTCCATCTAGAAAGGAAAATAGAATTTTGTGTTAGGAGGTTGTTTACAGGAAGTTCTAACATGGCCATAAAAATTAAGTGAAGAGTAATAAATTGCCTTCATTGCACAGAAGTCTTGTCATGAGGTATTATTTTAAAATAAGTGAAAAATAAATCTACAGTTTTCAGTTAGAGAACGGCAAAAATTATGACCTTAGCTCTTCAGTAATTTATTTTAAGGTGCTGGATTGTCTTCAAGCTATACACTAGCCAAGAATATTAACAGCTGCAAGGAGAGGTACTGCTAACTTTTCTACCTTGCTGAAGGGCTGAATCCATAATCCCCTCTAAGACTGATAAAGGAAAAGGAAACTTCATGCAATTATGAAATATTAAGGGGCAGATAGTCTTTTAACGTGTTAGAATTGTTTTTTTCATGGGTTTCTACTCTCCTGAAAGAACAAAAACTATAAATGTATTTCAAGAAATGTATTTCATACCAAATTGGATTGTTCTGATTAGAAAAATAATCAGAATGCTGTTCCATCTAATTAGGAGATGAACCATCCATCTATATTCATTGTTGAACAACATGATTATGTTTTTCCTGTTCTTATTAAAAATGAAATATTATTTACTTGAAAGCTGAATTTCCATTCTTGGCTTTCTGTTTTTACAGACATTTATTATATTTTCAGCCATTGATTTTGTTTTATAACACTGATGTTGTTCAGATCCCCTACTCTTTATAACCAGTACTAACACTGACAGGCAGCCAGTGCTAAATTTCAGGTTACCAGCTTACAACTTTTGACATCTAAATCACTACTTGTCAGAAGTGAAACAGCAAAATGGTGAGAGTTACAGAGAAAAATGCTGATGTGGACATACTTAAATAGGGACATTGCTGAGAGTTCCTCTTCCACCTTAATTATTGATGGCTTAGACTGTAGGCCAACGGTTCTAATTCCTGCCAAAGGAAAGATGGCCTTTCCTATTCCAAGCTTATTTTTCTCTTCATACAAGGCCTGTCTTGCTGTTGTTTTGACCTGAATTACAGATTGGATGGAAAGTTTCCTTTCACTGTATCGAGAAGGTTTTCCTTTCTCTTGTTGGGAAACAAAGACCAACAACAACGATGGTAAATGGATGGGCATGCCAGGAGGAGAGAAGCAAGACCCAAGCAAGGCCATTGGCCCAAACACAGCTGCTCCTCACCTAGGGCAGAGTGTTCCACTGCCTCACTAGCTGGGTGTTCCTGCTGCAATCAGCCTCCCTTGGGAACCAGCTGGACTTGCCTGTTTGCTTCCTTGACAGTCATGGTGTTGGGAAGAACTGCTGAGGACTGACATCTTTCTACTCCTCTGATATTTAGTGAATATCTCAGAAAACAATCTTGGGATCAGTCTCACTTCCAAGTATGGCTGTTGTGATAATGACTGAACATGGTATTTTTGTGCCTGTGGACTCCAGGGAATTAGCCTCCATTGCAGTACCCAGGCAAGGATATATCTGTCCAAAATTTTCACTATTTTTCATTTTTTATCTTTGTTTAGCCAACAAACATCTGAAATTTGAACATAGTCCTTGTACTGTGATTTTCTTCAGGGAGTGGTTGATATAGCTGCCTACAGTGATCTAGTAACAAACTAAGTTGGAATGCTGTTTTTAAAAGGTGTGAGAGACATACAATAAAGTAGGTTTCCTTCCTTTCTCTAATGGCATTTTATTTCAGTGAAGGAAGTACAAGTTGTTTCAAAGCCCCAAGTGAAATCAGCAGATTTTTTTTTTCAATTTGTTAAGGACTAAAGATATAAATGGAGCTGTAAAACTTGTTACTATTTGTAGCTTTTCCTGCTTTTTAGCCTTGCTAATTACATTGATGATATTATTAGATAAGTCAGGATGATGGGAAGGAAATTATCAAATAAGCATCATTTAGATTTGAATGAAGAAAAGCCATATAGCAAAACTGAGTAAGAAATAGCTGCTGTGGTCCTGTCACTTGCATAGTATTAGGGAAAATAGAATGTGATATGTCTTGGGGCTATATATTTAGAGATTACATCTCAGTTCAGTCTGTTTTAAATAGCAACTCTATGAAGCTAGTGGAAAACAGGATTGTATTTACATGCAGATCCCTTGGGAATTGCTGCTTGAATATTTGAGAGATATATGTCTGATGATGTGTTCAGATTGCTTTAAAGTAACTGTATGGGTTTTCCTTATAATGAAAAAAATTAGGAATTTCATACTACAGATTAAATAAGTAATTGTCATTGAAATTACTTGACATATTACATGAATAGTTGAACAGATTATATAAATTGCTTCCTTTTGTTGTCTGTAAGGATAGTCTGTTTACTGTACTTTGATCTAGCTTCTTCGATGCAAATAATACTTTTGGAATTAAAATTATGAGTGGGAATGATGAGGTGTTTTTATATTTCTATACCAAATTGGTTAAGACCACACCACCAACATATTTTGTTCAGGTCATAGATTATAAAGTGAGAAAAAAACATTGTAATAATTTAGTCAAGGGTTATATATAACTTTCCTAAATTCATTCCTCATTAGAGTAAC
This sequence comes from Notiomystis cincta, assembly GCA_013398075.1. Classification (NCBI taxonomy): domain Eukaryota; kingdom Metazoa; phylum Chordata; class Aves; order Passeriformes; family Notiomystidae; genus Notiomystis; species Notiomystis cincta. Next base: position 373,675 of record VZRX01010744.1, read on the forward strand.
TGGTTTTGTTATTCTTCTAGAAAAAAATATTTTTGTGATACTTGAATTGCCTTTGATGGAGAGACTTTCTCAGTTCTAAGAAAGTTGTTTCAGCAGTTAATCACTCTTATTAAAGAGAGAAAGAAAAAAAATGAAATCAAAGTGTTATCTTTTTTCTAATCTGAATTGCTTTGTCTAAAGTTTTGAGCTATCATCTCTTATCAGTCCTTTTTCAGGTAAAGGAATTAACCTATCCTCAGCCTGCTTTTTCCCACATATGACTGAGAGAATATGACCAAGTCCCCTTTAACCCTCCTCTGATATGCTGTAGACACTGAATTCCTTCAGTCCTTGGCTATTACATTTTCCAATCTGTTAACTTCTTGCCTGTTCCCAAGAAACCTCTAGGATTTTTTTTCACTAGCATTTGTGAACTCTCTGTTCTGAAACTAGGCATTGCATTCCTGTTGTCATTCCAAAATGTCTTTGTCAGTGCCAAATACAGACATAATATAATATCTCTACTTGTTATTTCCAGATTGTACTTTCAGGAAATACATAAAACATTTTGATAATGGTGTCATATTATAAGAAGCTCATTTAAAGATCATCACTATTCATGTCTCTAAATCTTTTTGCTAATTTTGCTTCCCAGGGAAGAATTTTCCATCCTATAGCTAGGGCCTGCTGCAGTGTCTGATCTTTAAAGGAGTGCAGAAAAATTGGAATTCAGGAAAATATTTAAAATCTTCAAAATGTACCTCCTCAGTGTGACTAGTTAAAATCCATTAAATAGCTAGATAGCCTGTGCTCTACCTCAAGAGGCTTGATTTAGAAATAATTAAATGAAAGTTTATTGTGTGTATGATGTACAGGATTAGATATCATGGCTTTAATGATACTTTCTCTTATTACTACTTCTGGTTAGCATAGAATATAATAGCATAGTTGGGGGCAATATTTCCAGTGCTGTTATGATGTTCTACATAGGCCACTTGACAGAATCATAGTGGAGACATACTGCTACTTAAGACTAGATATATTTTAATCATATTTTCATCACTTTTTAAAGCTTAGTTTAGTGGAATTTTGAGTCAATTGACTAAAAATTATTCTTTCCTGGCAAATGTTAATATTCTTCCAAATCCCCAGTGAAATGCAATTTTTCTGAAATTGGAATTTGATTTTTGTTTGTTCATTTTTCATTCATTTTTAGCTTCCCAGTGAAGATACTGAAATATTTCTGAGTGCCTCACAGTGCTTGTTACTGCTGGTTCAGCTGTATGGAGGGAGCAATCAGGAGAGTATGTCTTCAGAAAACATGGACAGCTTTGCTAAAGTACTGAAGTCCAAAAAAGACACACGAGAACTTAAGCTTTTGTTGAAAATTGTAAAGAGACTGGTGAGTTGACAACTAACCTTTTCCAAAGCCTACATATTTCTTTTATATAATTTGTTAATATTTTGGCTGGGTTTTTTCCCCCCTTAAAGGAAAAAAAATTTAGAATACTTTTAAAAACAAAATATGCTAAGTTGAATATTATGTCTTTAAATTTCACTTTTCTGGTGAAGATAGCTTTCTACACTTGAAACTCTTGCAAAAATGATTGTAGAAGTTCTCCTATTTCAGTTAACCATTCAGCTATTCAAATAACTCACTCTATTTTTATATTTGTTTAGTAATTCAGCTCTATAAAGTATTGAAACCATTTTGTGAACGCCTTCTGAAAGCACTAACCTTGTAGCATTAAATATCTGTTCAGACACACAGTGGTTTATTTCACAGTGAATAAAAGGCTATTTTATACTCAGAATAGGTTTGTGCGTGGGCTGTTGAGTCCTCATTCTCACCGAGCTATAGGGAGCACTTGTGCTGGAGTGGCTGTAATGTAGAGAGCCAGGCAGGGGGAATCACACAGGGGCTCATTCTGGTGATGTTATTGACATGTAGGAGGTTCACTTCTGTGGAGCTCCAACACAGTGGAATGATAGCAGCTTATGTCTTGCAGGTAGCTTAGGAGGAAATCTTTCAGTATCTGTAGCATTCTCTCAGATAATACCATGGGTTTTTATCTTGAAGTGTCTTAATAAGAAGCTTTGCCTGCATTGTCAACAGTCTTGCATTGTTTGAGTACTTCATCCTTTACTCTCCAAAAGCAGGAGCTTTCAGTTAAGAGGGTAACTGCCCCAGTGTAAGAGGCAGGAGACACTTCGATTTTGCAAGTCCAGTGCTGACTACTGTCAGAGTAAGACCATAATCCATTGGCAGCAGGAACTGAAAGGAAGCAACTCCCTCACCGAGATTTCAGAGGTCTTGTCCTCTTTCTCCTGCCTACTGTACTTACACCCCAGGAAAGTAAACACCATATCCTTCTTCCCTGTTTAGCCCAGCCCTATCTTCCCCTAAAAGAAGCATGAATATATAAAATTAAAGTTGATATGAAGTTTAAAATTCAAAAGATACGTCCTATTGATTTTAGCTTGTACTTCTGATTCTCTTTCTGAAAAATCGTTGTGATGTGGAGAACTAGCTTCTGCCTTTCTCCAAAAGCAGTATGAGTAAAGAGGGAAGGAAAGAGAAATGAGGCTGCAATATACATATCTAGATTATTTATTTTAGCATAGCTACAGACTTGTTTATTTCTCTCCATTTTGAAGCCTAGAGTTCAAAAGTTGACCTAGTGAGCAGGATACTTAACAGGGAAACTTCTATTGGCTATTTTAAGAGAACAAAGCTAGGCTGTCACCTTTTGAACTTTGCAAGTTCCTGTACTTTAAGTTCCAGTACTCTCCTTTGTATACCTGCTACTTGTTATTTATAACATCAGGCATAGATTTTCTGTAATTATTGTAATGAGATCATAAGATTTCTTTTGAAAGCAGGGTTCATAGATAATTTGACAGATTATTTAATAAATCATATGTTATTTCTCTAAACTTTAAAAAGTCCTGTTCAGAGGAAATTATTATCTTGTCAAAATTGTCGTAATCACAAAAGACATTGAAATATAATCATGTCTGTTTAAGAACGATTCAGCCCACATCACCTGAATTTTGAAGCCTAGAGCAGTGTTTTTCTTTTTTAATATCTGAGCAATATTTTAATAGAGGGATCAGTAAGCGCACCAATTTTCTTTGTTGCCAATCAGTGCTTATACAGAGCAACTTTTAAATTTGTGGTTACATTGACTTTGCTGGTACAGGCACAGGTATTGCTTATGTAAGACTGGAATGTACAAAAAGAGCTCCATGTGGTTATGCTACAGATGCCTTTATAGCATTGTATTGCTGGAAGTAAGGAAGGGCATAGCAGTGTGACCTTTATCCAAGTGTTTTACATGACTGCAGTGAGCCAATGGAGGCAGATATCTCCACTTTGGAGTCTTCAGTTTAAGGCAGATCAGAGAATTTGTTGATGTTCCAGATGACCTTACCCTGATGAAATGGAATCGGATATCTATGTGTTGTTATGACTTAATAATTAAACCACTGGGATTTATCTCCAGTGGGTGGAAGTTTTTTTGAAAAAAGTTGGAGATTTGAGTTTGTTGTTTTGTTTTGTTCAGTTTTTTTGATGATGATTGCCAAATTTGACCAGCAAATTGACTGCAGCGCAGTATAAGTTCTTGCAGCACTTTCTTCACTAATTGTTTTCCTACGATTTTGTTGCATTCATTTCTTAAACAGAAATAAAGATACAGGCCAGACTTTGTACAGACTTAATACTGGAATCACTATGAGCATCCCTTTTTATAAGCTTTATTTTGCTGTAAGAAGGAATCATTAGGAGAGAAAATATGCTTTGAGCTAACTTCTGTAACTGTATAAGTAAAGATCATCTGAAATCTTTAAAGAGGCACCAGTGACTGTCTTGTTTCTGTTTTCTTTATAATTACCTCTTAGCTTTCAAAGCCTTGGGCTCTGTCAAGCACAGGTTAACCAGGTTTTTTTTACAAGAATGTTCTCTCACTGGCACTGATATAATGAACAGAAGCTGAATAAAATTATTGAATCAAAGAACAGGGCTTGGGGTTTTTTTCCTTCAGCCCTTGCACTAACTCTCTTGTTCTGGTTGCTTCATCTTGGGTTAGACAATGCTGTTCTTCAGATATACTTCATCTTTTTTAGCAGCATTTTTGTAACTGATTGATGACATCAGAAGAGTGATCTCTTGCTTTTTTTGTTCTGGAAATATCTCCTGCCACTTGTCATGGAAATCACTATCTTATCATTCTATCTCTTCTGTGAAGATACAGTGCATCTTATTAAATGAGGCCAGTAAATTACCTGGATCAAATTTTTTGTGTGTGTGAAGCAGAAGAAATTTTCATTTGGGAAGCAAGTAGTTGAGGTTTTGCCTGCTTTACTGAGAAGTTTTTAATTTCTTTTTTTCCCCAGAGGAAAAAATTCTTCCTGCCATCCCAATTTATCATCTAGTATGTAATATAAAGGCATTTTTTATAGAACTAGCCAATATCTTTCCACTGGACACTGTGGGATTACAGCTCGGTACTCACAAATAAATTATTTCAGCTTTCAGAACAAGAAAACACTCTTTTTTTACTTCCATGTAGTAATAAGGAAAACTCCTCTGAGAAAAATGAGTAAATATTAGGCTTTCTGCACTCACTGTGAAAAGGGAACTTTTGTTCCATGACTTTTCCCTTAGCCAGAAAGGATATTGAGTTCTACCTAAGTCATACCTTTTTCTCCTGATTGTCTTTCTAAAATCTCATTTTTTACTAATTTGTGTATCATAACTGTGAAAAAGTTGTTCATCTTTTTTTTGTGAGCAACTAAGACATTTAGGATGTCATCTGCATGTCATACACTCCATGGGGGTAGGTATAAGGATTCCTCAAATCATTTTAGGCTGTGTAGTAAAGACATTAAGGCTAGAATGATAATACATGAACTGTGGCAAAATTCCATAACATTCATTAATTTCATTGTTGGACTATTGAACTCTAATTTGATTTCCCTGCCAATTTGAGCCACAGCAATAGCATCGCTATGTACCTGCAGGCAAATTTACTACTCTGTTTCAAATGTACAAAAGCCTGGGGATCCACTGATCACTATGGTTAAGATGTAATTTAAATCATGGGGGTTCTTAAGTGTTTCTGTCATGTAGATCAGCAATGGTATCATCCTCAGTTTTATACAAAGATCTACTGCATTCGCATCTCTTGAATAGGCAGCTCAGTGTTTGTATATAAAAATGTATGTGTATATTTTTATTGCAATAGGTCCCAGATTAGATCCTTGTTTTATTAATCCCTGATCATACATTATGAAGACCTTTAGAGCTTGGAGAGATACACAGTCCAAGTACACAAATGTTTGATGTAGGGTAGCAGTTCTGCAATCCCTTGGTAAGTTAAACTTCTTCCTGGAAGTTTACTCCTCAGCAGATTCCCACAGGTGCATCTACAGGGAGCCTCTCTCAAAGAAGGTGAAGCAAAATCCCAAGAGTTTCTCAGATAGCATCCTTTGGCAGCTGCAGCTTCAGCTCCAAGGACTCAGCTCCAGAAGGAGGTGCTTGTGCAGCAATTCCCAGAGGTGTCTGTTCTCCCATGGCCTTAAAAGGCTGCAGGAACCTGTCGGCGTTATCTCCTGCCAAGGGAGCACAGCACTCAAACAATCTCAAATTAGCTGGAGAAAACTTTTTATGCATCTTACTCCTGATCTGAATCTTTTAAGCAGCCTGTAATTAATTTTGTTATTTGCTAAAATGATCCATAATACCCTATTGCTCTTAAGAGTAATTTTATGGCAGAAATGTTTGTTAGACTGTGAACACAATAGTCACTTGTGGGTTGCTGACTTGTATAGGTACACTCACTATAAAAAAACAAGTTTTCCTGAAATTATATATATTTTTAAAATTCAGATGACTCTTACAGGAACAATTTCTGTCCTTCATTAGTGTTAATCTCTTATTTTCAAATTGTTCCGAAGCCTGCATCCCTTATTTGAACACCATCTTTGGTTGGCTTCAGTCTACAAGAGTAAGATCCTTAAGACATTACCATTGTGTATGTGTTAAAGGGAAGTATTTAGCATTAGATACAAACAACTTAAAATCTCCCAAATAGGAAGGAGCTAATCAGCACTAGGATACATTATGCAGATCGTAACAGGATGCGTTGCTCAAAATCCTTTTAAATAAATACATGAGAAGGGCACCTTCATCCGTCCCGCTGTGTGGAGAAGCTCCTTCTGTTTGTACACTCAGGCTGGGTTTCTTTTACAGTTTTAATGAAATTGGAGGGGATCTCCAGAGATGAGAGATGGGACAGCCTCCAGCTCCCACCATGACTTGGCAGCCTTCTGCCATGGCACTTTCAGGCCCTGACACAGGGGCAGCAAGCGGGGTGGTGAAAGTGCCCTGTCTTCAGGGGCAAGTGAGACTGTTCTCCCTTCCTCCACTGGGTTTTCATCTAGTTGCAAAGTAAACTTCTACATATGGCTTTTTGTGTTTTGCCTATGGTCTGACCAAAATACAATCTAATGACACTTTTTAAATAAAAAATGTGACAGTGTTCCTGATGAACATGAACAGTCTGCAGGGGGATTTATGAGTTGGACTGCTGGGCCAAGCCATTGCCATTGCTCAGGAAGCAGTATGTTCTGTTTTACAGCGAAGATTTAAGAAAATTTGCTTTAAATTACTCAGAAGATGAATGCAGCTAATCACAACTACTCTAATAGAATTTAAACAACAAATAAACAATTATTTAAATAGAACTAGTATAACTAGTGTAATTTAAAGAAATTCATTTTTTGATGAGCACAGTTCTCTTTTGGCATAGCCCCTTTGCAGCACTTCACTGATTATTGGAATGAAAATTGAGCTAATAATGAATAATATTGATTAATTTATCTGAGTCATTTGAGTTTATTTTTTTGTGCAAGTCTCACTGAAGCTGTGTTTTGAACTCTATGTTCAGTTTGTAACATCTTACGGGCTCTACCAAATGCTCATGGAAACAAAATATTGTGCTTCCACTGTTAAAACCTAATAGAAGATATTATTTAAGCTTAGTAAAGCATTTCCAGTAGCTGGGAAGGAAAACAATCAGTGTGATTTTTGTATAATCAAAAGTTAATAATATTCCAGTTTGTTGTCATAGATTCTACAAGCAATACCAGGTCCTAAGATATGTATTATTTCATCTATAATTATATACTTGCTATTAAGGATAACCTACCTTTTCAAAAAACACTTTTTAAAATCCTGAGTGAAAATGTTATTTGTGTGTCTAGTAATACTAAGGATATCCAGATGTGAGAGGGATGCTGAAGTTGATTTATATTTGAGATCTCGTGGCATTCTTTATAGTACTGTATGTGGTTAATTTTATCTGGCCTAACTAGATTCTGAGTGTTGAAATTCCAGACACTATAGGTCTGATGAGTCTTTTCGTTTTTAATCTGAAATTATTAGATACTGTTTCACCTTAAAGGCATGTGCATGTTTCATCTGTATGCCTGGCTTATGGAGTTTGTGAAGGGCTAAATTCAAGCACTTTGAAAAACTCATGGAGTGTTTTCAGGATGCTGAGTGGTAGGACAGTATGTTAACAGTGTCCTTGACTTTCTCTTTTTTTTGACATTTGCATTCTATGCTTTCTACTGGAGGAGAGGGAAGAATAGTTTAATATTTAGATTTACACACTTGCTTAGGGCGCTGATAGAATTTTAGTAGGCCTTTCCCATTTCTGATTGGCCTTCCTTTTAATTTACCTTTTTGATTTTTACAATAACCTTCTTTTGGTTGACCAGAATTCTTAAGCACAGCATCCTAAAGTTATATACTGTTGGGGTTTATTCCAGTATTTATCTTTCTGTCTGATTAAATGAAACAGAATGAGTATCCATGAGTAAGTCTCAGTGACTGATACAGTTCCTGGAATTCTTATCTTCCTCTGTCTCGTCACTTTGGATCCTGTCCAGAAGCTCGGTAGCTGATACTAGATTGAAGAAAACTTTCCTAGTTTTTGACCCAAAGCACTGGATGGTACAGGAATGCTCTGCTTATTTTTTTTCTCATAGAAAAAGCAAATATTTAAATTTTTATAAGATTGTCTGGGATTAAAGGATCACTTATTTCTGCCTATGTTCTGCTGTCTGAATTTAGTATGTCTCTGGCTACACTTGATGCATCAAATGAGATGTAGAATAATATCAGTACTGTGGCTGAGAAAGCTGGGATGGTGAATGGTAGGGCTACTAATTCACTTTATATGATATGGTTTATATCCCTGTGGATCTGTAACTGCAAACACATGGTTTGTTTTTTTTTTTGTATGTGCCTTGGGATACTCTTAACTCAAAGTGGCAAGAAATTTTTATCAACCATGAGAACCAAAATTTTATTTTAACTGGATCTAAGGTGAGAGGTTTTTTAATTTACTGCTGATTTTTGGAGCCCCAAACCCTGTTGTATCAAAAATACTAGGCTTCATGGAAACTGTGCTAAAATCATAGTCCTCAGATAACATTTTGCTTAAGAGAATCTATCAATACCAATCAAATAGGACTGAATTATTAAAAATCTTCTCTCAGCTTGAATTTTAATACCAAGTTGCACATATTTCCATGTTCTGTAGCATTAATGGGAGCATTTGGGCTGTAGGTGCTGCTTTCATTATTATTAAAACTGAATTTCATTAGTCTGTAGACCACGACCTCATTGTGATTAGCTCAATCCAAGCATAGTAAAAAATAATTTCTTGCTCCAGAGAACAATCCAGCTTGTTTCCTATATTCAAAATAGGATCAAGGAATGGCCTGAAAGTGACTCGCCCTAATAGGAAATAATTTGATTCAAAATGACCATTCTGGGTAAGACAGATCCTTGGACAGTGATCAATTCCATGCAAGCAGGTACAAATGTTTGACTAGTTGATTACTTGTCATGAAAGAATCTTCATTTTATTAAAAATTTAAGTTCTTATGCTCACAGGAGCATTTTGAAGTCCTTAGTCTTCATGTGAAGTTGTTTGCAGAAACAAAAAGAGCTTTGGAAGATTTTGGTTGCCAGTGCTGAAGATGAGATAAAGTTGTATATAAAATGGTTTACTGTTACTTTTTGCAAACTTATATTTCAAGCCCTTCAACAACACCTCCCTTTTTCATTACATGTATTCTCTTACTCAGTCTTCTTGCTGACAAGTTTCCTATAGGTGAAATAGTCTGTTGCATTTCATTGTGTCAGGAAAATTTTAACTACCATGTACCAGGATGAAATCTGATGTAGGAATTAGATTTCCTACTGAAAAGAAATGTTCCTTCCTTTGACATCTAAATCCCCTAGTAGTGGACAATGAGAGTAAAAGGTCTTGAAACAACCTCTTTGTTAATCCTCATTGCTCCTTTATTTTTCTTGTCAATGTTTCTTTCTATCGAAACATTAAAACTGTTGAAAAAATCTATTGATCTTTAAAATATATTTCAATTTATGCACTTTAACAAGGCATCTAACAAACATTAACTGTGTTTCACTTTGTCTGTATCCTTGCTCTCTTCATCTTATAAGGCTGAAGCATTGCTGAAAAGCTGGTGTTTTCAAAAATCTTGCCATGAGCAAATTCTGAGCAGGTCATACAGAGCTTGATTTTAAAAGCAGTGTGTGGATGCAGATAAATGCAGGGAATATAGTTGGAGTGAGTGCTTTTATTGCAGAGTCCTTGGCCATCAGGCTGTGAAGACAGGGGACTCTGGGGCATGTAAATTAGGCAAAGGAGACAAATAGTCTGACAGGGAATTTAAGAAACAGGTTGTCTGATGGAAATTGTGAGTAAAAATACAAAAATGCAACAAAGGAATGCTGGTCATGGCAATGAGGCCAAGCAATATCACCACTTAGAACAAAATGAAGGCCCTGTTTAGGAAGTTAGAGATCGTTGGAAAGATCAAAGATGAAAATTACTTTAGAAGCATCAGTCAAAGCATAAGTACAATGGAAAAAAGCAAAATATGGAATTTTTTTCCCTGGATATCTTATACATTTAACAGTTGTTTAATGCATTTGTTACCAAGTACCTGCTTCTAAGGTTCCCCAACAGAGGGCCCATGCTCACAGGCTAATCCCTGGCAATGACAATTGTGTCTGTGCTTTATGAACACGGTGTTGCACAATTTCAGAAGACTGTGGTCAGTGTAAGTGTTTTGAAACAAGGTTATGTTTAAAAATAGCATTTGTGTGCATTGAGGTTAGGCTTTCTGTAGATTTCTACAGTAACTGACCCTCTTCTCCAAGTTCAAAGTGTTTCAACCCAGCATCTTCAGTGATGTAACATCAACATTTTAAATTATGAAAACTCTACTAGTTAAACATTTATAAAGTGTCCAGTGCTGTCATTTCTTTAAACTATTAAAATGTAATGTTTTTATATGAACATCATTATATATTTATACCAAACATAATTTGTGGTGATGCAGTGCTCTATGGGCTGTGAATTACTGTCCTAAATTTCACACAGCAGATGTTTTCTCTAGGATGCAGTGCCTCAGTGATGAGTTCATATGATGCAGCATAAGAATATCTCACTATTTGCATTCCAGCTCTACTCTGCTTATACAGTTTGCTTTTTAGAGGGGCATTTTAAATGTTGAAGTTGACACACAATTCTCAGTCTTGTTAAAAGCTTATAATTGCCTAAATTCTTTAACATCTGTAAAAGAGGTACTTCTTCTAGAAATATGTAGTCTTCATTAGAAATGAATCAACAGATGCATATCATATCATATCATATAGTATCAAATCATATAGTCCAGTAACTCCAATGATTTAAAATAGTTTTTAAAAGGAATTATATTTGTGTACTTAATTGCAAGAGAACTTCTATAGAGCATAACCCCAGTTTACATTGAAAGGTCAAAGTGGTATGTTCCAATACTGCATAATATTTTACCATGTGAATGAAAATATGATTTTTATGCTGTAAATCCTTGGAAATTATAACTTGCTGCATATCAGAATCACATCAGAAAAAGATAATTTAAAGGAAAACCTGCCCTGCCTGTGCTAAACAATATGCACATATAATAACCTGCCATGTATACAGGATGTGATACATATGTATGTGATGTGATGTAGGTATGCTAAATTGTGGAATCTACCAGAATAATAATTTAAACAAAAAAAAATTATTTGTAATGGCAATTTACTGTTTTACCATTTAATCACTTAAAATAGAAGAAAGAGTTGAGGTAGAAAACCTTGTGCTCATTCTGACTGAGTGCTTCCTTTGTGGCTTTTCACACAAGAGGCGGGTGTTTCCAGGGAAGTGCCAGCACAGGGCTCTCTGTGTGTCCTCTGGGCAGAGGTTTTCCCTGCAATGGGCTTGGGAAGATAAAAAAGGCAGAATTTCCCAAGGGAGCTTGGGCACAGTGCTGCTTGTCTTGAGTGCTGGAGCAGAAAAGCTCTGCAGAGCTTACTAGTAAAGCAGCATTTTGTCAGCTGTAAAATTTTAAATAAGAGTCCTTACTGAGTAGCTGTGTGTTGCTTATTTTCATTAGAACAACAGTCTGCACAAAGCAGGTTAGAGTTAAATCATTGTCACATTAATCTTTTACAATCAAATAATTCCCATGGAAATGAGTATATTAACACATCCTCATACTGCTACTTTTCTGCAAGGTACTAAAAGTATTTAAATACTATAAAAGGTAATTTTTAGCATATGTGATAAAACAGCAGATGTGCATAAAGCATAAAAGGAATTGTGTTTTATAAAAATCAGGGCCCTCTTGTAACTTTAAGCCATTAGTACTGTTTAGTATTTGTAATATAAATGGGGGTGTATTCACAAAATGGCACACAATATTTATTTTCAAAGTCCATAACTCTAAGACAGCTAGGAGTAGTTTGTGCAACACATATCAGTCAGTTATGTGAGACCTTGACTCTGCTAATATAGCAATATTTCTTTTAGTTTGGTGAGGAAAATTCTTATTGCTGAAAAAAATTACAGGTGTCATTGAAAGACCTAAATAACATCCCCTCAGGATTGCTGGAGTGAACTGTTGCTCCACTGAAGAGCTCTGACGGCATCAGAGAGATGCTCATGCAATTTATTCATGTAATTGTAGTTCCAAGATGAAATATATCCTACATTTTGAAAGTGATGTTATTTAATCATGATTGATTTTATAGTCTCTTTTAGTCTCTATATCACCATTATATTTAATAGGATTTTTTTTCTTGACATGTCTTATTCTACATTTCCACCTCTAGTTATACGTTTTTGAGTCTTCACTCCAGTCCTCAGTTCCAGATACTCTCGTTTTATTTCTTGGAACTTACTTTTTTTTTTTTTTTTAATGAAACTGAAAGCAATGGATGTTGGAGATTGGAGGACCAAAAATGTGCCTTCTCTCATCTTATATTTTGACCACTGAAGATTTCAACAAAATTTTATTTTCCATCTTGCAGCTTAATATTTCAGTTTTGCATAGCTATTTATGATCTCAAGAGCACATAATTGCATTAACATACCGTAATGGGCTTGTGTGTGTACACCTATTAGGCTTATATACTCTTCTGTAATCCTTTTAAATTTTCACATTCAATTATAATTTATCCTATTTTTTAGTATTTCCATCTACATAATGACTAAAAGTTTTTAAAATTGCAAGGATTTAAAATATCTTGATATTCCAAATTTAGTTACAGAGATTCCTAAGGAAATTTAATTTCCTGGAAGTTCTAATTACTTATTCATGAATGTCAGACATGCAAAAGTTTCTCTGATTTGGATGACGAAATCATTAGATATTTTAAGTATGAGTCCTTTATTTCTCATATAAAAGAATTGAAAGAAGAAACCAAAGAACTGATGAGGAACCAAAAATTCCATGGGATATGAGGTATTTTGTTTAATAATTTTAATTACATTAAAGTTCTCTCAGTTGTACATTTCAAGAAGATGAAATATAATGAAGTAGGATGCTGTGATATGAGACGAAGTTATGTGGGAAGCCTGATAGTCTTCCCAAAACCAAAACTACAGTCAGTTGGCTTTTGGGTTGTAAAGCTTGTATCTGTCTTTTTCCTCACTCCCCTTTTAACAAATTGTTTTAAATGGAGATGAACCCAGTAATGATGTAATCAAGCTTTTTGACCTATGAAGTTCAAGTGGCTTTGAAATGAGGTGAACCAGATTTGTCTATCCCTACAAGAAAATAAAAGCAGCCAAATATCAATCCGCCAAGATTGTTTTATTCAACTTTTGCCTAATACCTTGTAGAGTACTTCAAGAACTTTAAAAAATTATGGTACTTCTACTTGAACTTGGATGAGAAAGTGGAATACAAATGTAATCACTCTGACAGTGATTTAGTGACACTGGAACATCTGGGAGTGAGGCCAGGTGCAGAGAACAGTGGCAGGATGTGGATTGGAATGTGAAAGGAGCAGCATTGACTGCTGCTTAACACCTGTATGTGAGAAAGAAAAGTGTTGTCTTGAAATGGGTAGAGGTGAGAAATGTAAAGGGGTGATGGACTCCCTCTTAAAATCTTGGCAGCACTGCAGTTCTGAATGTAACTCCCAAACAATATGAAACACATTAAATTTTGAGACTAGTGATTATAGTGATTTTAATGTGATAAGAATCCTGTGTCCTGCTCTTTACAGCCTATCCCCTCTGTAGTGCTGCTTTGATCCAGCTCCCCACCCAATTTACTGGGGTTCAGCTTGCAGCCTTTCTGTTCCAGAAGAGAGGAAGAAAAGAAGTAGGAGGTTGTGGCACTTCTCATGTAGTTTTCTCTTCTCCCTCTGATGGACAGGGATGTACCTCCCAGTCTACTGCAAAGAAAATGGATCAGAGCTGGACTTTCATGTTATAATGTCCAAAGCAGGGAATGCACTTCAGTGAAGCTGTGTGTATTCAGAAACACTATAGGGAATGAGAAGGGGCATCAAAGCCACCATGAATTATAGTGTCATCATTGGATGAGGTGTTCTAGGGATGTCTTCTAGCCACAGTCACATTAATAGTGACAACAGCAAGTTACTTGAGCCCTGATCCAAAGACTCAATTAATACAATATTTAGCAGTATCATGTTAATGTCACGTGGGACACAAATGCTATAGCCCATCAATTTGTTTTAAGGAGAGCAAAAGGAGCGTTTCTGTTTCAAACAGAGAACCAACCACTGTACATGAAACAGCTGGACAGCAGTTGGTCCCACACTAACAAAGCAGCTGTAGGTGCAGCAGCCTCTGCACGCCCCAGCTGCTCTGCAAGGCTGCCTGTGCAGACGCGCTCACCCACACAGTGTGCTCCAGCATCCGGGTTCCTCCGTGCAGAAGGGCCGTGCTCCAGCCAGACCTGACACCACCCTTGCAGTACAGAAAGTACGTGTGTCTGCTCTAGGGACCACTGCAGAATGCAAGCATCACCTTTGTGTCTCAAGCTGTGCTTTTGGTTTTGTCTGGAAACTTAAGACATGTAACTAGAAGGATGAATCTGATAAAAAAAGTGAGTTTGTATCACTTGGTTGGCTCAAAGGGCTCTTTCTTCTTAATTGTTCCTTGAACAACCATTCTTTTTTGATGCTGTATCTTACCATTTGCTAGAGCTGAAATAATTTGTCAGACTAGTACAAATTATTTCAGACCAAGCAAACGTATTTCCGAATGCCAAGTGCAGAACAAAGGCCAGGAGAGAAGGGAAACTTGTCCATGCTTAATTATATATTTCCAGATGTAAGAAAGACCAGCCTTTAAATTCAGTAATGGTGCTGGAGTTGCACATTTTGGCTTTCAGTTCACCACTACAACAAACCTGAAGAAAAATTCAAGGAAACAGGTTATATATTTCTTCCATAATTAATATATTGCTAGATAAAATGTTTGAAATATTGAGGTGCTTTATGAGAGAGTTGTCACAGCTTTCATTTAAAAATAGAAAAATCAAATCAAGAAAAGTGTATTTTCTGCCACTCAAATGGCTTACAAAGCTCATTATTTTTGTGTTATTTTCCTGACATTAATCTTTTCCCCAAAACTATGTGGTTGAAAATAGAGGGATAATTAGCATTAGCCCATTTATGAGAAACTTCTAGTGACAGAAGTTATTTATTGTTGTGTACAATTAAAATATGATGTGAACACACGAGAATTTACATTAAAACAAGATTGCAGCTTGTCAGCAGTTTCCTTTGTTCAGCTGTGTGTTTATTAGGCTACAGCTGCTCACCTACTTTTATATGACTTTATAGTAATAGCAACATGTTCATTATTGGAGATGTCTAAACAAGTTTGATTACACAACATACAAAGCAAAAATATATCTGATATAATCTTTGTTAAAGAATTAGATCTGGAAGCAAGATTATATACCAACAGGGGAAAAAAAACATTTTTGTTTCATCTGTTTATTGTTTTGAGTTGTTTGGGTTTGTTGGGTTTTTTTAATTTATTCCTTACAGTAAGTGTTGTTTTTGCACAGCACCTAGGGTGATTTATCTAGATTATTTTGCTGGTTTATTTGGACAACTTCAGTGCATCTGCAAATAAACAACTTGAAACCTGTCAGAGAAAAAGCAGACACATTTCTTTTCCTAATTCTGTCGTTATAAAAAGTGATTTCTGCAGTATAACGGTTGGTATTAGTTTATGCATTAAAGGATCTTTGGGACTTTTAGTCCCATTATTGGGAGTTTCAGCATTATGTTCCTTGCTGTAGACATACCATGGTGGGAGGTCACAGCAAAAGACACTTTTCCAGCTCCTGTAACTGGATAGGTGGTATTTCAGAGCCTACAAAATAGAAAGACAAGTTTTGTCTGTCATTTGTACTCTACTGACACAACACCCTGAAGGAAAGCAAAGCAAGATACTTATTTATTTCTGGCCTGGAGATGTGATCAAGCATAGAGAAGCTGTTAGCAAGTCCCAGTAAGAAGTTATAAAAAGAAACTCCTAGGTACCTTTCTAAACTGAAAAGTTTTGTGCTTTCGGGAGTGAAATAGGGTCATCATTTCTTCAGTGTACCTAGAGGCTGACATGCCAGCATTATTAACTTGTGCTGAATGGTTCACACTGTTCTCCAGTCAGAGAAAATACTGGTCCTATTAATTTCACTTTTTTTTTGTCACTATGTGCAAGTCTAGCTACTGTATGAACTTTCTGAGAAGATAGGTATAACTTGCTCAGCTTTCATGATTGCTCTGTCTCTTATAGCTGTCAGTGTTATTTCTGTTTAGAGGGTTTTATTTCTCATATTTACAACTGTGTCACAAAGACAGTTTGTGACTGTACACACAAAGTCATAGTCCATGACTTTGGCCAGAATTTTCTGGAGCAGAAGCAGGATGAATAGATGAACAAGCACTTTGATCGCTAATACAATTAAGATTTTAAGCACATGCTTCAAGTTTGTTCATTAGCATGAACAGAAAGAACTGTGCTTAAGTGTTTTCTTCTGACTTTCCTCATGGGAAGCAAATTTCCTCTCTTCAGCTTGTTAATATCTTTTAAAAGTTTCTTTGCATCCCTGCCATCTCATTTGTTACTTTTGCTTCAAACGGAAAAGTAGCAAACTCCTACTTGTTTGGGAAGTGTTCAGCTACTACTAGAGCTGTGATAGTAGTCAGCCCAGCATGTACAGCACTTTAATGCTTCCTGCTGCTTTAGTATGCACTGCTTCAATTACTAGTATTTTTTTGTTTGGAAGTTTCTGAGGGAAAGGATATCTCTTTCCTTTCTGTTACTTCTGCTCTGATTTCCTTTAGAGAAAAATTTCCCAAGTCCTGTGAAGTCTCATTACCCTCTATGAACTTTTAAATTCAGTTTAAATGCCAAGCAGTATTTATAACTGTGGTCTAGACTCACTTCTGTTCTTAATGTCACATTCCTGCTATTTCATTTTATCTAAATGTAATATAATTGGCGTTGATTTAAATTGATTATATTCTCATAAATTATTGTTTCATTTACATAAAATAATTTATGGAAGAATATCGTGATATTCTAATGCAAAAATTATGGTGCTTCTAGTTAGTTAATGAGAGGTGTCAATAATTTTCTAGAATTATACCACATACCACATAATCATCTCCTTACAGTACTTTCCTAATTCTAATCTCAAAATCATTGAGCTGAGTATGTGGGCAGAAACTTCTGAGTGACACATTAGTGGTTTGTCCTCTGATGGTGTTTTTACCATTGCAGATTTAGCTCAAATCTGATTATTCATTTTAAAATATGGAGCAGCTCATAATGATCATTATACACTCCTGTGAAGTCCTAGAGTAAAAAATCCACAAATGTTTTAATGTTCTTATCTTTGAAAACTGAGGTTTAAAAAACCCATAATTTTAACACTGTAGAAATCACCCACTCATGAAAGTTTAATCATAGATTTAAAACTGACTGTGATCTAAAGCAAAGAAGGAAGGAAGAGGAGGGGCAAGATAGAAGACAGGTACAAATATCCCTATACAAGAGCATCTGAGCTTAACCTTGAATAGCAGAATTTCTTGGCAGGGATTTGTACTATCCCTTCTGCATACAGAAATGAGACAGGTATGATAATCAAAAGGTGCATTCACATCCTGCAGTTTTCAAAAAAATAAATGGATTCAATAGTGTTGTTGAACCCAGGAAGAATTAGACATAGATCTTGGAAGCTTGAATTTTGAATAATGTTAATTAAAATGTGACCTACTATCTTTTACTTCTCAGTTGAATTCATATTTTTTATTTCATGTTCTTATTCTATCACAGGAATTTTTATTTTTTTAACTGCTCAAAATGCACTTCTGTTCTTAAATGTAGCTGGTACTGATTGGTGTGCTTCCACTGAAATGTTCCAGAAATGCAGATAAGAGAGCAATTTGATATGATGTTATGAGAGGTTTCATGCACATCTCTCAAGAAATGCATCCTTCACTTATGTGCATGTTTGCAGTGTCACTGAAAAGGGAGTTTCATAGTTTGTCCTTTTGATTTCTTACTTTTTCAATCTGGATGAACAATCATATCAAAGCAAAAGTCAGATGTTATCCTAGAATGTTTTTGGCTTATTGAAGAGGCAGATAAGTAGACTTTGGTTAAAACTTAGGAACTGGTAACAAAACTCAAAGCCAGTGTTAATTTTCTTGCAGCTCTTGTGGAAAGAGCAGTGAATATTGATAGGATGCAATGTGAGTCAAATTAATCTTTTGCAGTGGCCATTAATAAAAGTGTTTCTCTTTACTGAAGCTGATGTCTATTAGGCAGGCTGTTTTCATGCAAGTAAGAAAAGTTTCAAGAAAGGAATGAATGGGTTTGTGACAATTTATATTTTTAGCAATTCACTTTCTTTTTAATTTTGAATGGCAGAATAGTAGTTGCAGTACTTCAAAAATATTTAAGACAAAATACATTCCCTTTACATACCTAATATAGGTACTTTACCTCTGAAGTTTTCAGCCTTGACTTAGCTGTAAAGCTGGACACAACTTTTTGGGAAGGAAATATTTAGTGCACATATTTGAATTTGGTAAGTCTGCCTTTCTGACCCTGATTTGTATGTATGTTTAACCAGCATTGCTTCACTGATCAAAGAAAAAGACTAGGGAGAGAAGAGGATCAAGCCAAATGAAATATCATTAGAGGGAAAAAGTTTTAGCAGAAAAGAGGAAGTTTTAATCCTAAATGAAAATTTTGGTTCATTTTTATATTTATTTCAAACATTTGTCCTTTATGGAGTTCAGTCAAATTTTAAACAAAAATTGTGTTTATAAATGGTATACTAAGAGACCTCATAGAAAAGATTGCAGTGCAAATGGGTTTGAGATGTTCAAAGCTCAATTGTGTTCCATTAGTATTATTGTGGTTCTTATATCAAGGTGGTAGCACACTTTACCAATTAATCTGTGCTAACAGTTATATGGATCTGTATTAATAATTGGATGGATCTTCAATAACTTTCAAACTCCAATTTCTATCATTAGTCAAAAGAAGGCTGCTTGTTTCTGTATGACCATTTTTGGGCTTCAACCAGTGGATTCTAAGCAAAATGTGCTATTGTGCATGTGCAGATACTACTGCAAATAGAAACTGGAGAAGTCATTAGGTTTCTGATAGGATGACATTTCCCCACCGAAAACCAAACAATTTCCCCGATGGAAACCAAACAGTGGTTTGCCCATGAAAACCATTTTTCTGAAAAAATATCAGAGAACCATCTCTGTAGAATATCTGGTTTTAATCGAGGTAATCATTTGAAACTACCTGTCTGTTCATTTAGCTATTTCACCCTTTTGTACATCAGTAAAGGTGGTTTCTTCTTGCCTTTAAAGGTAAGGTACTGAAGTATTTACTGTAGCCTTAAGCCTCTTTCAGCTCCTGCATAAGAGCTGAGTAATCCGAACAATAGAGGGCGATCCACGGTTCATTGTGCAAGGAATGGGCTCAGCTCTCCTCTGGGACCATCAGCTTCCACATCAACTTCTTGGGGTAGTGATGCAATCAAGCTGGCTGTGGGTCATAGCTGGGCTGCAATTGCTACAAATCTTTTTTTCACACTGCTGCAACTTGGGTGTTTGCTGCATTTAATTCTAGAGGAATTAAGTTGTCCAGAGCAATACTGTGTGCACTCTGAGCAGAAACTGCACTGTGTGGCAAATACTACATTGTGTCACCCTTGAGGAAAGAAAAAGGAACTTTTCTAAACTTGGTCAAGACAACTGTAAGGGAATATGTGAGCCAGTTTTAGTCTCTGCCTGCAAACACAGGCTGTGAAAACAGCACATCCTTGGGTACAGAGGGGTTGAATTGTGTGTATCAGCATGTACACATGAGAAAACTTGTCTTCAGTTGTGCATTTCCTTAGGCTTCCTACTTTTGATACAGAGACTACTAGTACAATTCCAAATCTGACCACAATCCTAAGAAAATACTCCAATCCAGGTTCCCAATGCCACAATGTTGGGTTGTCACTGGTGCAGAATGAGGCAGTTTGATTAATGTATGGAGAGGACAGAAAGTAATGGTTGCCTGCTGATTCACCCTGTATTGCTTTGGGGTATCAAGTGGAGTCTAATTCAAGAATTCAAATTTTTATCTGTAATACTTCAGATTGGATAAGTCCCAAACCATCATTGGCTTCTAACCCATCTAAGGACCCATTCTTCTTTGCTGGAAGCAGTCAGTCTTGTCTATTGTAAGCATATTAATCTGAAAGGTTATTTTTGCGCTTGATTACTTTAACCTGTTTCATTTTCAGCTCAGAAAACTGAAACTAATTTGGTTTCTGTTTATGTCACTTCCAAGCTTTTTTTTTCTTAAACCCCTACTTTTAGAGCCTGTTGTTTTTCAAAAGACACCACCATTTTGAAGCAACGAAGTATTTAAACTAAACTACACACCGAGGCTTCTGTCAATTGTTTTGATAGTGTCAGAATATTTTACTCTGTCATTTTTGGTTGCTTTAGCCAAGATGACTATTGATAGAATCAGAAATAAAATTCTTGATTCTTAATCCTATAATGTGACCCCAGCAAATAGTGCTATATTAAAAAGAAATTTAGAGCAATATAGATTAAGGGGGAGCAGAGGGGAAAGGCATATAAAACTTAGGTTAAGCTTGTGGATATAGAGTATTAATCTTAATAGATGCTGTTGGACAGCAAGTGTTCTCAAATTATTGGAAGACTTGGCATTCAAGAAGGTGGAACTTAGCAGGACTAAATTTCTGTATACTTTCAATAAAAAATTACAAATAATCATTGAGATCAAAAGCACATATTGATCCAAAGTGCCATTATCTCAAAGAAATTGAAATAATGTGATTTCCATAAACCTGAAAAGGTCAGCAAATATTAACACAGTCCTCCATACTGTCTTATGTTTATACCATTTTGGTATCTTTTTGCAGAATGGTGTGACTGTTAGAGGGAAGAGATTTTAATGCATATTCTGATGGGATGAAGATTTAAAAACTATTCCTGAGAAGGCATTCATCAAATTATGTGCACTACAGAACAATAATATTGTATCTCTTACAAACAGATTTCATGCTGAGATACCTTCAGATTAGTCTGACAATTGAGATGCAAATAGAGATTAATTTGTATTTTGAGAGGCTGTTGCATAAATATGAGAAACTTGTTCATCTCTTTTTTTTTGATAGCACAGCTCTGTTGATTTTTTTGTACAGTAATCTTCCAAGACACAGATGCTGCATGAAATCGGCTTTCTTATTTATTTAAGTACTTTCCATGTTCACTAGATTAAGAAAGGCAGAACTTGTATAAACAGTTAGTAGCAAAGAGTTAGTAACACAGCAGAGCTGCCCCAGCTTGTACAAGCTAAAAGGTTCTGCTATATTGATCAAAAATTTCCAGCAATGGGGAATTTCTACATCCTAGTGAAGTTAGTAGACTTTGAGCTTACTTGCTGTCTTGCCTGATGAGGGCTACATGTTCAGTGCTCCTAATTTTCAGATACACAGACCAACTGCTACTTTGTAATAATGGGAGAAAGCTCTGGCTGCAAACATAGAGGTGACAGTAGAGTTTGCTGTGTTTAGAAGTGCATTGTGACTTTCCATCTACTTCTTTTACTTTGTCACAGATTTGTAAACTGAAAATATGCAGTAGATCTACAACAGTGTTTTAAATATAAAAGGATTTTAACAGCCATTGCACTACTGTGGTTGATAAAGCAAATGGGAATTACAGAAGCCAAACATTTTGGTCAATATATCTAAGTTGCACTCTAATAATGGATTACATTAGCAGAGATGTGTTCAGAAGACCAATCTGAAGATTGCCTGTATTGACTTGTGAGGCCCCCTGCTATCCCCATGGAGAGAATATAACCACTTAGAGAGGTGAGAAGGTTGGGACTGAGGCCAGGGAGACCAGCTGGCTGGGCTATGCATGGGCTGAATCAAATGTTGTCAGTACTTAAGAAGCAATGTTTCTTCATTTGCACAGTGATGTGTTTACAAACAGTGGTTAGTTCCATTTTTATTGAAAGCAAAATATTCTTCTTCTCAACCATGCTCTTAGAAAAACAAAAACTTTTTTTACAAGAATTAATTCCTCCTTGTGTCAGTCCCTTCCACCCACACACCCTGCATATGCACACAGTAATTTAACATGACATTCAGAAAGAAAAAACAAACACCATTTACAATCAAGACATCAACCTATGTTTTAAAATTCAGATTATACAAGTTCAGTGCCTGAATTTGCATAGAAAATGTCTGGTTTGCATAATAACTTGAAAACTATTTTCCTTCTCTAATATTTGGTTTTCAACTCCATGTAGTCATAGTTCTTTCTGGAAGCTGCCAAAGCATTAATTCTTAATTCTGGTCAAAATATTTGGTTTGGTTATTTTCCATCCTCTAGAATTGCAGTCAGATCTTTTGCAGGTCACTGGCATCCAAAAGGTTTTCCCCCATTCTTGCCTTCTTTTTTAAGTGATTATTTAGGCCTTTCTGGTGGAGGTAATAATGGAGACTGGGAACTAAGTTTGAATCTGAGATTGTGCAAAGTACTTTCTTTAAACCAGAAAGTTAACTTTGGGGATTTTCTTAGAGGACTTATTTTGTAAGGATTTTTTGCAGCCTGTCATAATAGCATTAAGTACGTCCTTTTGTTCAGTCAGCAAGGATTTTGTATGTATGACACACTGTAGCCAAAGTGTACTCTTCTCAGAAACATGTAATTAAAGATGTCGGGAAATTGTAGGTTAGTGTTCGTAAGAAGTCCAGCACATGGAAGTAACTCTGACAAGCCCTATTGGCACTTAGGATTTTCTTTCTCTCCGTAGATAATGTTTAGTAGTGTAATTACCTTCTTTGGAGAAGTAATTTATTTTCATTACTTTCCCTTCAGTATTTTTTCTTAACTTAGTGCATCAGTGAACAATACTTTTTTAAGCAAAATAACAGTACTTCAGAAGGGAAAT
Organism: Notiomystis cincta; assembly: GCA_013398075.1. Classification (NCBI taxonomy): domain Eukaryota; kingdom Metazoa; phylum Chordata; class Aves; order Passeriformes; family Notiomystidae; genus Notiomystis; species Notiomystis cincta. Next base: position 396,582 of record VZRX01010744.1, read on the forward strand.
ATTTGCATGCCTGTGAACCATCTAGTCCAAATACAATACTGCAGGGTCTCCTGCACCAATACAGGTGTCAGAATGTGAATTAGGGGAGGTAGTGTCTGCATCCTGATTTTCTTATTACAGAGAAGCATTATAAAACCAGAATGATCCACACTCAAGGGTATTAGTTAACCAAAAGAATTGGGCCTGTGATAACTCTGTTCCTTAAGAAAGAGCAGACTGAGACTGTACTGATTTATTTGGTATCCTGAGAAGATAAGAAAGGATGAGCTATCAGGTTATTTAATGAAAGTAAGACTAGTATAGAGAAATGTATTTATTTCTCTGAAAGGAGATGGGGATAAGAAAAGACATGTAGGTTTCATTTCACTTGGAAAACAGCTGAAATATTTAACAATTTGTCAAGTGTAGCAATCCATAAAATTACTTGTTGTTAGTAGTTAAAAGTAACTATGAGGTAATGATCCAGATGTATTAAAGCTGAAGTTTAAATTAAGTTTGGAATGGGGTTCAGATGTAAATACTCAGAGTTTCAACAGGTTTTCTTAGGAGAAGTCATCTACCAGGACCAGAAACAAGTCACAAGTTTGTATTTGTAGTAGATCAGATTTCTTGAACTCCACTGTTTATTTATCACTGCAGCTATTTCTGCAAATTGGATCTGAAGTTCCTGTATAATGTCTTTTCTAATAAATAGGCTTTTATCAGAACAGATCAGAAAATAGTTATGAGTAACCAAAAGCCAAAGATATGAGTATGTTTGAATAGAAGTAACGGAAAAATATCCCTCTGTCCCACAAACATAATTCCTGTCAGAGCAGGGTATAAAAATCACTACTCTGAGGTCTTGTCATGCCACACTTATAAATGTGCCACTGTAACTGGGTTGGCAGAGTTATGGTGCAAACCTCCCTAGTACTGATGTAGCATATGCTGAGAGAAAAACCTGGTTTTGTTGGCAAAGGTAGCAGCTGCCTCAAATCTCTGAGTGACATAAGCCACCTGACAAATGCACTCTTATCTCGGTCTAGCTGTAACATAAAGCATAAGGATCCAAATAACCTGCTCCATTGAAAAACAAGCAAAAACCCAATCCCAGAAGTCCCACCCAAGAGAGACAAATGTTTAGAAACAGCAGCTAGCAGAAGTTAAAAACAAAACAACATTTAGAAAGATGCTGGCTTAAAATGACAAAGAATGCTGTATACCTAGCAGAATATTGGTGTACTGCCATGACTTTGAGAGGACCTATCTGCACAATTGGAAGTAAAGATTTCCTATCCGTTTGACATCTCCAAAAATTATTTTCAGATTACAACCAGAATTTCCCCCTCTGCTTAATATAACTTGCTTTCGAGGCTAATTTGAACTTGCTGTGCTGATTTTGTACTGCAGTGAATGAAGAACAGTCATGATTAAATCATCAGGCTGGGAGAACGGTAACACACAGTCTGGTGTACAGCAGTATCTCAAATCACTACATCTATTTCTGCAGTGACTGTTAGACTGAATATTACATGAAATTAAAATTTTGATTTAAAAAGAAATACAGTTTTTAGCTTCTACACAAGTCAACAAGTTTATATAAAGACTTTGAGGGAACAGTTGCTTCACAGTTATCTGTTAACAGGAGTGGAGAAATAAGGAGGGTTTTTTATGCTAAGAGTTTTCATAAACCAAGGTGTGATTTCACAAGATTTCAGCTATCACAGCAGCTGAAAGGGAGTGGGCTGACTCTTCTCTCTGGCTGTTCTCTTCCTTCCTGCCTCTGCCACGCAGTTCTGTCTTTGCCTTGCATCAGCTTCTGTGCTCATGGACTGGAAGATGTGCCAGTTCACTTGCTGATCTGGCAAAGAACAGCTGCCACCCTAGGTAGTTTTCTGCCACTTTAGCAAGCTGATTTAGTTTAATGTGAAATTGGGTGACTACTAGAACCCAAGCGATTTAGTAAAGCTGTGCCCTTAGGGTGAGGTTTCACAGGATGCCCGAGCCGTTTTTGTAGCTTGCTGCTGTCAAAAAGAAGAATCCCCCCAGGTACATGTTTCCTACTGCTTTCCCTGTGTTTGGTGCTGCCCCCTTTTTCAGCTGGCTCAGCTCACTCAACTGGCAGAAAATGAACCCAGCGAGAGTGTGAACAGCTTTGTCAGTTCGCTGAACTGAACTGGGAGGTATCAGACAAGTGCCAGAGCCAGCATGGCTGTGGACTGGCACTGGGTAGATTCAGCAGGGAAGAGGAGTGGGGGGAAACCTCTTTCAGCAGCAGAGGAATGCAAGGTTGGCTCAGCTGGCTTGTGAAACCACATTACTTCACACAGTAACACAACCTTTTCCTCATTGTGAAGGTGTGTTCTGGTACAGAATTAATTTTGAAGATTAAAAAAAAAAATCTTCTGTCATTCAAAGATACTAAGAAAATATATGCATTTTCCCCCCACAATTAGATGATCCCAAATCAGAGGTGAAAGAGAATAAATAGAATTGGGGTTTGGAGGTGTTGGGAGCCAGAGGCTGTCTACACTGTGTGCCGAGTAAAGGAATTTTTATTTGTTAAATTTTTTACGAAGTCTAACACTTCTGCAGGGAATGCTGAGTTTTCCTGTGTTTCTTCCTTGAAATGGGAAGAAAAAAAAAAAGAATAAAGGAAAAAAAAAAAAAAGAGGTGTTTCTGTAGCCATTAACACCCTAATTAACACCTTACTCTTCTTTCAAATGGGTTGGTGGAGAGTTGATGGAGCTGTAGCAGCTGGAGGCAAAACATTCTGGGTGAATAAGCTTGCGGCATGAAAGGGGGGGAAATCATAAAGAAAGAGCTTGGTTAATGTCCTGAAAAGAGAAGGTATAAGATATTGAAAATAGGGCAATGAACAAAAATCAGTATTAAAATACCAGTGTCTGGATCGCTGCTGCCTTTGGCGTGTTTGTTGGAGGCAGCGCTGCAGGCTGGAAGGAGGTTTGCCAGCAGAGCTCGCTGGAGGAGCCTCCTCCTCAGCTCCACAGCAGAGATCCGCCTTAACTCCATATTCAAATGGAAATAGTCACTGGGGCAAGGGAACTTTTCGTAGGGATAACTGTGTCTGTGGGAAGCTTCTTGCCAGCATTGTTAAATGCTACAGTTTCGCGATTGCTTTAAGCCAGCCTGTGTGTGGGCTGGCGTCAAAAAGGGAGGTCCCAGCCATGTGTTTCTGCCGCCTCTCTGGTGCCAGTGTGAGCGTGAGTGGTAAACTGTAAAACTAACCTAGGGAAAAAAGCATGGGAGGGGTTGGCCAGATCGCATCCCTGATTTCTCACCATCTGATTGCACAAATGCCAGCGCTGGCACTGGGGAGCTTGGCTGGGGGCCGGAGGAGAGAGAGAGGCCCTTCAGCTGCAGCTCCGACTCGGGCTGTTTTACAGCCATGGAGAGCACACACTCCGAGGCGCGGGGTGGGGATTTTTCTTTTCATTTTAATTATTATTCTGAATGAGTCATATCATTGTAGCACATTTCAGGATAGAGATTCTGTCCGGGAGGCATTGGGTGCTTTAGGAGCCGGCTCTTGTTGCATGTAGGTCAGTGAGGAGTGCGGTCTCTCGTTCCCAGCATATCGCTACAGCTACTGCCAGCAAGAACGCAGGGTTTCTTAATTAATTTTGCTCCGCGTAATACAGCACACACCTAAGCCTCTGATGGAGTACAACCATAGTTTCCAGTTTAACAATGTATCAAGGCGTGTCATTAATATACAGTTACATATGCTAAGTCCTGTCTTATGTAAGCAATAACACACAACAAGGTGTGTTTTAGTCAGCCAGTGTGCATACATCTTGGATGTACTGGGGCAGCAGTGTTGCTGAGGGCTATAACACACCCAGGGTGTGGGTGTATTAGCTGACTAATCCACATTTTGTAGTGTTACTGTGCTTATTAAATACATTGAAGGGCAAAATTTTTAAAGTAAATTAAACTCAGAATTATGAAGAATCAACCCACTGCGTAACTGGAAGTGAGCAAACACATCTCAAAGAAGTAACCGAAACTGCAGGGCTGCTTCTACCTTTGAAACTTCCCTTTTTGTGTGTCTTCACCACAGGTAGCAGCCAGGGGTTGTGGTGATTTGGCTGTGGAAGCAGCCGGTCCGTGTTTACTCCCATTACTCCCTCAGATGCTGCCTTTGCACTTGGTGAAGTTGTCCTCGTCTGCGTCTCAACTCTAAAATTGCAACCTATATATAAGGGAATAAGATTCATGGAAACACATTTTCTGTATATTTTAGCTAATACCCGTTTTCTGAGGTTTTTTTCCATGTATCTTTGGAAAGAAAAATTTTTGCCTTTATATTTGAACCTTGAAATTTCCGAATGATCAGTTAATTTTAAATTGAATTAGTAGTTACTTGCATCTTGTTTATTTGCAGGTGATTTTGCTAGGAGCTAGATCAGGTCTTAATGGTGAGCCATTTTCAGTTCATTGAAGGAATTATAAAAGCTGTGAGTGACACAGATGCACAGAAAGTGATACGATTCTGCTAGGGTTAGTGCTCTTAGCTTCTTGGGAGTCTGCACTTTTATCTCAAATGTTTCTGCACTGTATTTTTTACTATGCCTAGAGCCAGCATTCAATTTCCAGCTCTGCAATGTTTCCTTCTCTGAGCAAAAATTAACTTGTTATTAAAAGTACTGGGTTTGTTGAGATTTCAGTCCTTCTACAGTTTAAGGGTTTTAGTACTTAAAGTAATGTGGATGATCTTATACAAATACCTGCTTTCCTTCAACTCTTAAACTGGGTGGGGTTGGCTCAAAGAATACCTATTGATGTTTACTGTTGACCTGATGCTAAAATGATTGCTATCTGTTAGCCACCCAGTTCTCAATGGATCAAGGTTGCCTGGTCATACTAATCCCACTATTAATATTGTCTTAGAAATTAAATAACCTTAACAATAACCTTCCATTCCTCCAAAATCACCCCAGAAATTTTTCTAAAACTTTATTTACCTATTTATTAAAACAGATTGCTGATAAAATGAGAAACTCGAGAACGTATTATTATGTAGACTTTGCCCCTCCTTTGACTAGAGAAAACTAAGAATCATTCTGCTGATGTCAAAGCTGATCTCAAGGACAGTCAGGAATATGCTTTTCCAGTAAAGGTGCCCAGGTGCAATCAAGAATTGCGTGGTAACGATATGCTTGTGCACAAAAACAAAAGAAGTTTCACTTCAAAGCACAATGTTTAATCACCTTTAGTTTACCTGTGAGGTTGACAATTTGAATATGTTCTTAGTCTAATTACTGTGCTATTTTGATACAGTTAACTAAACATTTTGCTTCTCCTCTCCATAGCTGGTTGGTTCAGTTTTTTTCCCTCCATACCTTGTGCCTTGTCTAAGTTCTACAGAACTTGCCAGACCTATACTTGGCCTACTTCTTAGTTCTTGTAAGGTTGACCTTTGACCACTGTTCAGAGCTCAAATAAATAATATAAATGACTGTTGTATCTGCGAATCATAGAATCATTTAGGTTGGAAAAAGACATTGAGATAATCAAGTCCAGCCATAACCCAAGACCACCAAGTCTACCAGTAAACTATGACCCTAAGCCTCACATCTGCCCAGTTTCTGCTTTTACTAATGCAGTATTTAGGTAGTTTGGTTTCACAATAATTTTTTCCCTTTCCCTGTTACCTTAAGTATGATAATAGGTAAGCTGTTTTCTTACTGTGAAATATGATGCTTTAGAAGACATCACCTTTACTACTTACAACAGGAGGTTGTAATATGTGAAGGTGTTTGGTGTCTTAGAAGTCTTCCTGGAAACCACAGGTAAAGATATACACAGGTATATCTTTCAGAATGTTCTCTTTTATGTTCTGTCGTCTTTAGTTAAGAGTCCTTAACAGGCCAAAAAATAAAGACTTAACATCCCATGAATGAATAATTTCCTTAAGCAATTTGATAGCAGTGTTAGAAGCAATCCAACGTGGTACAGTCACAAAAACTGTATTCCAGTGACAGAAGGTGCAAAGTTATCTTAATTATTTGTCTTCAGTCATGGCAAAATTATTGTAAGCAGATATAAAAGAGGAGTAGTTAGTATCTACCTCTGCAGCTTTAGAACTGGAAAATAAATTGCAGCCTGTGTTAATTGGAGCTCATTTTAACATGGGGCAGAATGCCATTATTTGTATGGCACTATAGTTCAAAATCAAAATTTACTTAAAAGAGGTTATTAAATTTTCCCTTAAGAATTGTACTTCAGCTCCTTCATTTATCTTGATAAATTGGAAAGTTGATGTTTAGGAGAATGAATGAATGAATGACTGAAAAAAATTGCTTGTTATCATTAGGGTAATTTACATGGCATAGAACAAGCCACTGACATGGGTATATTTTTCCAGCTTAGTGTAGGTGTGAATCCTCAACCAAAGTTATTACATCTTAATCAGTTCTCCTGTATGTGATAGTAGTATTAATGGATATGATTTCAGAGAAAAAAAAATTTATATTGACTTTGACTTGATGAGATCCCTGTGGATTAAATTTTCTTTCTAAAAATAAGTAAATCTCCTGCAGAAAGTTTCTGTATTAATTCCAGCTTATTCTACAACCTTAAAAGTTATCTAATATCCCAGTAATGGTAGTAACTATTTTTTGTTTTAAATTACTTTGATGAGCCAGCTATTAACAACATGAGTAACTTGATCCAAAGGAAAATCATTTCCTTTGAGAGATTTGTGAAGACCAAACCTCATATGTCCGAGTTTTGCTTGGACATGTTTCATCTGTGATTTTTCATAGCCACTCGTGGTGTGCATCAGTAACAGGCTCTTCTGCTCCTTAGTCCCAGCTAAGGTGAGGCTACAACAGAGAAACTCTTAGCTCTCAGTAGCATTGTATCAGCAAATCAAGTCAGCACAGCCTCATCATGGAAAGTTGAAATGAGGAGGTGTGAGTGGGTTTGAGACTGTATCCATTGAATATTTTTGCATTAGAGATGTTAGATCACATATAGTTGGTAATTTATTATGGGAAAACTTAGAATCCGTATTTTTATTGTGTTGTGTTTGTATTACTACAAGTATTCCATAACTGGTTCAATATTGCTTGAGAGTATGAAATAGTCTACTTGTACAATAGTCCCATCACAAGCTTGCTCATTATGTTGATTTTTATTTATCTGAATTTCCTGCAAGGGAAGTAAAGTTAGAAGTCCAGGAGAACCATTGTTCAACTGGAATAGAGAAAGGAGAACATTTCTGGGTCTGCTCAGTGGAGCTGAGTAGGCTGAATGGTCGTGGGCAGGAGGTGCTTTACAGCCTTTGTGTACTGCTATTGAAACTGTGGTAGCAACAGACATATTTGAACATCTGTCATCAGTCTTATTCCAGTTTGATTTCTAAAATAATAGGGAGACAGAGAAGACAAGCAGCTATGCTGGGAAGTCTTTAAAGCAGCACAATACTTAGGAGGAACACTGTGGTGATGCTAGCCAAAAGACAGCAAAAATAGTAATTTTTTCTTTTCTGTCTTGTGGCATAGACAGGGATTAATATGGCATGTGTAGTTGCTTATTATTGGGGTTTCTGACTTTTTCTGTTGTATAACAGTTGCCTGTAACTTTAGGATGTTTCATCTGTGATTTTTCATAATAGGTATTGTCCTCAGGTTGAAACTTTCATAAGCTATTCTTGATGAAATTTTCAGTTTTCGGGAAGATTACGAAGAGGCATTATGTTCTAATTATGATCGGGTTGTAATTTTAAAAATTCAAGTGGCTTTTGTTTAACTCTGCTTTTCTGAGAACTTGCTGCCTGTGGCAAGAATTTGACTTCTGTTTTGAGACTATGGGTTTGCCATCCCTTGAAATCTTTCCCTATTTAAAATGTTTTTTAAAGCTTGAAACCATTAAAAAAAGTGGCAGCTTCTTACATGCTCATTAGAGATTTCTTCTATATTAGAAATGAGTATCTAGAAATTCTGTTCTCCCTGAGTATGCTAAAGCTTCTTGCAGTAAGCAGCTGGTTATATGGTCCCCCAACAGCTGCTACTTCCATTTAAACACTGTGGGCATCATCCCAGTCTGAGCCTGAGTCTGCACCTTATTTCCCCATTCTTCAGTGTAGTAAGATTTTAAGTATTCCATACCTAAAAATAAGTATGTTCCAGTGTAGGGCAAGGGAGTGAAGCAAGAGTCTGCACTTCATGATTCTTGCTTTGGGCTAAAGTGAAACAGAGCTACAGAACTGACAGTAGAACTTCAAATTTCCCAGTATATTCTGGGTCACAAGAGCCAATGATCTGGAAAATGTAAATTTAATGCCTGAGCTAATGTTTTCATGTCTGTTGATTTATTGTGATCCAATGTTTGAATTCCCACTGGTTGGTCTTCTTCATGGTCTCATGGAATCAAAGCAAGAATTGGAGCAAAATCTGTGTTTTAGCCAGCTCTTTAAAATGTGCACTTTCTTTCTTACATGTGTACTTTCTGTACTCAGTTTAAAAGTCTGTAGCTGAAAACTTTGATTAATGTTTTATCCAGTCTTAAAAACTGATTTACTGAAAGGCTATAAAAATGGTGTCTGACTGATTTTCAGTTATTCTAGATGGGGTGCTGTAGTTGCATGCATTACTGTTAAGCAGAGCTCATAATTGTTTAGTCTCTGAATTTGACAGATATTCAGGAGCTGAGGGATACAGCCTTGGGTAGTCGAAGAAATTTTGCTGAAAGTGAGGGCAACTGAGCAGTATGGCAGGATTGAGCCAGTTTTTTCATTTGAAGAGAAGTAGAATGTTTCAAGTTTACAGCTTGAGAATCTTAATTAATCATAAGGCCTTCTGAATGTCCATATTGACAGTGTTTTCTTTGTTTGAGGGTTTTTAGGGAGGGTTTGGATTTTATTTGGTTTTTTTTTTTCAAATCTATAACTCATGAAAATAATTTTCAGCCATTTCAGATACACCACAATAAAATCCACTAGTAAATTTGGCATGTGATTAACATTTATGCATAGTTTTCCTTTCTAGGAAAAACATTTATTGATTTGAGCACAAACTAGGTGCCTCAGGTGTAGTCCCTCTGTGATTTTGCAATTCTGAAACACTGGTTAAATATGAACATAATTTTTAATTAGATTTCCCCAGTGCTGAAGTTACTACAGCCTGGTCTGTTCTCCATTACTTTGCTGGTCAGAAGTTGTTGACCTTTAGATTATGCTGCAAAATCCATCTGTTGCTGCAGGCTTCTGCAAAGAGAGATGTAAAGAAATATTGTCTCCTGTCAGTCAGCCATGTAAACAAACTTGAACACAGGCAGTGGCTCAGTTTCCAAGATCTGAGTTCATTCAAAATAAGGAAGGAGAGGAGAAGCTGTGAACCAGTGCTCCCTATCCACTGGAGAATCCTTTCTCAGCTGTTGTGCCCTACTAAAATGCCATTGTCCTATTTTCAAATCCCCCTGCTCTCCATGGGAGAAGCTGCTCTGTGGATAACCCTAACCACTAATTAAATCCTCTCCTGTGATCTAGGAAGACAAAGGCCATAACCTCCATTTGCTTATCTCTCTGTGCCCTCCCCAGTTGCCAGCTTCCAGCTTGTTCTTATGGCAGTTTCACCCAGGAGGCTTCCTTGTTAGCAATCTGGTATTTGCATTTTTTGTTATGTACCCATCAGCTGTCTGTTTCCATACCCTAACCACTCTTTGACATTTCCCCTAATTTAGCATTTTCTGTACCACAGCCTTTAATACCGTCTAGAGAACTTACCCTTATTTTTCTCCCTCAATGTTGGTTGGTGATGTACTCAACAAGTCTTTGGTTTACTGATAAACTACAAGTTAGTGGCCCTAATGTGTTTTAAATATGGTCATTCCAGTAACTTTTATTCCTATAAATGCCACTGCTGTGTCTGAAGTTTCTCAGTCAGCTTTAAAGTGACACTGACAAATAGTTCTCCTAATTACAACGCAATGATGTTCTTGCTCCTTCACTTGCATTACATTAATTATCAATGCCTTTTAATTATGCAAATTTTCCTCCACTAATATGGTAAACACACTGTACTCAAGACTACTTTGGTTATGTTCTCAGATGTGTTTGCAACTTTTTCTAATTTTAACTTCCTATATTTTATTAGTCTCTTACTCGAAACCTGTGATTTCTGTTTCTCATTGAAAAGCTATCATATCCTACCTTTACTGCACTGACATGTCCTCTGGCAATAATATTCTTTAATCTGTTGTCTTTATTAGAAGTTTTTATTTCATTTAGAAAATGACTCTGAGCATCTATTCAGAGGACTCCCACAGTATATACCCATACAAAATTATTCTCTTCTCTGGTTTTGTGTATCTTAGGCCTTTCCATTGCCTTATTATCCTTTCAAAAAGTACTTCCTGGTGGTGCTCACATTAAATAAGAGCAAATACACCCATAATTTGTTCTCAGAGTCAAAAGCTAGATATGCTATTATGATGTATTTGTGTGCTTGTCATATATATGCTACAAGTACATGGGAATATGCTCTTCAAAAACTTCTCTCATTTCTGTTTCCCTGACCAAATTCAGAAATGGTACCATACATGTCCCTCTGTCAGTTTTGAGGAGAGTCCCTCTGATGTATGAAATTTTTGAAAGGCAATGTGATAAAGGATTGACACAACTAGAAGGTGTCTCATGTCCAGGAGCTTTATCCAGGAAATGTTTCAAGGGAAATCATAAGAGAGATTTTCAAGCTGATGAGGTAGCCTTCCTTCATATGAAGTGTCCATCAGAGGACTTCCTATTGTCTGCAATCATCTGTCTTAGAATGTTTATGTCCGTAAATGCTGAGGTGCAAAAAAAAAAGCTTGTTGGAAATGCATGATGGTAAATTAGATTATTGTTTGTGTTGTTCTACCAAGTTGATAAGTAGGTGTTATTTAGCAAAGTCAGTCATCCAGGTAATACTCTGAGGTGTGTACTTCTCAAAAACTTGTCTCATAACAGACAAAGATGCCCTCTTCATGTTTAGGGATAGTTCTTACTAATAGCTCAAATGTTCATCAATTGAACATACATCATCTGCAGTGGAGGTAGTAATTCATCACTAGTTACAAAGATTTTGAGAAATTACTGTAACTTTGCATAAGAATTCACTTTCTAGACTGACATATGAAGTATTCTTCTGAAGAAAAGAAGAGGGAAAGACTTGGACTTATACCACAAAGAACACTTCTCAGACTTCTGATTTTTGCCTGTCACACAGTTTGATCATCTCAGTCTGGTTTTTCAGTATATAGAATTGTCTAAAACAAAAATAAGGTGTTAAAAGAAAGATATTTTAGAATAATTTGACCAATTCAGTAATAACAGGTCAGCTGGTCCTAATGGTAATTGTCCAAGAAATTGTTGAGCCTGTAGTTCTGATATGCAGCCTCTCAGGTAAACCACTATCTAGACTTAACATTTTTTAAAGGGCTCCAGGGATCATTCTGGCAATTAAGTCTGACTTCTGTAAGGCTGAACTATTAGGCATGATAATAAGGAAAGCACAGGTAAACAGAAAGATAAATACAGCGAATTACATAAGAGTCAATATAATGTCTGTGGAGGGAAGTCATACTTATCCACTCCTCCAAGTGAGTCAATGGCATGTAAAGAATTGTAACATGTTTGATATAGTGGATTGGGAGTTTAAAAAGGCATTTCTTAAAGCTTCTCAGTAGAACTTTCAAAAGCAGCTGTGAGAAGCTGTGAGAGTGGGAAGTTCTCACAGATTAATAGCAGCTTAAGTGGTAGAAAATAATAAATGGCTAGTATTGCACCATAAATGTAGGTTATTGTCATAAGCCCACCAGGATCTTTGCTCTGCAAGGCATTCGTAAATTACCTGGAAAAAGAGATGTGGAATGATATGACAAAGACGTTTTGATGATACAGAATTATTCAAAACTAAGGCTGGTGGTGAAGAGTAGCAGACAAATCAAAATATCGATTGAATGGGTGACAGAATTGCAGGTAACATTCAGTAATGATAAATACTGAATAATGTATATAGAGAAAAATCCTCCTAACTCTTATACAGGCCTTGAGGCTTGCTGAAGATTGAATCAAGAAAAATGTCCATGAATCCAGAATTGAGTAAGAATCTCTCCTGTGGCTGGTCAGGCTCTTTTGTGGACTGCTACCTGGTGTAATGGGCACAAGCTCCTGATTTTTTATAAGGTCAGCCTTTTGTCATTGTTACAATAGCCAATCAGATGAGATAGGCTTCACAGAGGCTTTTTGGAAGTTTGGGCTTGATAGGAAGGAAGTATCTTTTCTTCATGGTGCAGGTGCTGGGGTGTAGAGAAGGTGTGTGCCAGTCCTTGTTCCGCAGCAGCAGGAAAAGGGCTATTTGATGGAGGGCTCTGGAAAGTTGGCATCCAGTGCCTAAAATTGTCATCCAGGAGCCTAAAGGCACTTGCCTTATCCATCCTTGAGTGACAGGAGAGTGTAAAGTCTGGGTCCAGAAAGACCACTGGGCCAAGGCACATTGATCATCCAATTTCTTTGGGAGGAGATTGGAGCATGTGCATACACCTACTCCTTGAAAAAAGTATAAGGATACCAGGAAGCTTGTTAGCAGCCTCCTGGCAGAGAGTTACACCCCTCTAACAGATCCACAGGAAATGAAAGAAGAAAGGGCTCTTTATGTACACCTTTTCTCTCTGGATCCAGTTCATTCTGGCTCTTGCCAAGCCATGTGGGATTGACCACAAATGGAGACTGGGAACAGCTGGAGCTGTAAGAGGAGGTTTAGGCAGGGAAGATAACACCGAGTGCTGGTGTTGTTTCAGCATCTGGGTGAAGACCTAATTGGAAGGCAGGGAACCTTTCCTTCCTCAGATGACGGAAATCAGACCAAAGACCTTGATTTTGTGGAAAAGTGGTAGCCAAGTACTTGTATCTTTAGAATGGTTTTTTTTTCTGGCATCCTCTGAGGTGGTGTCTTCCTTCTCACCAACTGTATTCCAGAGGACCATATCCAGGGCTTCCTCAAGGACTCAGAGTGCTGAACATTGGTGGTTGTTACCTTCTTATAGCATTGTCTCTACACACAGGCTGTGAGTGCATCAGTGACCTCCTCTAACGATGTGAAGGAACCTACCTGTGTCATGAATTAAGTTTGCTGATTTTGTCCCCTAGGACAAATTTCCAGCACGTGCTCATGGATGTCTGTGAAGGGATGACTGCGAAAACTGAGTTTGGAATGATCAAGATACATAAGGCAGGGCACAAGGGGAAGAAAGTAGGAGGAGAAAAAATGGTGTCTTCTCTCAAAATGTCCCTCTTTATCCCTGCTAAGGAACGTGTCTTGTGTTTGGTGGCTTTGGCCAGCTGCACATACCTGCTGTAAGCAGCATCTTAGAACCTGCAGGAGCTTTTTGATGGTGCTGTGGAGGGAAACATCTATGAATAGTCAGCAACTTCTGTTATTTAAAAGGACCACATTACTTCTTCCAGGTCCAAAGGACACTGTCTTTGGATTTGTCCTGACACCTAGCACAGGAGGAAGCTGTTTTCCCTGATAAGTCATGAACTTTATAGAGGGATCATTTGAAAAACATAACAAAGAACTTACCTAGCCTTCCCTATTCCATGCAGAACCACCAGCACATGGCTGGGTCTTGCTCTGGTAACTCTGGTGGGTTCCCCTTGTGCATGTGCATGGTGAGGGAAGTTCTTGCAGGGAGAAGAGGCTTGGGTTATGGGGGGAAAGGAGCGCTTTTGGGGAGGAAGGAGAGAGGGAAGAAGGCTGTATGAGTGGAACAGGCTCTGGTCCTGTTGTTTCAGTTAGTGCGTGCCCAACCCGCTGATTCATGTGGAGGTAACGTCAGTCCCTCTGCCTGTGCAGGCTGTGGGCTTGGTTTGCACAGTAGCCATTCGAGATTCATAGTCCTGGCATGCACCAAGAGCAAAGAACTGGAGGCCTAGGAGGTGGACTCTCAGTCTGACCCAGCAGTCAGCACAGAGAAAAGTAATATATCATACAGTTGATCTGTCAAAAATCCCATTAGTAAACCAAGAATCACAGTAATAAGAGTTGCAAATGGTTCATAGACTAAACTATGTTCACACAAACAAAATGTCTGTAGAACAGCTATGACTAGTTAGTTAATTAAAATGATAGATTTACTGTAATTTATGAGTGAAACTAGATTCTAAATTCACTGAGTACATAAATGATTGGAAATGATTAATTGGCTTTTATTAAATGTGAGGGAGGACTAGAGAGTGCTATGTTCTGAGCAACTGACATGTGATAATGACTGCTCCTGCAGAAAAGCATAATAGAAAGTCATCTGAGTCACTCATTAACATCTACCACTGCCCTTTCTGTAAATTATAAGTCATTAAAGCCCAATATAGCTACTCTGGAACTTAAATAATAATTTTTACCTTACTAAAATACTTTATTTGATTTTACTGTAGTAGTCTTAGAGGCTGGAACTTATTTTGAACAGATTGGGGAAAGTAAACCTGATGCAGAAAGCCAAAGCCTTGTTTTATATTACTGCATTGAGGGATAAAAATTAATTTAAGTGTTTCATTGTCAATTCATTTCTTGGTTTCACTGCAAAGAGTGATGATTTTCCTGGCAGTTCAGTGCTCTACATGTATTTTCTAAGAATAGAGTGAGAACATCACCTCATTTTTTACAGATCATCAGATGTCCACCAGTTGGAGAAACTTTGTGTTGGGTTGAATTTAAATCAGCAGTTTGGATGTGAAAGGCTCAATATCTCATTAGCAATCCCTTGATCCACCCAGTTCCCCTGGGTGCTGTTTTAGAGTGATAATCCCAATCATTCTTCAAATCTCTATAAGCAATCAGTGCAACTCTCAGAAGATAAGACTTCCTGCTAGTTAGTTTTACCAAAAAAATCCCCAAAACACCCCAAACCAAAAAAAGCAACACAGGTGAGCTAATGGCTTTGATCAGACAGGTATTCTTTTAAAGTCAGATTTACTAATTTTAGATTTTGTTTCTACATGTCTTATACTATGCTAGGGAGTAATCCAAATATAGTATTAAAAAAAGGATGAAGAGCTTCAGAATTAACATCTTAGCCAATTTAGGTTGGCTGGAGTGCTTGAAAGACTGCAATAAATCAATTTAATGTACAAAATTATTTTTATCCTGACATAAAGATAATTTCCAGGTACCTTAAACTAACCAAAAAAGGGATCATGGATTTGGTTTAATCAACTATCCTTTAAAATCTCCTCTAAAATTCAAAAATCCTCTGACAAAGCACTGAGGCTTTCTTTAAAAGTCTCATTGTCGCTATCTTGCTTACGATAATGGTTTCCTTAATAGAGTGCCACTCATGTTACTCGTTCTCTGTTATGTGGTCAGGGCCTTTGTGGGTCTTTGCTGAAAGCTGGATTTGCTGGTGTCAATAGTAATTCAGTTTATTCCTTTTCCCGGAACAGTAATGAGATCATCACATCAGCTTTGTGTTGTGACATGATTAAGTTTGCACTGTGACTCAGTTACCTTGTCCTGGGGGACAAAGTGGTAAGATTGGTGGGCATAGGAGCAAAAGGGGGTATCTTGTGGCAGACATCCAGGTGCTCATTCTGCATCTGAAAACACGGTGTTTTTAAAAGAATACAGTGTAAGAGTATGTAATGACTTCTTGTTTAACAAGAATCTCTCTGCCTGCATTTCTGTAACTGTTAATATTTAAATTATTGACCTAATCAGGTTAAGTGTAAGGGCTGCAACATCTAATTTTAAGGCACACCTTGTTAATGGTAATTGTGCAAGGGCAAATGCAAAACATTGATGTAATTAGCTGCACACCAGCAAAAAATGTCTGAGGAGTTTTCACTTGAAATCTCTAAAAAAACCAAATTGCTTTATTAAGTTTAAAATGCTTTATTTGTAACCTGTGCATATTTACTATGAATACCTCCATGTGACAATAGTACTTTATGAGTATTTTTCCATAGTCAAAGTGAAAATAAGAGGGGAAAATAGCCAGTTCACAGCCAGATTAAGATCACAGCTGAAAGCTTTGTTGTGAGGAGCTGGTTTGTACACAGTTCGATAGGACTGTCTTTCCAGCTGAAGCCAGGACTGCAGAAGTGACGGTGCTGTAAGCCAGGTGTGAGGTTCACTGCCTCATCTGCATGAGCAAAGTTTGTCAGAACCTTTGCATTCAATAGGGTTGCCTTTGGTCAGTGCTACCCATTCCTTGAACGCTACGAGATCACCTGCAAGATAAAAGCAAAAATGTGTAAAATAAGATGATGTTTGGTCCTCTGCTCATACTGAAATACAATGTATTTTGAGATAATAAAAAGCTTTCTCTCTGAAAGACTTAGTCATGTAATTCAAGATTGAAGTTTAACTTGTCTCAGCAAGCATTTCATGGCAAAATAAACACAGCATCACAAAGCTGGTTAACATTCAGCCACAGCTGCTAGACTCATATTTATTAATTTATTTTCCCTAGTATTTGCTCTGCACTTCTAGAGAAAAGTCACTTCCCTAATTTTTTCTCAGTAGACATTGACTTCTAGGCTGTTTGTTCAAGATAAGCATCAAAATGAGAATGCAAAGGTCAGTCTCTGCTGTATTAGAGTAACAAAGGGAAACAGTTTGTCTTCCAGAGAATGCTCTCCAATCCAAACTAAAATCTTTACTTCCTACAGGATAAGGGTTCTCTGGAAATTCAGCAGATTTTGTGTTTACAGGACTGACTCTGCCTTTGCTGTGCACTTTGCTGAAAGTTTTCCTTTCACCTTTTTATCTCCACCTTTTAATGACAAAATCTGTGACCTCATGCTCAAGGCTCTGAGATAGTGGCTGCAGTGGAGTCTCTGCCCTGCATGGTCCACCACTGCCTCCACTTTACTGTCCTGCCTCTCTGCTGTCCCTACTCCACAGACCTGGAAACCTGTCTCAGCCCAGCATTTGTGCAGCCACACCTTCACCGACTGTTCCAGCTAAATTGGGAACCAGAGCAAGTGAGATTAAAACAGGGATCTTATTCTCCTCTTCCTGCTTTGAGAACAGGAACCATTGGCAAAAAAATGGAGCAGACAGTTGAAACAGGGTTTGGGGTTGTTTGTTTGTTTGTTTGTTTGTTTGTTTGTTTGTTTGTTTTTACTGTAGCAAATAACCCCTTTGAACAACAAAACTGATAACATAACTAATATCAATTAAAATACATTTTATAAAAATAAGAATGCATCAAAAAATAATCCATCATGGTGCCATCAAAGTAAAGGAGTTGAAGAAGCTGTTGCTTGCTCAGTTGGAAATTAATGCTACCTGTCCTGAGATAACACAGCCACCTGTATGGGGCTCCCCCCATCTTTTACAGCACAGACTAAAATAGATCACTGTAAATCACCAACAGTGGTGGTTCAAGCCAGCTCACTTAACACTGCCATGTAGTGAGTGCATATATACATAGGTCTCACATTCTAGATGAGTAGTTGGTAATCTCTGGAACTGCTTTAGCTGAAGTGCTTGTGATTGCTTGACTTTTTATTTAATTGCATTACTTTAATTTAGCTAAAATTTGTTTAACTACACAATGGAGAAGATAAGCTGGAGTATCTGTAGTAACAGTGCCAGACGCAGCTTTCTATGTGGAGAGGATGAACAATTTAAACAGATATTTTTTAACTTCTACATTCATTTCTTGATGCTGTGATATATTCCTCCTTGCCTTGTCCCACTTTGGCCATCACAATTGGGCATTTGCATTGGGGCAAAATTGTCCTTGCCATGGCCACGGCCTGCACAGGCAGCCAGTCTTACTCCTCTCATTCCATCTGCTGTCAAATATTAGACAGAATTGTCATGCATCACCCTTCTTCTTATACTGCCAGGGATGAGTTACCAGCTACTTGAGTTTTATCCTTAAATAAAATGAGCGTTGGTCTTCCCTGACTTTTTTTATTAACAGTAAAGCATTATGTTGCCACTCATGCCACTAGTTAGAGGCATCATATTGGACCCATGGTCTTTGTATCTTTTTCTTCTATTGTTGATAGAAGACTGCCAGGTTAAAGATTGTGATCCTTTTTGCTCCCTCACATAATAAGAGCACTTCATGCATGTGAGGAAATGGAAGTTGATAAAAAAAGATGAAGGTGACTGCACAGCACTGTGTTGAAAGAAAAAGGTGATTTATCTTCTCTTTGCAAATTTCTGATGTAAATCATTTAACCTTGTCTTAAAGACCCTTTGTTTTTGCAGTCGCAGGAAAGAAACTACACAGTGTTCATATTCATCTGTATTTTGAAATATAAATGATAATAAGATGGTATTATGTTGGAGAGATACTCAAGAATTTCTCTTGTGCACAAGAGCTTAAATGCAATGGATTGAGGAAAGCCTAGAAAAGTTCCCCCAGGAACCTTTTCCTGCCAGTTCTTGATGAAGCTGATAGTCAGCCAAGTGTGAGTTCAGGCAGAGAGGAAAATTGATGTGAACTCATCAAATCAGTTGTTTCTTCATGTCACTAAAAGAGCAGGGCTCACAAACGATGAAGCATGTGGAGTCCAAACACAACTTAATGAAAAGACAAGTGTTGACAAAAGCCAGAACCCAAATGTACTGATGACTTGTGGTTATCTGCAGTGTGAGGTGCAGTGAGGGAGGATGACCTCTGAAGTAGCTGTGAATGCTTACTCACAACTTGGCCTACTGAACCATTCATTCTGGGTTAAGTATTATTATGTTTATTTGGAATAAGTAGTGTTAGACTGTAAATATATATGTCTGTGGTAAGTGCAGATTTGGACTGGCATTTTGGTTGATGGTTGTTGTCACAACTAGCATTTTGCAGTCAATCTGCAACAACTGCTCTTTAATGACACTGATAGGAATGGGGAAATCAGAAATGGAATCTCTTCTTAATTTTAGAGAGCACCAAAAATGAGAAGTCTTTATTCCAGTGGCTGACATGCTGCAGACTCAGGTTCCTGGGGGAAGCTACTTACCCATTTGTTTGGAACATGTTTGCTTTCTGAGATACCCCCCCAGTGATTATTTGGGTACTAGGAGCCCAGTGTGGTTATGAATAGGTACAGGAGCTGTCTAAAAAGCAATACTGCCATGGTCAGCAATGAGAAATAGGCTCTTTTCACACAGACAGATGTTTGGCTTTGGGTTGTGTAGTGAAACTGGCAGTTCTGAAACCTGCAACCTGTTTATTCAATTCATAATTCGAGGCCTGTGTAATTCCCAATGACTGTCACTGTTGTTTTCGTTATGGAGTCCTAATTCATTGTTTCTGTGGGCACAAAAGTATTGCTGGACTCATTTGGTGTTTCAGTGCACTGTAATTTTACATAGTGCAATACTGTTGAGATTGCCAAGCTGTGTCATCTGTTGGGCTCATCATTATTACTTCCTTTTGACCTCCTCTGTGTAATTACACATGGATGACTGACTTGCTGCTGTAAAGATGCATAAATGCAACTGGACTTGTTAAATGAAAAACAGATGAAAATGATTCTCTCCGAGGTCAGTGAGAACCAATGAAGTAGCTGTTTGCTCTCTGCCAGGCAGCCAGAGCCATCTGTCACATGACAATAGGCAAGCATCGATTTCAGAAGTCCATTTGTTTTTATGACAGTTTTTACAATTTTATGGAAATTGAACCATTATATAAAGCATAATTTTCCTGAGAAACTGGTGTTTTATAGACTTATATCCCTGTTCAGTCATTTACATTCCTAGTTGCATTTTACATGAAGCATAAATACACTGATCATTTTTTCCCCCAGTAACAAAAATCTTCAGAGCATTTTTCTGGATTTCTGCAGGGGGAGGAGTGGTTTTGTTTTTCTCCTGTATATCCAAGACTACCCATATTGGGTACTTAAGGAAAACTCAAGGTGCCTGAGTTTTATCTGTCCCTTGAAATCAAATTTGTAGGGCTACCAAGGAACTAATATTTGATGCTTTAATATTTAGCTCAAAATCATAGTTCGGGATTATTTTTCTAACAAGATTTTGCTACTCTTTTTATTCTTTACAAAGAAGTTTTTCGTAATCTGTGTTACTATTTAATTCAAGTCATTATATTCCTACTTTACTTGGAATAGTAAATCTAGCTCCTCAAGCCAAGTTGTAGAGATGTGTAGTTGTTGGAATCTTGTGTTCAAGTCCAGATTATGACAAATGTGAGCTTGAGCCATCTAATTCAGTTTCATCTTCCATGGAAGTTGATTGGTGCTATATAGAGGTTCTGCTCATTGATAGTTAGGGATTTTGCATACTAGATCAGACTTGAATTGCACAGACAACTTGGACAGCATCTGTTCACATCACTCTGCCTTCATCAAGGCATAGTAGTCTTTTATCTTTATGTGGAGCATTTTAAAGCAGGACAAGGAACAGTGTGAGACTGTAGGTATCATTTTTTGGAGGTGGTATGCATTAAACTTTGAATTCCTCAGTCAACTGAGACTTCTTGGCTGTTCCTAGGTGTTTGCCCAGTTGACCTGAGCATTGATATGGCTGTTCAAGAGTTTGTGTCCTTAGACATAACAGCATTTATTAAATTGGTAATTGCTTGGTTGCTTGCATACTTCTCCTGTATGGTAATAGCCATTTAAAGGTCAGCACTTTCCAATATGTTCTGGGTGTCACTGACTCTCCTAATATGAGAAGATGCAGTAATGATTCTTACCCTTGCAAGTGTGTAAGTGCTTGAAGTTATTTGAATTGCCAAAGCATGTATGGTAGGCTGATCTTGGCTGGATCATAGGTACCCACTATGCTGCTTTGTCACTCCCCAGCTGGACAGGGGAGAGAAAATAAGATGGAAAACTAGTCATAGTTTGAGATAAGGCAGTTCTCTAAAGCAGAAGGGAAGGTTTGCATGCACATAAATGTGTGAGTGGAAGATCTCAATTTAGCTGTACTAGATGAACGTGAAAAGAACGTGTACATGACAGTAAAGAAGGTCATCCCTGACCCACAGAGCACATTAATGAGAGTTTGATATAACTCCAAAAAAACCTTTGCAGTTAGACTATTTTTTGATTTTACAGGGAGACATAAGGGTTGACAGATGTTGAATTTCAAGGATCTTATTCACAGATTGAATTATTAGGCCATAAAAGGCAGTGTCACTGGAAAAAGAGTTATGGGAATCAACATTTAAGAAGTATTGGGAGTTACTTGTCAGAAGCTATTTTAGGAGAAAATCTGATTAAGAGAAAGAGACACTATGAAGAATATTTGAACATGAGAGATTCAGAGAATGATGAACTTGAGGGGAATCTAGATGTGCAGAGAATCTGTGTGTTGTTTCAGTATTTGTTCATAACTGTTTTAGTTTTTTTTCCTCCAAGACCACGAGGAGCCTCTGTAACAGCTCCTAAAGGAACATAAAGGTAGGATCTGAACTGTGGTAACAAAAAATTCTTCCAGTGGATTTCCCCATTTCTTTTGTAAGGAGGAAGTCACAAGAACTACCAGGGTGAGGTGTATCTGGGAGGTGGTGGTCTCCCCAGTTCCAGCAAAGTGAGGACAGGCAGCTGCTTGGAAGCTGCAGAAAGAGGGATAAAGGGCTTGCAAGTTTTTTTATAAGCTTAGTATGTGGCCCAATTTTGCTAAAGCTGATATTTGAGGCTACCTGGGATCATTGCTTGGACAGAACAAAACTGGTCTGAAGTGGTACCTCAGGGAGTCATTGGCATGCAGGTGACAGATGAACCTGTGTTTGCAGATGAGATCACCAGCAACAGGATGGCAAGTGCTTATTTCTAATGTCATGTAGATGTTGGGCTGGCTTCTGAACATGCATAATTTGTCAACACTGCAGCCCTATGTGGAAGTGTCCTGTAGCACCTCTGAGCCATGTTTCACCAGACAGAACTGCAGTTTACTTTTGCTAATAAAGCTGTTGTGGTCAGCTAGTTATATAGTGGATGTGAAGAGGTTGCCCTATCCAGTTCTGTTTAGTCAAATATTTTAAACTGACTCATTAAATAGGGTGGAAACTGCAATAATGGGTATTTTCTGGATTATAGAGAGATTTCTGAAAGCGAGCTGAGAACACCACTTGCAATAAAACCGAACTTTAAAAATCAGACAAGACAGAGAGAGTGCCTTCTGTTAAATAATTACCCTGCAGTTTCACGAATCTTCTCTTATGTTCAGGCAATGCCCCTCAGAGTTGGTAATTTTACAGTTTTACAAGCACAGAGCATGCCTTTGTGTGCAAAATGTATCTGCTGAAGGGCAGAGCATAGCCTCAAAGTGACTAGGTGTCAAGAAAGATCCAAAATCAATTAATGACTGTCTATGGTGTGGGAGACATTCCCTGTCTGTCTGTGAATAGTCCTCGAGCCAGTGCGGCGCTCAGACTGCCGGGAAACTGGGACGGTTCCAAGGTACCCGTAGGAATGGCTTTGAACTTAGAATAAACCTACACACACACACACAAATTAGAAGAAAACAAAACACCTCGAATGAAATCTTGGCCTTATCAAAATCAAAAGGTATTTGTTGACTTCAGTGGAACAAGGATTTTATCCATAAAGAGGAAAAAAACAAGATTCTTGAACTCTAAAATCAGAGCTAAGCTGTCTGATGTAGTGTGGGGCAGGTTTTTTTTTGGTCACAGATACCTGCTTGTTTTCACATGTATTTGCAGGATCTGAAGGCCACAAAGTCTTTGTAATTGTGTGTCTGCAATTCCTGACTGCAATGTGCTTGCCAAAGCACACCTGGAACACTCATGCTTTTGTAAGTTTCATTTCTTGTTTTTATGGTCCAGCAGCATTGCTCAGGCCTGTTCAAATGACTTGGCAATTAGTAACATAAATATAACTTGTCCGACTTGATTTGTTCTTCCCACACACACATTCTGTGTCTCTCTCCAGCTGGAACCATATGTAGAGAGAAGAGTGGCAAGGAGGCAATGCCAGGAAGGATTTTACCCTTTTAGAATGAACTCTCCTACACTGTGGAGAGCAAAAATAACTTGTGGCCATCCTAGTGAGTGTGCAATGTCCCTGTAAGCATGCTGCCCTCAGATGTTCCTCCGCTACACCAGCACAGCCTGGCAAGAGTTACCATTAATTTTCACTAAACCTAGCCCTAACCCTAACCACTAACTTAGTGCTTTAGAGGGTCCTATCCCACAGACCTGCTGAGAGCACATGTAACCAATGTCAGATTAAACACCACATAAAAGATCACTGTATATATCTGGGATTTCTGTTGCTAGTTTTAGTTGTTCTGCTTTTATATTTTATAAAATTGCTGCCACAGACGTAAAATTTCCCTAATAGCTAGAATGCCTCCCTGGTAAATGGGAATTCATGTTTAACCTCTCCTACCTGGAGAGCCATACTGTCAGTTACCTCTCTGTGTGGGAACCATCCAAACCTCCTTGCCTCTCTCCATCCAGTGGAAACTCTGCTGCAGCAACAAAAATGTGACCCTCAGTTGCCGAGAAAAGGGGAGAGCACTACAGGAGAGGCCAGGAGCCCATAGCCTGCTGTGGAGGCGTTGAGAAAAGGCACTGTGGTCTGTGCTGTCTGGACAGTGAGCTTTCATTGGCTGTTTTAGCAACCTGAGCTCCAGAGGGGAGAGGGAATTTGGGTAACTTCATTCTCAATAGGAGTTTTCCATGCCTTTGGTAGCAGCACTTCCCATGCAATGTGCAGGTATCTGGGTCCCTGCTTGGAATTCCTCTTTGGGGGCTGATAATTAAATGTTATCATCACAGCCTGTACTTTATAGGCTCCAAATGCTTTACTGGGTCTGGCCCTTCATTACACAAAGGTAGGGCTATGTTACTGTGTAAGAGTATGTGTGCAGGCCTACAGAAGTGAGAGATCCACCTGATCTGTCATGGGAAATGATGACTTCATTTATTATTCATTTATTATAGTTCCTCTGGGCACTGCCAGTTTAGTGTATATGTTTGGAGAGCAATTTATAATGAAATAAATGCTTATGTTTAGTAAGTCAACAGCAAATGGATCTGTGAGTTTTAGTTCACCTGAATGAGACCCTGGTTGCAGTATTTGCTTGGTTATTGTGCTCCTCTGTTGAGAAAGAATGGCTGCAAATATCTGGGCACATCATCCTGAGTTGTGAATGACAAACCAAGTGACATGATTTATTTGATTATTGCAGTGCTTGTGAATAGTTCAGCATTGACAGCCTGGGAGGAAAAGTACCATTAAATGCCGTGGGATAGGCATAAGATGGGTCACAACACTAGAAGGTTTTCCCCTGCAACCCAGGCATTGTGCCTCATTTCTGAAGTTACTATCCCATTGACTTATTTGCTGGGCTGTCACATCAGCTATAGAAATGTTTTTAACACCACTATATTTTGTGACATTTGTTCCTTAAAAAATGGGAATAAGGTCACACTAAGCAGCTGTGAATAGCCATCAACTTTCAGTCACCACCAGCTTGGATGACATTTGAAACAGCAGCTTTGGTTGAGGATGAAAGGCTCTGTGTCCTACTGACAGTGCCTTCAGCTAGTCAAAGATGGAAGTGGGAATGAGAAGTCTGAGATGCATATTTAAAATTGCAGGAACAGTACTTACTATGAAGACATTATTTGAAAGAGTGTCTGGAGGGCAATAGGAGCGTGCTCAATTCTTTAATGTTTTTTAGCCTGGAAATTTAATTTTTAGTATTATATTTCATGTCCTACATAGGGTTCCAGTTAGTCCATAGAAGAAATATATTGCTGATTGTTTTTACTGCAATATTAGCTGAAGGTACAAGTTCCATTCACAGAAAAGCTTCCAACAAGGGATAAGTGATACTTTATTCACAGCACATGTCAATATTTAGACGATGCTGATATTGGACCTAGGACTATCTGATAGTTCTGATAAATCAACCCACAGCAGCTTCTGCCTTACCCATGTGGCTGCTCTCAGCCTGTGCCAGTAAAGTTGAGCAAGAACTGAATACCTGTAATTAGCTTAATTATATTAAATTTTGATGAAAAAGTAAGGAAGTATTGCTTTAACAGGCTAAAATATGCATATTTGGGAAAGAGAAAGAAACAATTTGTGAGAAAGAGGTACTTTCTGAGCTTCCTTGCTTGTATCTGTGTATGCAGGCATGGTAGTCACTTGTAGAAAAGCATCTGAGTGTGCAAATGGTGAACATCCCCAGCAGTTGTTTATTTGAGATACTTGAAGCTGAATATGCTCCCAAGACCTTTCTTCAACCAAGAAAAAATTTCAAATAAAAAGCTCCTTATTTTTGCATTATTTCCCAGTTTACTTCTCAGACATCAAGTTTATGGTTCACTTGAAACCCCAACAAAGAAGAACTTCTTTCTCTTAAAAATGGTGAGACAGTAGTTTACTGCCTAGGTCATTTCTCTCCGTCGTAAATTACAAAATGTGACTTACAGCTAATCAGAGAAAGCAGTTCAGCATTATGACACCAACTTTAACAGAAGTAATTGTCCCTTAAGTTTCTATGCTTTTTTGAAATTTGAATTGCTAAAATCCCTTCTTAGAGCAAGAATGTAAAACTCCTCAGTTTATTAGTGAAGTAGGTATTCCAGTGGAAATGTTTTGTATTATAACTTTTCCTGCACTCATCTTTAGCTGCACCATAATACCTGAACAGTTTTCTTGAATTTTAGGAAACACTGATTGTTACATATCAACTACAGTATTCCTTATGGCTCAGCCTTGTTTAACAGGATGGAAGAGAGGAGAGCTGCTGGATGGTTGTGGGCTTAATAAAGAAAAGTAGTCTTGAAATTCTTTTTAAATTGCAGTGAGTGTACAACTAAACTGAGACTTAATTACATTTTTAATTAAAGGAATAGCTATTGATTATGTCATTGAATCTGTGTTGCAGCCAGCCCTAACAAACAGCAATATTGCAAGAGATTAAACTAGTTGTTAAAATTCCAGATGAATGAGAACTAGAATTGGTGTGGACAAAAGGTGCAGCAATGGTGGGTAGAAGAAAAAGATAACAAAGTGAAAAATACATTAATTTCTCAGATTCTGGTGAGTGGTGGGTTTATGTCCTGTCATAATTTATTTATCCATAATCTATGGAACAAAAGGAAGATGAAACTGGAACAATTTTTAAATAAGAAACATGAGTAAAGTTTCATCTTGAAAGTGATTCAGATAATATTTCTCACGAGCTCCTGTGAAGCAGGATGTAATCTGTTGTGTGCAGGAGACCTTCCAATTGCTCAGGGAGAATCAGATCTGCTCAGACTAAGATAAAGGGCAAATAAGTGCCAGTGATCAGAGCAGTAAGAGCATGGGAGTGCTGACAAAAACCATAGGCAGCTGTGGCTGAGCTGGCTCCCGGGTGCTGGCAGCTCACCCTGTATTCAACCTGCAGTTTTCCTGCTACTACAGACTTGGTCCCCTCCCAGGCCCATGGAGTGGGTGCCTGGTGCTGGATAGGAAGCATTTTTCTGGATGATGAAGATGCTGGTGGGGAAGCCCCAGCCACCCATGTAAATCTGTGCAGCCCCCTTTGGTCTGGGCGAGTTCTCCGGGCATAGGTGACACTATCAACTGGACAGGTTGGTTCTTCACCAGCACCCCTTGGCTTGTATGAAGCTGGTAGTTGGCACTCTCAAGAAAATATGTTCTTAATTTGGATTATACTTAATTTAAATGGACTGGAGGCAGGTCATGCTGATCCTTTCCCTCCTTGTGCTACCACTTTTACTGCTGAAAGGATCTTACTGAAGCATTTGTTAGCCTGGGGAGTAGTCCCTGTAGATGGATACCATGGGAGCCCATTGCTTGTGGCTGAAAGCTGCTCTGCACAGTGAAGTCTAACAGGGAGGTAGTGTAGATGATCTCATGGGTGTTTCTGTTTCAGTCCTTTACAATTTCTGTGCATATAAAGCCATTTTAATCCTTTCTATTCAAATGCATTGTATGCACAGAAATGTGTTCTTAATAGTGACATAAGGCATGCTGTGGCATGGGCAGGCTTATAGTCAGACCCTATGACTCAGTTGGACTAAGTTATTGTTTGAAATAGATCATTTTAGAATGAAACTTTTTTCTTCATACCAGATTTTATGGTTGAGCATATTTTGAATGTTCTCTGTATGATGCTATTGGCTATTTTGTGAAGAGACTGTGAGTGTTATACAAATGTCAGCACCCAAAAGTTAGGATGTAGTAGAATGAGAGATATCTGTAACCTTTATTTGACCTGGTAGTTTTATGGAGCATGATTCAGTCCTAGTGACCTTCCTTCCCAGTGACCTCTTGGCTTTTTAAAGTGTGCAGGATGAACAAAGGGCGTGAATGTGGAAAGTGCAAGGAATGTGGCAGTGGCTGCTGAGCTGCAGGAGTTGCAGGGAAATGTTTGGTAGAGGTGTGAGCACTCTTTGGGAACAGAAAGCAATGTCTCTTGATGAAAGGACTTTTCTCCCTGTATTGCTCCTATTGTACATGGTGATGTTCTCACATTCAGAACACTGATTACAAAACATTTCTTGCATGTAGCTGGTAACAAATAGAGAAGAGTGGATTTCTGAAATATAAACTGAGAGAATCAGATATAAACCTCAAGAGAGTAAAAGGGTTTAACAATCTGTAATCAGGATTCACCAAAGATTTGTGCTTAGGTAATGGCATCACTGGGTTTCTTCCAACACACAGGATATGTTTTAGTTTACTTCAGGCAGGTGCCTGTTCCCTGTAACTACTAAACTACAGGATGTAGTGACACTGTTGTTGCAGAATCACTGCTGATAAATTATGGTGGGATGGCAGCTGTAAATACAGCTTCTGTTGTGATTTAGGAGGGAGATATGAAGGTGTGTTGCCCAGATGCTTGATCAATGGTAAGTAGGGCCAGCCACAGCACGCTAAAGCTTACAAGTCCTTGCCAGATTTTGGGATTAGAAGTCATTGTTTCAAACATTAACTCCTCCGGTATCAAAATAATCAGCTGGTCTGGTCCTCTCCTTTTCCTTTCTCTTCAGCCAAGATTTATTTACCTTTGCAAGCAGGAACTGACATGCAAGCCAGGTTTTTTAGTAATTTGTTTGAGGTACCAGAGCTTTTCAGCAAGCTGCCAATATTCAGTGTGTCTGTTTGAGCTACAGTGCATGAGGCTTCATGTCGTGTTTGCCCTGACCTTCCTATTCACCTGCTTAACCATCAGGAAATGTGTGGCTGTCTGGAGCTATGTAGTTGTACTACTTAATGCTGGAGAAGCAATAAACCAGTCATTGCAGGTTCATGTAATAAAACACACCAGCAGCAAAATCAGCTGTAGTCAGGAGTCATTTGATAGAAAAGGGCAAATAGCTTTGGTCACTCAGCCTCATGCTCTGTAGGTGAAAGCCTTGTGCAGGTAACACTCCTAATGACTGATGAGGGGCAAGAAAAATTTCCATATGCAATTGCCAACTTTGCAGTGATTTTAACCTGGCTTCTCTCAGAGAAACCACACTTGTCCTGATCTGAAGGCTGGTAGAAGCTTGGTTACTTTTCCCCTGAAGTGAGAAATGACAATAACTGCCTCCCCAAGATATCCCTGGGATTTGGGCTAAATGGAGCTTGTATTTGCATTTATACTAAGGGTGAAATCAGGATTGGCAGACTGTGATATGTGAATTTGCACACATACAGGTACTCAGAACACGGGTGAATATTATTAAGTAAGCCAAGACATTTTAGATGGTCTCTGCCTAAAATTCAGCAAAAGGGACTTTCTCGTGGGTCTCTTCAATGTCACATTCCATTTACAATTGTAATAAATGCTGTAACTTGTTTCCTTCTCTTATCCCACAAATATGACAGAGAAGAATTTTTTGGTAAGCCTTTGATAAAGGTTCTTTCTTTTTGTTCCAGATAACTTCAAACAAGAAGCACTCGGAAAGCCTGAAGAATGATGGCGATGCTCTTATCCAGGCTCTAGAGAGCCTGGCCCAAACTGCCAGGTGAGTTCCCTCAGGCTTTCAGGAATTTCCAGTGCTGAAAGCACTCACCTCCTCTTTTGTCTGCAATGGTCTCCTGTAATTCTGTGCAGTAGGAGCTTCTCAGGTTTCTGTCCCTGGCCCCCCTCCCTGCACTGCTCTCTTCCAAAGTCCTCTCCCTCAGAGCCTGCGGCACCCTTTGATCCCCAGCTGCGGCACAGTCTGGCTCTGTGCATGTGTCACTTCTGTGGATTTATTTTTTTTTAATGTATTATTTTATCCCAAACCTCGGTCTCTATAACCAGATACCTGTCAGTGGTTCTTGGCAGAGTGGGCTGCATGCACAATGCAACATTTGTGCCCTGTGTTAAGGTAGCTGTGGTTGATGCACTTGCAAGCTGATTCCTTTCAAACGTTCGGCTGAAGAACAGAAGTGCTTTTGTTTAAGAATACCTGTGGCTTCTGCAGAAAGCACGAGACTTATGAGCATGCCATGGCCTTCTCTGCAAGAGCAGAGGTGCTAGGCCCAACAAATTGGCCAAAGCTTAGCTCATCTCCCAAATGCTTTCCCTTATCTAATCCCCCTTGGCCATATGAATGAATGAATGAATGACTGCTCTCTGCCTCTCAAAACAGATTTAATACTTCTGCTGTGGGCTGCTAGGCTTCCTTTCACTCCTGGGTGAACTAAATTTCATAGAGAAATGGTAGTTCCAAGGTCAGTTTTTGAAACACTAAGATGATCTTTTCAGTGCTCTTTGTGCTCCCAAACGCAGGCGTTTGGGAAAATTGCCTCCTCAGCGTTATGGCAGAGTGTACTGTGTGTTGGAAGGAAGGAGGGGTGTGGGCCAACAGGGAGAGGAAATGTTGGGATGTGGTGAGGGTAAGGAGATGCACACCGAGGACTAACCAAACCTGTTGAGAGCAGTCAGCATCCCTCTCACACACTCAGCTGCTGACTCACAGGGTTTTGTATGACACATTAAATTATCTCACTAAAATAAAATGTCAGCTCTCCCCAAGGGAGACACAGGCACCACCACTGAAAATGAGAGTGGGGGAAGACGGGGTTTTCTTCTGTCAGAAATAGCTTTCACTCTGTTTGTAGCATTTCAGCTTTAGATGCACCAGATAGCCCAGTCACTGTCTTTGAGTTCTGCTTTTCTGCCTTTCTCAGTAGTCTGTTACAGTCTATACATTTCTGAATGCAGAAAAGCATATGCTACAGAGCCCAAATAAACAGCACTCACTCTAATTTAACACAAGATGCTCAGTAGATCAAGTTTCAGCTGATGCCATTGAGGACTGTTCTGATACATTAAGGTGAGTCAGGTTCCTCTGCTGTGCCAAGCTCCTGCCCTGTGACAGCAACAAGGGAGCCCCTGAAAGCTCGTGGATTTCATTTCCCCCCCTCTCCCCTTTTTTAGGGAACACGTGTCCCTATCCATTTGCCTCCAGAGGAGACTGAGAGGGGTTCAGCCTGGTTCTTGGGGCTGTAATGGACTCAGACATGCATAAATTGGCAACAGGCAGGCAGGGGAAGCCTGGAGTTAGGAAGCTTTATCAGATTTAGCTGAATGGACATTTGTTTATGGAAGGTGTAGATATTCTGCCTTCTCCTCAGATTTCCTTATGTAGCATTTTTCCCAGATTATTCCTTGTGATCTAATAAACTTGGTCTCCTCACCTGTGCTTTGAACCTGGTTAAGGAGCTTCTCTGTATCTCAGGCAGAATTGGAAACGTTTTAGAGGCAGCTACAGCCGAGCTCCTGGATCTAAGCCATCCTCAGGGTAGTCTAAACTCCCAGGCCCTTCCACCCACATATTACCACTGGTTTGAATAGCTTGAGGAGTGTTTCTGCTTTACTCATTTCTTACAGACAGGTTTCTAATCTCTCCCTCTTCCTGTGTGTCAGAAGGGGGATTCCAGCCAAGCAGTCACATGCCAAGAGAAGGGCACTGGTTGGATTGAGAGCTGCTTTCAGTGCTCCTCTGCTGCCATGTAGCAGCCATGGATTGCCAAAATCTCTCTCTGTGATGCTTCCAGAGCTAGTTGGAACAGGCAGTTTTAAGAATGACATGATCAACCCATTTTGCTTAGTAACCACCTGGAATCAAATCCATGCTTTAAAATGTGGAATCATGGACATATATTTTTCAGTGAAGACAGTTGCTAGGATGACTTTGTTCCAGGCAACAGAATTTTCTGATTTAAACTGCTGCTTATTAAGACATTGGCTTATGTAATGTGAACTGATCATTTGGATTTCCTGGTTAGCTGTGTATTCCCCAAAGTGTGGAGTACCAGTAGGTATTGTCATTAGCAGCAATTAAGGAAGTTGCAGATTGATCTGCTGGTGCCCTTTCTAAGCTAGAGATGAGGGAAGAGAGTCCATAAAAAAACTAAAAAGACTTGATTTGTAGACTAGGAGTAATGTATTAGAGCCACTGCTCCAATGCTAAAATGTGTTTCCGGAAGAAAAAATTAGGCAAAATATATACAATAAAACCATGGGTGAGGAAGCAAAGGGCCCCAATGCAGCTCTGTGGTTGGAGGGGCAGTTGCTCCTCCTTGCAGGAGGCAGGCAACACCTGGAGTGGAAGTGTGTGTGTGAGGAATCACGAGGTATATGATAAATTTTATCTGCTTATTTTTACAGAGGAGGTTGAGTGAGGTAGCAATTTGTCATGGTTTGACTCTGGCCCAAATGCCAGGCACCCACGAGAGTCACTCGCTCACCTTCCCCTGTCACAGCTGGGCAGAGGAAGGAAAAGGGAAAAAAAATTAACAAATGTTTCATGAGTTCTATAAGGACCAGCAGAAATTCTTCAAGGGCAAAGCAGGCTCAACTTAAGTTGCAAAGTGAAATTTATTACTAACACAATCAGAGGAGGATAATGAGAAGTAAAATAAGCCCTTAGAGCACCTTCTTCCCCTCAGCCTCCCCCTCCTTCCCACCGACAGTGGAGGGAGATGGGGCAGGGGGGTTTGGTCAGTTCATCACTGAGATTTTCTTCCTCTGCTCTGGGAGAGGAGTCCATCCCCTGTGAGGCCGTGGGGTCCCTCCCACAGGAGACA